>JACEFZ010016121.1:85000-155000 GCA_014155875.1 Cepaea nemoralis
TTAACAGTTATTTAAAGATTGAGCACAACTCACAACTGGCAACGCCGATCACACTCCGGTACGAACCTAAGGCCTTGTCCAAGTCAGTTTGGAAGCACTAGACTTGAGTCCAGTGCTTCCAAATTGACGTGGTCAGGGCGTTAGGTTCGTACCGGAGTATGATCGGCGTTGCCAGTTGTGGGTTGTGCTCGATCTTTAAATCTCAAATCCCGAAACAAACAAATAAATCAATTAACAGTTAGTTGCATAGCCTTTACAGGACGTCGCAGTCAACCCCAGTATTCTCTGACTATTCGTGATATATTTGCAAGAGTACGTTCAGTAGTTCGCCATTGCCTTCTGAACGACCAACACTCATACCAATGTAAGAAAACCAGTGTAAGCTATCTACTGCCAAATCGCCCGCTGCTGTGTTTCGGAAGCGGTTTTCAGGGTTACGAATTGCGTCTGTAACGCCTTTGCCATATAGCTGCAGATTGAAGATAATTAAATTAAAATGCAGTTCATAATGATGAAGATTTGTGCTCTGAGGCCAGGTCATCATCATCATCATCATCATACTCCACTTTTGCCGTCAAACATCATAGAACTTATCATCATCATCATCATCATCACCATCATATTCCACTTTTGCCTTCAAGCGTCATAGAACTCCAGCGTCCGATTTGTAGCACTAAATAGTGTAATTTCGTGTAATTGTTGTTGTTGTTGTTTTCGCATATCCTTTACAGGACATCGCTGTCAACACCAGCATTTTACCGATGTCGTTGATTTCTTGGCACGATTACGCTCAGTAGTTTGCCATTGCTTTATGAGCGACCTGCTCACTTATCCCGTAAGTTACCGACGCGAAGAGAACCGCTTCCAATTATGGCGCGCTGCGTTATCCAACGTGGATAAACGGGATCACGGAGAAGGTCGTTTAAATCCCTAAGCTAAGGAGACCGGCTCATGTAATTGTACAATGTCTTTTTTTGTCGTTAATTCATTTTCATTTCGGGCGTCTTCTTGCTTTCGCATAAAATGTTCTTTAATGTAGGGCCAGTGCTGTTTGAAGATTGACACATTTGTAAGCTGTCTACTAAAATGCAGTCATGGCTTATCACACACCAGTAATCTGGTTCTGCCAAACTTCTCTAACGATCACCATTCGCTCTAGCATTTAATGTCGCACTATTCCCACAACTAGCAATGCATTATCATTCTATATACTATTAACAGATTCAGTGACAATCAAAAAGTCGGTTCGGACCAAACGAACATGGATGGCGGAAAATAGGAAGTAAGAGTGTTACAGGTGCGACTTAAAAGTTGTTAATATGGTAACAGACAGTTTGTATTATATATCAAATTAAAAGGGATTGCTTGGGGAAAACTGTTGTGTATATACGTCCATAGCAAATACAGTAAGATGCTTAAAGCGATTCATCATTCCATGACAATTAATCAGTTAATATTTAAAGTAACTTGGAAGAGAATTCAGAATATATCTTTTCTCGACCTTCCCATGTCTTTTCCAATGTGTGTCTTCTTCATCAACCATCAGCGTATGTTATTCTTCTACCCCAGCATGGATCATGCATAGAACGAAGCGCCTGAGGTCTTCACTTGCCTCCTACAAGCTGTCTATTAGGATTGCTCCTGTGGACAAGATATCCATTCTCTGTCTGGCAAACGCTAATATTTGTATCACCAACCATCGCCAGACGCTCACTAAAATACCAATAAATGTAAGAAACATTTACAGCATCAACCATTGCCAGGGACATCACTAAAACACCACTATAGGCTAGTAATATTTCCATCATCAACCATTGCCAGACGCATCACTACAACATCAATAGATGTAAGAAACATTTACATCATCAACATCGCTAAAACATGAATAGATTCTAGTAACATTTACAGCACCAACACCAAACAGACTCATCTGTGAAATATCAACTGATTAAAATAACAAGACTGTAATCCCAACTACTGACAGATGCATTATTAAAACATCAAATGACGTTAGAAACATTTGGTTAGTTAGTTAGTTAGTTAGTCAGTTAGTTAGTTAGTCGACAGATCATCCTCATTGCACATCGAACCATTCAGTCCATAAGTGCTCGGATCCCCTCCTCAGCAAATCCCGCAGCGTGCAGCGGCTAACGACGCCAGTTCTGTGTTGGTTTATCAATCTTCTTTGGCTTCCTGCGTAGTGTTCTTGTTTGGCAACACCTCTTAGACTTTTAGAAACATTTACATCATCTCATTGCCAGACACATCACTAAAACACCAATAGAGTCGAGCGAGTAATATTTACAGCACCAACCATTGCCAAACACATCACTAAATCACCAATAGAAGCAAGTATTATTTACAGCACCAACCATTGACTGTCACATAGGCAGTGGCCGTAGTTGTGTCGTCGACTGTTGTCGCTGAGCATCGATACAACCCCGTGTGGAACAGCTGAGCACTGACAATGTACAACCCCGATAGTGCTCCTTTAGCGCCCTGTAAAAGAAGAAGCAACAAGGAAGTGAAATGAGATAATGAAAGATAAAATAATGAGCTAACAAAATGTGGTCCCATACCAAATACTGACTTCACGATGGGAAATAGTGGGCGCTGACATATTCTAGACCCACGATATATTTGTGTGTGTGTGTGTGTGTGTGTGTGTGTGTGTGTGTGTGTGTGTGTGTGTGTGTGTGTGGCTTTTTTGTTCTTGCGTTTGCTAGCTTTGAGCTCAAGCGTAGTCTATCCCCCTTGTTACCTCTTCTAGTACGCTGGCCTGATTTGTGCGTGTAGATTAGCCTCCCCTATTACCAATGTCTTTCATCATCAGGCGAACCCACTTCAACATCTGAGGTACTTGCAAATTAGCCCACCCCCCTCCCCCAGGTCAAGGACGAGAAGTCAACATTTTAGTCCAACTGACTGGTATAGGGGTTCACCCCACTACCTCAGCATCAGCACTGTTTTCCTTATAGTTGCATATTCTATACAGGACGTACAGTCAACGACGGCATTGTTTGCTGTTGTGATTTCTTGGCCAGTTTACTTTCAGTAGTTTGCCATTGCTTTATGAACGACCGGTACCCGCACCATTTCGTAAAAACCCAACGCAAAGCGGTGTGCTGTCATATTGCGCGCAGCTGTTTCGAACGCGGGTATACAGGATCAAGAACTGTTTCAGTAACTTCATCGCCACGGAGCAGACAGCATCAGCACACTGGAAGTTTAAGAACTAGCGCTCTGATCCATGCTGACCTTCACTGTTGGGGAGTAAACCTGGACTGCTGTCCTTGAAAACGCCCTAACCACTACATCACCGCTGCATTACACGCTATTTGAGCATACTGACCAAAGCGAAAGAAGAGCAAAAAGGATGCATGTAGTTATGCAAACATGTCTTGACTGCTTTTTACCAGCGTCAGGGGGGCCGACTTTCGCCAAAAATCCACTCAATCAGCCAGTGGTAGTCATGGAAACTGGCTCATCATAACCATCACGCAGTAGGTCCTATGAAGAACTCGCACTCAGCAGGGACGGCCGAAAAAGTCTCTCGGTCTGTGGCCAGGTCCCTCGCCTCATGCAATCGTATGTCCGAGGTGTCTGCGATGTCCTGTGTCCATCTTCGTGCTCGTGGACCACTGCCTGTTCTCCAATGTACCGTGCCGTCCATCAATAATCATTTCAAATCACTGTGATGACTAACATTATCATCATCAAGTGCCCTGCCAGCTGGCGTGGGCGTTCATGTCTCTCCACAGATCTCGTTCTTTGGTATTCTGGATCAACTCTGCTGTTAATATTCCGCCATGTCACCGTGTCACTCGAATCCAGCATCATTTTTCATGGTCTGCCTCTGCCTCTCTTTCACTTGATATCTCCAGTTGTCACAATGTTCTCCAGCTCCTCTCTTCTCATCACATGACCCAAAAAAGCTGTTTGTCTCTTTCTTATTGTTGTATATAATGTTCTAGTTTCATTAGCCCTTTTCAGGCAATCGGTGTTAGTTACTCTGGCAGTCCAAGAAATTCGCACCATTCGTTTCAGGAACTACATCTCTGTTGCTTCCAAGTTATTTCTAATTTAAATCAAAACAATGTTTTCCCGTAGTGAATTTGAATAACGAAGACCCAAACCGTATTTTTTTTTGTTTTTGTTTCCCGCGTTTCCATCCTGAAACAGGATATTGCGGTCAACACCAGCATCTTTCAGCTGTATGTTGATTCCTAGGCTAGATTACGCTCATCAGCACGCCACGACTTTCTGAGCGACCGGCTCCATACTCTCATAAGTTTTCTCACGAGATGCAGCGAAATGTGTCAGACAATAAATTGTACTATACAGTATATGGTTTGTGTCTTCGTTATTTCTAATTTGTTTTGTTTTTTGTTGTTTTTGTTCTTTTACATTCAAGATTCACAGCCATACAGCAAAACAGGTTCTATAAAGCATCTCAGAACTCGCTTTCTTACATTCAATGATAGTGACTTATTGCATCAGATACTTTCATGTTCTGACATGGCCTAACATAACCAACATACTTCTCGTAATTGTAATCTGACTGAAAGTGTATGGACTCAATTAGAAACCTAAATAATAATTAAAAAAACAAACAATGGAGAAGTCTTATGCGTAAGCAGAAAGACTAAGTATCGCAGCTGTAAATCTTCTATTTGCTATTCATTTAATTTACAATAGCTTGCTTTATTCGTATATTTGCTCCTTTACTGCTTTTGGAACGATGGGACAGCCTGACGTTTCCTTCCGTCTTTGCAAGCTCATCTGCGTTTTAGTTTACAGGAATATGAAGGTGGGATGGTATCCATTGAAGAACTAGCTTTGAGATTCTGCACAGCAGTATAATATGCTATCAGAGGAACAAGCAAGACGAAAAGAGAGGATTTTTATATATGTATACACACACATACTTAATTTTCATAAAGGTCAGCTCCGTAGCGTAGGAGGTAAGGATGCATTTCGTAATCCCGCATACCACTTTAGAAACACGCTGCGGGCGAATTGGCAGCAGACCGCCTTGCTGTTTGGTTTTGTATAAAATGGTATGGGTGTCGGACGTTCAGAAAGCAAGTATCAGTATAAATAAGTAACACTATTAACTGATTCAGAAGCAAAAAAAAAAAATGTTGATTTGAACAAACCATGGTGAACAATACCACCGCAAGTCCCCTTTCTTGGCTAGCTTTACCAGGCGGTCTTCTTCCCAGTCTACTGGCATTTCTTCTTTTACCCATATTCTACTAACTAATTTTGCTATTTATATTGGCTTTAATAGCTTCTGTTGGAATACAATCTGGACCAGCAGCTTTCTAATCCTTCATTAGTTTGATACCTTTTATGATATATTCTTTAGATGGTATTATAATACATTATACAAAAATTACATTGTAGATGTCCATTCACTGAGAATTTATTTTGTGGAATATACCGAGAAAGAAAACAAATAATAGATGACCCAAGTATGGTGATATATCGTCCATTTGTCTAAATGGGAAGTCACATTTGGCGATATACTATCCTTCGGCACTACATCAGTTAAGGACTCCTCGCCAGATAATTGAATTGGCAAAGTTCAGCGAAACAAACCGTTGTCTGATGATATGACCAAACATGATTGTTCAGAATGGAACCTGCCGCTGACGTACATACCAACATGTAGTGCGGTTCTCTGTCAACATCCACAACTCTGCCATTTAGATCCCACACATATACCAGGTCTCGTTTACTCTGGTCATAGGAGGCTTGGCAGGCCAGGAATGCAGTGCTGTTGATGTCCACGTGGATGTCTGATGGAGGGATGCTGATCACCGTGCGAGCTGGGAATTACAAACAAAGGCAACTGGCATTTTCACAAGTCAGTTGAGCTGAATTAAGTTAAGCTAAGAAACGATATCACTGCACTTAGGACATCCCCATACGCTCTTTGTCCTCTCGTTCAACAGCCAGCTAAGAATCATACTGCTAATAGTTCAAACTGACATCTGATTGAAAGTTCTCATGATCATCGCTCTCAGTTTTGAGATTCATCCAGAGCCTCTGCCGATCCCCGGTCAAATTAATCTCTCCATATACAGGTGCTCAGTCTGTTTCACCACTTTCTCCACTTGGTCCCACAGGTTCCCGACCACTTCTCCCTTGTCCATAGGTAATCTACAACCGAGATATGCATTCCCTGCCAGTCTATCTGCCTTTTCATCCCCCGGCACCCCCGCATGACCAGGGCAGAAAATCCATACAATTCTCATAATCTGTGACCTCTGAGGAGATCAAACCAGCCTACTATTCAAATACTATACAATGACGGGAATGCTATGACATTTAAAAAGGAAAAAGAAACACACACACACACGCAAATTAACTTCAATTCAATGTATTCTCTTAGTGAATTTAAACACGGAAGCAACAAACAATATGTTTCACGATTTATTGCCTGGCACATCTGGCTGCATCTCGTCAGGTGCATACTGCAGAATTATATATCATTTGATTTACCGGTATTATAGTGGGGGTCGTGGGGATTTCATTGCTCTATATGCGAACAGTATTTGGGACAACGTGTCTCATATATCTCAGCCAAAATATGATTCATCCACTCACTTAATATGAGATATATCTCTGTAGTATGCACCTGATGAGATGCAACGAAATATGCCATGAAATAAGACATTTATTTGACTCTCTGGGTTGATAGAAATGTGGCTGTGTGGGTTGGTAGAAATGTAGCTGTGTGAGTTGGTAGACATTTGGCTGTCTGAGTTTGTAGATATTTGAATGTTTGGGTTGGTAGACATGGCTATCTAGATTGGTAATCATTTGGCTGTGTGGGTTGGTAGACATTTGGCTGTCTGGATTGGTAGACATTTGGGTTTTAGGGCTGGTAGACCATCGGCTGTCTAGATTGGTAGCCATTTGCATGCCTAGATTGGTAGGGATGGCTGTATATGTTGGTAGGCATGGCTGTCTCGGTTGGTAGACATTTGGGTGTTATGGTTGGTAGACATTATGAAGTCTGGGTTGGTAAATATGGTTGTCTGCGTTGGTAGACATAGTTGTCTGAGTTGGTAGATATTTTGGTGTTAAGGTTGGTAGACCTTTGGCTGTCTAGTTTGGTAGGCATAGCTGTCTGGGTTTGCAGACACGGCTGTCTGGATGGTAGAAATTTGGCTGTATGTTTTGGCAAATATGGCTGTCTGGGTTGGTAGGTATTTGTCTGCCTGGGTTGGTAGACATGGCTATCTAGATTGGTTGATATGGCTGTCAGAGTTGGTAGACATCTGGCTGTCTGAATTAGGTAGATATTTGATTGTCTGGGCTGGTGGACATTTGACTGTCTGGGCTGGTAGAAATGGCTGTCTGGGCTGGTAGACGTTTGGCTGTCTGGGTTGGCAGAAATGGCTGTCTGGGTTGGTAGACATTTGGCTGTCTGGGCTGGTAGACATTTGGCTGTCTGGGCTGGTAGAAATGACTGTCTGGGTTGGTAGGCATTTGGCTGTCTGGGCTGGTAGAAATGACTGTCTGAGTTGGTAGACATTTGGCTGTCTGGGCTGGTAGACATTTGGCTGTCTGGGCTGGTAGAAATGACTGTCTGGGTTGGTAGGCATTTGGCTATCTGAGCTGGTAGACATTTGACTGTTTGAGTTGGTTAATCAGTCCTATGTTGGTAAGAGCAGTAAACCCGAGTTTGTTTACATTTCCATGAAGTGTATCTTCAAATGGAGTAGCCACAATTGTTTCTCTGTTCTGTATATGTTGCACATCAGACAATTCATCTTGATTACCAGCAGCCCAACTACTTGCCTAAGAATGTATCCACCACTGAGATGATGGTTTTCTAGCTATCAGTCTACTTGTCAAAGAATTTCTCCACCACTGAGATGGTGGTTTTCTAGCTATCAGTCTACTTGTCAAAGAATGTCTCCACCACTGAGATGGTGGTTTTCTGGCTACCAATCTAGTTGTCAAAGAATGTCTCCACCACTGAGATGGTGGTTTTCTAGCTACCAATCTACTTTTCAAAGAATGTCCCCACCACTGAGAAGGTGGTTTTCTAGCTACCAATCTACTTGTCAGAACAATGACTCTCAAAATGACTTAGTGATCTCAATGGGTTCTCCAATTGATATTAATGTAAAAGGTACAAAACGAAGCCATGCGCATCATTTTGGGCTGCACGAGAGACACCAGCTGTGTAGCAATGAGATACCTCCTTGACTTCCCGACAATGGAACACAGGATCAAGATCTGGAGAGCTCGTACATACTTAAAAATAAGTGCAGATGAGCAGCACCCTCTGCATGACGCTATATTCAGAGAAAAGGGTGACAGGCTAAAGAGGGGCAAGTCATGGATGGGTCGGGCGGAAGATGTCGTCAGACAGGTCTGCAGTCTTACCAGTATCAACCCCGGCAAGGAATGGGTGCCGGTGCCTCCAGCTTGTAAGTGCACTTTCTCCTGCATTATCACACTCGACAGACGGTGCAGAGAGCAGAATCCTGCCGCTGTCAATGCAGAGGTTAACGCGCTTATCTATGAACACTCAGATAGCCCCGAAGTGCTCTTCTATACAAATGGATCTGTTGTAAAGCAGCAGAGAAGTGCGTGGGCATTTACAGCCCGTTTAGCGGGCCGAACCGTTCAAGAATCCAGTGGTGCCCACTCTATGACCACGAGCAGCATGACGATGGAGGTGATGGCAGTTACACAGGCTTTCATATGGCTGGAATCACAGCATTATACCAACGTGTGTGTACTAAGTGATTCAATGAGCATTATTCAGAAGGTCGAAGCTGGATCTGTACGTAGATAGTGGACTGAGTCGCTGCGGAAGTCTTTTGTCCGTAAAGTCACCTTCATCTTCGTCCCGGGACATGCGGGAGTCGAGGGAAATGAACGAGCTGATTGCCTGGCTGGCTCTGCACCCCCTGTAGATGGCCAGCCCATGGATCGTGCCGATGTTATTAACGTCCTCAAAGATATGGCGAGAACAGAGGACTTTGACGTCAATGATTCCACATCGCTGTCCAGGATGAAAGACTTGGGAGTAAGAATCGGCACAGACAGACGCGAGAGGTACATCGGGAAAACAAAGCGCCTCATCAACCAACGCATAACTGGCACTATTAGCCACCGGACGCTGATGCATATGCTGGGGGGAGGATCTGAGCACCTATGGACATGTCCGGAGTGCAATGAAGATACCCCAACTGATAACTGAACTGACTGGTATAAGTCTCTTCACACTATGATACAAGAAGCTGGACACTTACTAACAATGGTCAGCTGTCCAGAGCTGGAAGCGTTGCCCATATTGTTGGATGCCACACACGTGTAGACTCCATGATCGCTCATCTGTAGTTCTTTGATCAACAAATTACCATTTGGCAGTTGGGTTATTCTGTTGTCTTCACCTGGATAATAAACAGAATTAAAGGTAATGTTACCAATTGTGTGTTACACAGACCCTGTGTTGTTGTATGGCTGTGACTTAAGTAAGGTGGAAAAACAAATTACACAGAGTTGGGACTTTGAATATCTAAGGGCAAGTTTAAGTTCCCATGGAAGATTGTGACGTAGATTAAGAGCGGAATAGGTCAAGAGAAACCTGCATTTCAGAAAATGGAAAGTAGCATTTGCATTAGTTAGTTGGTTAGTTAGTTAATTAGTTGGTTAGTTAGTTAGTAAGTTAGGCAGCTAGTTAGTTAGTTAGTTAGTTAGTGATGTAGTTAGTTAGGCAGCTAGTTAGTTAGTTAGTTAGTGAGGTAGTTAGGCAGCTAGTTAGTTAGTTAGTTAGTTAGTTAGTTTAGTGAGGTAGTTAGTTAGGCATCTAGTTAGTTAGTTAGTTAGTTAGTTAGTTAGTTAGTTAGTTAGTTAGTTAGTGAGGTAGTTAGTTAGGCAGCTAGTTAATTAGTTAGTTAGTTAGTTAGTGAGGTAATTAGTAAGCAGCTAGTTAGTTAGTTAGGTAGTTAGTTAGATAGTTAGTTAGATAGTTAGTTAGTTAGTTAGTTAGTTAGCTAGTTAGTTAGTTAGTTAGTTAGCTAGTTAGTTAGTTAGTTAGCTAGTTAGTTAGTTAGTTAGAACGAACGAACGAACGAACGAACAAACTTTATTTTCAAAGGGTTAAGAATTGGGCACGCAGGCCCGTCTAGATAGTTAGTTAGCTAGTTAGTTAGATAGATAGTTAGTTAGTTAGTTAGTTTGATAGTTAGTTAGCTAGTTAGTTAGTTAGTTAGTTAGTTAGCTAGTTAGTTAGTTAGTTAGATAGTTAGTTAGCTAGTTAGTTACTTAGTTAGTTAGCTAGCTAGTTAGTTAGTTAGTTAGTTAGTTAGTTAGTTAGTTAGTTAGTTAGTTAGTTAGTTAAGAAAGAGTGTTCTCAAATGTTATACATAACCTATTCTGCTGTATGACAATAAATCATGGAACGTGAGGAACAAACTAGAAAGAGTTTGGATGCACAAAGATGTAGTTCCTGGGACGATTTCCAGGAAATGACCATTGAATGAGAATATTATTTGCATCTATAAGAAAGAGAGAAATAGCGTTTAGAGTTTAGAGACCACGCGTTGCCCACGCAGCATGATGCCTAGTTTACTCCAGCATGATGCCCAGTTTACTCCAGCATGATGCCCAGTTTACTTCAGCATGATGCCCAGTTTACTCCAGCATGATGCCCAGTTTACTCCAGCATGATGCCCAGTTTACTCCAGCATGATGCCTAGTTTACTCCAGCATGATGCCCAGTTTACTCCAGCATGATGCCCAGTTTACTCCAGCATGATGCCCAGTTTACTCCAGCATGATGCCCAGTTTACTCCAGCATGATGCCCAGTTTACTCCAGCATGATGCCCAGTTTACTCCAGCATGATGCCCAGTTTACTCCAGCATGATGCCTAGTTTACTCCAGCATGATGTCTAGTTTACTCCAGCATGATGCCTAGTTTACTCCAGCATGATGCCCAGTTTACTCCAGCATGATGCCCAGTTTACTCCAGCATGATGCCCAGTTTACTCCAGCATGATGCCCAGTTTACTCCAGCATGATGCCTAGTTTACTCCAGCATGATGTCTAGTTTACTCCAGCATGATGCCTAGTTTACTCCAGCATGATGCATAGTTTACACCAGCATGATGCCTAGTTTACTCCAGCATGATGCCTAGTTTACTCCAGCATGATGCCCAGTTTACTCCAGCATGATGCCCAGTTTACTCCAGCATGATGCCCAGTTTACTCCAGCATGATGCCTAGTTTACTCCAGCATGATGCATAGTTTACTCCAGCATGATGCCTAGTTTACTCCAGCATGATGTCTAGTTTACTCCAGCATGATGCCTAGTTTACTCCAGCATGATGTCTAGTTTACTCCAGCATGATGCCTAGTTTACTCCAGTATATTATTCGCTCGCTTTGAACTTAAGCGTTGTCCATACGCGTTCTACTAATTGTGGTGCACCCATTTTTGCGTGTGAATCAGCTTTCCTTATTACCAGTGTCTCTCTCCATCAGGCGAAACCATTCCGACTTCTGATGTATTTGTAATTTACGTCCCCACGTCCAGGATATAAGTAAATCTTTTAGTCCAACTGACCGGTGTAGGGTTGAACACGCTACCACGGAATCAGCACTAACTGCCCTGCAGACTTTCACTCAAATGTATTGAATTAAGCATCCTCTTTTACTGTCATTTGTACACTCGCTCTGTCTTACTTTCATGAGCGGTCAGCTCTCGTTTGTACGGTAGCTTGTTGCGCATTCAGCCCTCGTTTGTACCGCACCTTCATGTGCATTCAGCTCTCGTTTGTACCGCACCTTCATGTGCATTCAGCTCTCGTTTGTACCGCACCTTCATGTGCATTCAGCTCTCGTTTGTACCACACCTTCATGAGCAGTCAGCTCTCGTTTGTACGACACCTTCATGAGCAGTCAGCTCTCGTTTGTACGACACCTTCATGAGCAGTCAGCTCTCGTTTGTACGACACCTTCATGAGCAGTCAGCTCTCATTCGCACCGTATCTGGTTGTACATTCATCTCTCGCTCATACCGTACCTTCATGTGTAATCAGCTCTCGGGCGTCCTTCAGCCAGGCAATAGTTGCAGGTGGAGCGGCCTCGGGCTGGCACAGGATAATCACCGACCCACCCACTGTCCCAAACTGGGATGGATTCACGGGACGTTTGAGAAACGACGGTGCGAAAGCTAAATGGAAAGAACAAATAAGAAATAAAAGTAAAACAAATCATCTTCGAATATATATATATATATATATATATATATATATATATATATATATATATATATATATATATATATATATATATATATATATATATATATATATATATATATATACTATAAAAGGCAATGTATGTAAATATGTATGTCCTTTATTTTTTCGCTAACGGCCCATCCGATTGAGATGACATTTTCTACACGTCTTCCTTTCATTTCAGAGCTGCCAACTGTGATATTTTTTTAGTGTGAAATCGCCTGCTTACTCAGTATTATTTCATTTTTCATTGTTCATTAAAATTTATATATAGCTAAGGGACTTAACTCTAGAAAAAGTTATTTCAAGGGGCATAACTTTTAATAACATTGTTGTATAACTTATAGTCATATTGTTGTATCGTTTTCAAAGATTTATAAACTCTTTGTCTATAGTTATGTATCCGCATATAAGTTATAATAAATAATGATACAATCTTTAAGGCAATTTCAAAGTTTACATAAAAATAATGCATAATGCATAACATTGTAACTCATCTTTCTATGCTTAAGAAATTATCTTAAAGATGTTGAACAATATCATCGCATCTTTAATGTTTTCCGCTATCATATCGGCACGATTCGCTTGACAGCACTTCTCAGCGCTATCAAGCCAAGACGCCTTACACATTTCAAGCAGCCTGATACGGGGGGAAAATGGCACGTCGTAATAGCACAAAGAAACAAGCAGCTTCCAAGATGCATAGTGAGAAAACCGACCAGACTATCAAGAAGACGAACCTGCCTTTGGAGAGTCTGCATGCAAGCTGTAATAAAGTATCTGAACCTACAGTCAATGAAACTACCAATAAGAAGAGCGACGACTACCCACAGACGAACACAAAAACTTGTGAGAGGAAGGAGGACCAAGACATCAGAATCAGAAACACTGATTCAAACACAGTCAGATGGGTGGTCAAGCGGCTAAAAATGGAGCTTACTGATGAACAAATACAGAAGCAGCTGCAGGAAGAAAATCTTCACGTCAACATTTTGAAGGCAGAGCGGATTCTTAACTACTCAGAATTAAATGAGATGCTCCACACCAGTGACTGGGCGAACCCGGGCCGGGTCAGGCAGACAGACAGACAGACAGACAGACAGACAGACAGACAGACAGATAGATAGATAGATAGATAGATAGATAGATAGATAGATAGATAGATAGATAAACAGACAGGGAGGGAGGGAGGGATAGACGGAGGGAGAGACAGAGGGATGGGTCTATTAGACAGACAGACAGACAGACAGACAGACAGACAGAGATAGATAGATAGACAAACAGACTGACAGACACAGACAGACAGACAGACAGACAGACATACATACAGACAGACAGACAGACAGACAGACAGACAGACAGACAGACAGACAGACAGTCGGTAACGGGAACGAGAACTTATATGACTACTTATATGAATTAAATGAGATGCTCCCCACCAGGGACTGGGCGAAGCCGGGCCGGGTCAGGCAGACAGACAGACAGACAGACAGACAGACAGATAGATAGATAGATAGATAGATAGATAAATAGATAGATAGATAGATAGATAGATAGATAGATAGATAGATAGATAGACAAACAGACAGGGAGGGAGGGAGGGATAGACGGAGGGAGAGACAGAGGGATGGGTCTATTAGACAGACAGACAGACAGACAGAGATAGATAGATAGACAAACAGACAGACAGACAGACAGACAGATAGTCGGTAACGGGAACGAGAACTTATATGACTACTTATATGAATTAAATGAGATGCTCCCCACCAGGGCCTGGGCGAAGCCGGGCCGGGTCAGCTAGTATATATATATATATATCTATATCTATAAAACAGAGTGTATGTTTGTGGGTTTGTGGGTCTTGGATGCGTTCGATAACGGTACATCCGATTGAGATGAAATTTTCTACACGTCTTCCTTTCATTCCTGTGCAACCGACTATAATAATTTCTTAATGTAAAATCTTCGACTTATTTAATAACATTTACTTTTCCATTTTCATTATATAATGTCTATATAGCAGGGGGACTTCACTCTAGAAAAGTTATTTCAAGGGGCATAACTTTTAATAACATTTCTATTTACTTTATAGTCATATTGTTGGACTTACTTGCACTATTGTTAAACTCTTTGTCTATAGTTATTTTCAGGCATATAAATTATAATAAATAATGATATAATCTTTAAGGCATTTTCAAAGTTTGCATAAAAATAATGCATAATGCATAACATTGTAACCCATCTTTTTCTACAGTTTTCATTGAATGGTGTGTGGAAGCACATTCTTTTAAGTTACTGTGCGCCAGGAGCTGGGCGAAACCACGCCGGGTCAGATAGATAGACAGATAGTCGGGAACGGAAGCTTATTTGACTACTTATATGAATTAAATGACATGCTCCCCACCAGGGACTGGATGAAGCCGGGCCGGGTCAGACAGACAGATAGACAGACAGACAGTCGGGAACGGGAGAGCTTATATGACTACGTATATGAATTAAATGAGATGCTCCCCACCAGGGACTGGGTGAAGCCGGGCCCGGTCAGACAGACAGATAGACAGACAGACAGACAGATAGTCGGGAACGGGAGAGCTTATATGACTACTTATATGAATTAAATGAGATGCTCCCCACCAGGGACTGGGTGAAGCCGGGCCGGGTCAGCCAGCCAGGCAGACAAACAAGCAGACAGACAGACTGATAGATAGATAGATCCCCTCCAGGGCCTGGGCGAAGCCGGGCCGGGTCAGCTAGTATATATATATATATATATATATATATATATATATATATATAATGATAAACCCTTTGTTTAGACCAATTGTACTCAAAGAGTCATGTGGTCTATATTACACCAGCAGCTTTTACTTTCCAGAACATCTTCTGGCATCCATTTTAGATTTGATCGGCTTAGGTTGGATCGGCTTAGGTTGGATCGGCTTAGGTTGGATCGGCTTAGGTTGGATCGGCTTAGGTTGGATCGGCTTAGGTTGGATCGGCTTAGGTTGGATCGGCTTAGGTTGGATCGGCTTAGGTTGGATCGGCTTAGGTTGGATCGGCTTAGGTTGGATCGGCTTAGGTTGGATCGGCTTAGGTTGGATCGGCTTAGGTTGGATCGGCTTAGGTTGGATCGGCTTAGGTTGGATCGGCTTAGGTTGGATCGGCTTAGGTTGGATCGGCTTAGGTTGGATCGGCTTAGGTTGGATCGGCTTAGGTTGGATCGGCTTAGGTTGGATCGGCTTAGGTTGGATCGGCTTAGGTTGGATCGGCTTAGGTTGGATCGGCTTAGGTTGGATCGGCTTAGGTTGGATCGGCTTAGGTTGGATCGGCTTAGGTTGGATCGGCTTAGGTTGGATCGGCTTAGGTTGGATCGGCTTAGGTTGGATCGGCTTAGGTTGGATCGGCTTAGGTTGGATCGGCTTAGGTTGGATCGGCTTAGGTTGGATCGGCTTAGGTTGGATCGGCTTAGGTTGGATCGGACTGAAAGCCAAGGGAAATTTATTAAAGCAAATGCTTTATTAAGATTAAAGCCCAGCTCTATGGGGGATCGAATACCTGATCACAGGATGGGCAAGTAAGCGAGCTAAACATCGAGTCACCGGGCTTCCATAGCACATAACTGACGATACTGGAGATACTGATTAGAGAAATTAGAAGTAGACATTCAAGATTGGAGACATTACACGTAGACAGTCACGATTAGAGAGATTAGAAGTAGATAATCAAGATTAGAAAAAATAGACGTGGAACGTCCAGGTTAGAGAAATTAGATGAAGGTAGTCAAGATTAGAGAGATTAGATGTAGACAGTCAAGATTTTGTCGTCACGATATCAGAAGAAATAAACTAGAGAACTTGGTGACAAATGGCAAGATTGAGGTTAAATGCACAAGAAGAAGAAGAAGAAGAAGAAGAAGAAGAAGAAGAAGAAGAAGAAGAAGAAGAAGAAGAAGAAGAAGAAGAAGAAGAAGAAGAAGAAGAAGAACAAGAAGAAGAGCAGCTACAACAGAAGCAACAACCTTCATACACAAACTTACATAGCACTCTGAGTTGAGCAGTGGTGAATGTTGTACCATGTACATTCACAGCCATACACTGGTACATCCCCGGGTGTTTCGCGGGGTCCGTTTTCAGTATGGTCAGTGTATTGACTTGTACCTAGTTTGTATAGAAATAATATCGATCAATAATCTATTTATACATAGAAACTATGAGTTGAGTGTTGACGACGGGTGTGGATTATGTAAGTCAATAAACCGGAGCACCAGAAAAGAAAATTGTAGCTTGCTGCCACCATCTCGAAGTGTTCAACCTCTTTCCCTTTTAGAATATTTACAATTTCTTACGGCCAAATAAGATCGCATGTTGTTACAGTAAAATATGATCTCTTGTTCTTATAGTCCAATAAGATCTCTTGTTCTTACAGCCAAATAAGATCTCACTTTCTTACTGCCAAATAATATCTCATGTTCTTACAGTCAAATAAGATCTCTTGTTCTTACAGTCAAATAAGATCTCTTGTTCTTACAGTCAAAAAGATCTAACCATTGAGGTAGAGGGAGACAAGAACCAGACTCGTGGATTCTATCTCATGTATACTATACACATGACTGAGCTACCAGTGATCCGGGGTTTGTTTCCGGGTCCAGTTAAGGATATGCAGTACTGACGAGCTCAAATGAGAGCGAAACTGAGAGTGAAATGAGATTCTAGTTCTTCTAAATTGAAGTGGGCAAGGCCTTACGTTTGTACCTGAATACGATCAGCGTTGCCAGTAGTGGGTTGTGCTCAATATTTAAATCTCAAATCCCGGAAAAGAACCAAATAAATCAATTTGATTATTGCTCGCTGGACTTTAGGCGGCCAAACGAGAAGACCTGATCATTCGGGGCCACATAGATTGACGGATGTAAGTCGCGGCGATCGGGCAAATTTTGTGATATCCTAGTGTGATAATTCGATCGCATCCAGCGTGTACCGCGTGGTCTATTGGTTACACACACGCGTCATACGCCTATGATCCGAGTTTGTTTCCAGGTCCAGACAAGGATATGCACTACTGACGAGATCAAACCAGAGCGAAACTCGAGTATAGTGCTTCCATATTGACGTGGATAGGCCTTAGGTTCATACCAGAATACGATCAGCGTTGCCAGTAGTGGGTTGTGCTCAATGTTTAAATACTATACAAACACAACATAAATAAATCTGCAGGTATTGATTGGCAATTACAGAAATAGACGTAAGAAGTAGAGTTCAGATGACACCAACGTTATTGCAAAGGCTTCGAGGGGTTCCATAATAATCGATATACACACACAAACGCAAAGTCTACGCAGAAGAAGCAGTATATTTGGCTCAGTATTGAACAGTTCAAATACTTACGCACAGAGAAAATGGAAGTGTGGGGGGGGGGGGGGGGGTGGTGGGTGGGTCACCCCCACTCCGCTGTTTCTGTACCAGTGAATATCACACAAAATGCTCCTCACTGCCCCATGTAAAAAGTGGAACAGACAGGAGTCTCGAAAAACCAACAGTCCCCACAGATATACTAAACATAATGCAGCTGCCAGAATGTCAACATAAAAGTGTTAGATATAGGTAGGTACTACATTTTCAGGTACCGAACGTTGCCGGCGATGTTTCAAACGGCGATTTACGTTTTCTTGTTATTGTTCCCCGGTATTAAGGATATATATAGTACTCGTTATATAGACGTTACCGCTTGATTTAGTATAAATAATTAAATTGAGCATCCATTCTTACGCGTACTGTGAAATTTTCAAATATTTTAGTCGACGGTGTCATCCCAAACAGAAATTATTAAGATCGTATGCTAAGATTCGTCATGTTAAATTTCAATGGCGGGAATATAGCGGTTTTCCGTGTCATAATACAGCGATGATCATTTAATATTCTTATGGATTATTCAGAGCGACGAGATTATAATGATGCACGTTTGCATTCACCACCCATTCTAGTATGTAGGAGTGGAGGAAGAGGCTTAAGGAAGAGGGACTTTGAGGTTTTCATTTGAATTTTGCGTTCAAAATAAAAACCTGAGTTATCCCCCTTAGCGTAACAACAACCAAGAGCAGTTATCTGCCCATAGCTTACGTGTTTTGTGGTCACACTTTCCAGAGTGGGTTACCAATATGCCAATGTCAAATATAAACTGACATACAAAAATTAATATCTCAGCTTAATTTGACGTACAGACTTGAATAAGGTATCGTTGGATTTGTATTTTCAAGATGTATCCAACTATGCAGTTATATAATTAAAAAAAGCAATTTAGAAAATGTTCCTAAAGTACCTAGATATAGGTAGGCAGAGGTAGGAGAAACTGTAGTGGTTCCTCGTAGGAAGAGCTCAGGCAATTGTTGAAATAAATGACTTTCCGTCTTAAGTCTGACGGATCTGTCCGAATAAAGAGAGCAAGTCGGTGTATCGGATATGGTGTCATGCTAACACGTGTTCTATACCAGCTGTCGTCGTTCGCTGCGGGAGGGTAAGACTGGGCAGTTATTCCTTCATGGTCTCAGGTCTACGACACTGTGACAATCTTAACACTTCATATATCCACAACATTGTAATGGTCTTAACACTTCATATATCCACAACATTGAGATAATGTTAATAATTATTTTAACCACACCATTTCCCATCTACTGAACTTTTTATCTCTCTGGACAACTGATAACGGAACTATCTTGATAACAGGTGACCATGCTGTCCATATAACAGGTGACTAGTTTGTCCGCATAACAAGTGAGGAAACTCTCCACATAACAGTTGACTATGCTGTCCAGATAACAGGTGAATATTCTATCCAGATAACAGGTGACTATTCTATCCAGATAACAGGTGACTATTCTATCCAGATAACAGGTGACTGTACTGTCGGAAAAACAGTGTCGAAACTGTATGGGCAACAAATGACGACACTGTATGGGCAACATATGAGGAAACTGTCCATAAAACAGCGGATAATGACTGTAACACAGACATATACGCAATGTCGACTAGTTCAAGACTTATGAAGGGTTAAAGAGTTAAAGCAACGACATAAGAATCTAACCATAATGACCTCACATACATAAGGAAATAACCCACCAGCACATGGAAACAGCCGGTCTCCCTGATCGAGGAGTAAGCAGCTTTCTTCGTAACCCGAATACTCTAGTGGTTGACGTGAGCGCACGAGAACTGGAAGCACCAGTGACTTATGAAAGTATGGAGCCGGTCGCTCAGAAAGCAATGGCAAACTAATGAGCTTAATCTTGCCAAGAAATCAACAATCAGCTGAGAGATGCTGATGTTGACAGCGATGTCCTGTAAAGGATATGCACAATTTTTTTTTTTTTTACATTGAAACAAAGAGCAACACACGTGTAAGCGCGTTGACATTGTATCAACACAGCGAGACAGGCAATGAGACAACAAGATGAGACATGAACATACTGCTACCTCGATGTCTCCAGGAATATTTCGCAGCTCCTGGCCATCTTTGAACCAGGTGTATGTGGGTCGAGGGATGCCCATTGCCTCGCATCTCCAGGTAAACTGGCGATCGATGTCCACGTGTTGGTCAGACAGGGGGAAGATGAAGAACGGCCGTGCTGGAGACAATGGAGGCATGTATTACTGAGCGAATGTGGTGCTGTCTGTCCGTCCGTCCATCCGTCCGTACGTATTTCTTTCTTTCTTTCTTTCTTTCTTTCTTTCTTTCTTTCTTTCTTTCTTTCTTTCTTTCTTTCTTTCTTTCTTTCTTTCTTCCTTCCATCCATTCATCCATCCATCCCACTCTCCCTCCCTCCCCTCCCTTCTCCTTTACTTTACTTTACTTTACTTTACTTTACTTTACTTTACTTTACCCACCTTCAATAATTAAATGCAACGTCTTCTCCTGGACAGAACTGCCCTCTCTGTCAACAATGCACGTGTAGTTTCCCGCGTCCTCTATCTGGGCGTCCGGAAGTACCAGCATGCGACCATGCTCGATCAGGTTCGCCTTGTCGGGTATGGGACCGTTGTCTCGTGACCAAGTGTAATACAGTGGCAGTCTGTGAGTATATGCATGTGTCGACTCAATCATATCGCAGGGAAGGGAATAATTGACAATCAGAAGATTTGTGCGGAAGTATGTACACGTTGCAGAGATGTGGTTTTTTTATAGAAAAAATTACGAGAACACAATGGTTAGGTAAAATTAGAGCAATCCACATTTTTGGACACAAGACAAGTGGACAAATGAAAGACATCGTGATAATTGGATAGTTAGAGGGCAAAGAGAAGCATGAGGATACAAAGAGAGACGAGGTTGGATTGTTTGTCAATATGTCATGGAGGAACATCTCTAATGGCAATGATTAGCAGTACATAAGACAGAAGGCTACGGACAGACATGATCACCAACACCTGACAACAAGGAGATATATTTATGTCTATGTGTCAGTCTGTCCCTCCGTCTGTCAATTTGTATGTCTGTCGTTCTGTCTGCTTACCGGCCTGCCAGACGTGTCTTTCTGTCTGTACATCTACACATTTATCTTCATACATACATACCTATTTATCTGCATAAATACACACATAGACACCCATCCATCCATCCATCCACCCACCCATCCATCCATCCATCCATCCATCGAGGCACGTACACACTCTCTTGCTCTTTCGCACGCACACACGCATGCATGCATAACACATACAGACAGACAGAGAAACAGACTGACAGACAATCACCAATGAAGGCAGACAGGCAAGCAGCTTAACAGACAGGCAGGTATCCATCCAACTTTCTATCCGTCTATTCAGACAGACAGACAGAGAAACAGACAGACAGGCAGACTGACACACTATCTACATACAAACGAACAATATAGGTGGGTCAAAGCAAGTTAAGAAACTGATTTATTTGGTTATTTAGGGGTTTGAGATTTAAGCATTGAGCACAACCCACTACTGGCAACGTATTCTGGTATAAACCTAAGGCCTTGTTCACGTCAATGTGGAAGCACTGTACTCGAGTTTCGCTCTCTTTTGATGTCGTCATTAGTGCATATCCTTCACCGGATACGGAAACAAGTCTCGGATCACCGGATCACCGGAATATACGATCAGCGTTGCCGATTGTGGGTTGTGCTAAATCTTTAAAGTTAAGAAACGTTTATAATGCACAAGGTAACCAATAACAATACACATATACAAGTTGTTTGATACAGAAACAGCTCAACAGACCTTTAGTATGCTGTTGAAATTCTTAACTTACTTCCCATAAGCAAAGCATTCAATTGTCAGAGTTTCCCCCCTTAGACTAGGAAACGGAAATACAGCTGGAAAGTCGTTGTGTATTTCCGGTCCATATTCAATGGCCACTGAAAATCGAAGAAGCACAAAGAACCATTTTAACACGTGGAGCAAAAAACGTGCATTCTATATGATTTTGGAGCTAACTGTTTAAACTAATTACTCTAATTGTCAAATTGATATCTCAGTTTATTGTTGGAAGATGTGCTAGAAAAAAGGTTTTTGAACATTAACATAATAATTTAGCTTTCTATGCAAATTAAAGTAAAGTGAAATGTATCTGCGCTTGATCTGACTAGAACCCAAACTGCAAACTCAAAACATTGTCCACTAACACTGGCAGTGGGCCTTAGTGGACCACTAAGGGCCGAAAGGCACATAGTGGGACTAAACGGCCCACAACAAACCCATGGAGGTGGGGACCTCATGGGGCGGTTCTGGCCTCCGGGGGGGGGGGGGGAACAGCGAGCTCTTATTTAACAAAACTTTTCAGGTCATGAGTCAAGTTGGGAATATAATGCTATTCCGATATTATTAGATCAGTCGGCACTAGATGGGAGAATATAGTCAATATCTCCCACTAGCCGCATTTACTTCCCAATAAATTCACTGGTACCCTGGTCAAGGCGACATGGAACCAAGATCATTAAAATAAAAATCATTTGCAGGAGATTTGAAAGCTTGCTCACAGGAATGACAGGCAAAAGTGCAACCCACTGCTCTACTAGGGCTCGCATGTAGCATAAAGTTATTCTTGGCAGGTTAAATGTGATGGTTTCCCCTGTATTCCACATTTGTTAAATTATGTTCAGAAAAACTATGCTCCGTCTTGGCATGCTTTAATTCTTTAAGATGACCTGTAGATGGTCTTCTGAGACTTGATCTTGTCCATAGTCTCTGTTAAATGATTTAACAAATATAAATAGATTACAGCTGACCTTTTTGGTAGCCTCTGATCATTGAATTAACAAATATAAACAGATTGCAACTGACCTTGTTGGTAGCCTCTGATCATTGAATTAACAAATATAAACAGATTGCAACTGACCTTGCTGGTAGCCTCTGATCATTGAATTAACAAATACAGATTAAATCTATCTTGTCGATAGCCTCTGATCATTGAATTAACAAATATAAACAGATTGCAGCTGATCTTGTTGGTAGCCTCTGATCATTGAATTAACAAATATAAACAGATTGCAACTGACCTTGTTGGTAGCCTCTGATAATTGAATTAACAAATATAAACAGATTGCAGCTGATCTTGTTGGTAGCCTCTGATCATTGAATTAACAAATATAAACAGATTGCAACTGATCTTGTTGGTAGCCTCTGATCATTGAAATAACAAATATAAACATACTAGCTGACCCGGCCGGCTTCGCCCAGGCCCTGGAGGGGATCTATCTATCTATCAGTCTGTCTGTTTGCTTGTTTGTCTGTCTGTCTGTCTGTCTGGCTGACCCGGCCCGGCTTCACCCAGTCCCTGGTGGGGAGCATCTCATTTAATTAATATAAGTAGTCAAATAAGCTCTCCCGTTCCCGACTATCTGTCTGTCTGTCTGTCTGACCCGGCTTCACCCAGTCCCTGGTGGGGAGCATCTCATTTTATTCATATACGTAGTCATATAAGCTCTCCCGTTCCCGACTATCTGTTTGTCTGTCTATCTGTCTGTCTGTCTGTCCCGGCCCGGCTTCACCCAGTCCCTGGTAGGGAGCATGTCATTTAATTCATTCATATAAGTAGTCAAATAAGCTTCCGTTCCCGACTATCTGTCTATCTATCTGACCCGGCGTGGTTTCGCCCAGCTCCTGGCGCACAGTAACTTAAAAGAATGTCCTTCCACACACCATTCATTATTTTTAATGAAAACTGTTTTTAATCACCGACATGACAGTTGATAAGTTTTGTAAGCAGAAAAAGATGGGTTAAAATGTTATGCATAATGCATTATTTTTATGCAAACTTTAAAAATACCTTAAAGATTATATCATTATTTAATATAACTCATATGCCTAAAAATAACTATAAACAAAGAGTTTAACAATAGTGCAGGTAAGTCCAACAATATGACTATAAAGTATATAGAAATGTTATTAAAAGTTATGCCCCTTGAAATAACTTTTCTAGAGTGAAGTCCCCCTGCTGTATAGACATTATATAATGCAAATGGAAAAGTAAATGTTATTAAATAAGTAGAAGATTTTACATTAAGAAATTATTATAGTCGGTTGCACAGGAATGAAAGGAAGACGTGTAGAAAATTTCATCTCAATCGGATGTACCGTTATCGAACGCATCCAAGACCCACAAACCCACAAACATACACTCTGTTTTATAGATATAGATTGCAGCTGACCTTGTTGGTAGCCTCTGATCATTGAATTAACATATACAGATTAAATCTATCTTGTCGATAGTCTCTGATAATTGAATTAACAGGCTTTCATATGGCTGGAATCACAACATTATACCAACGTGTGTGTACTAGGTGATTCAATGAGCATGATTCGGAAGGTCGAAGCTGGATCTGTACGTAGACAGTGGACTGAGTCGCTGCGGAAGTCGGTTGTCCGTAAAGTCACCTTCATCTTCGTCCCGGGACATGCGGGTATGAGGGAAATGAACGAGCTGCTAAACTGGCTGGATCTGCACCCCCTGTAGATGGCCAGGTCATGGATGGTGCCGATGTTATTAACGTCCTCAAAGATATGGCGAGGACAGAGGACTTTGACGTCAGTGAATCCACATCGCTGTCCAGGATGAAAGACTTGGGAGTAAAAATCGGCACGGCCAGACGCGAGAGGTACATCGGGAAAACAAGGCGCCTCGTCAACCAACACAGAACTGGCACTATTAGCCACCGGACGCTGATGCATATGCTGTGGGAGAAGGGGGGGGGGAGGATCTGAGCACCTATGGACATGTCCGGAGTGCAATGAAAATACCCCAACTGATAACTGATAACTGATAACTGAATTGAATTAAGAAATAAAAACAGATTACAGCTGATCTTGTCGATATTCTCTGATAATTGAATGAACAAATACAAACATATTACAGCTGATCTTGTTGGTAGCCTCTGATCATTGAATTTACAAACGCAATCAGATTACAGTTGATTTTGACGAGAGTTTCTGATTATTGAATTAACAAATACAATCAAATTAACAGATTCAGTGCCAAAGAAAAAGTAGGTTTGGATCAAACAAATATGGATGGGAAACATGGGAAGTAGGGCTGTGTCACAGTTATGTCTTTAAAGTTGTTAATATGGTAGCAGACATGTATTTTAACGCAATGGCTACATTTCAGCGGTATATAATACCTAGATAGATACGCATATATTATAGGGGAAAATGAGCAAAAGACATTGGAAATATTGACTCACTTAAAGGGAATAGCCCAACAGTTGGGGCTGGTAATCAACCAAGATAAGACAGAATATATGGTAATTTCAAGAGAAGGAACGGCTAAAAACTCTGGCCACATACAAATAGATAATATGACCATTAACAGAACGGAAACATACAAATAGATAATATGACCATTAAAAGAACGGAAACGTACAAATACCTGGGTACAATCTTCAACTGCTCCAACATCATAAGGGAAGAAATACAAACTAGAATCAACTCTGGAAATAAGATATACTATGCACTACAACATCTACTAAAATCAAATGCGCTATCTCGTAACACCAAAATCACAATATACAAAACACTGATCAGACCAGTTGTGCTGTATGGCTCTGAAACCTGGAGTACAACGAAAGGAGACGAAGCCTGGTTACAACCCTTTGAGAACAAAGTTTCAAGACGCATCTTTGGACCCATTAGGGGTACACAAAGTGGAGAGAGGAAAAGAAGAAGTAACAAAGACATTTAGGCTCTGTTTAAGTCCCCGCTAAACACTGGTATCATGAAGGCTAATAGACTACAATGGCTGCGGCATATAGAAAGAATGGAAGATAATAAGGAAACAATACTCGCTTACACTCAGGAAATAAATGACCGTAGACCCCGAGGTGGAGAGATAATATATATACAGACCTACAAGCACTTGGAATCAACGACTGGCAAGAGAAGGTCAACCAGAGAGAAGAATGGAGACGGATTGTATCTGCAGTAAAGAACCTCAATGGCTCGGAACGCTGGAAGAAGAAGAAGAAGAAGAAGAAGAAGAAGAAGAAGAAGAAGAAGAAGAAGAAGAAGAAGAAGAAGAAGAAGAAGAAGAAGAAGATACACATAATCCCATGGGAAAAAAAGAGGGATTTTCTGAATAGTGTAAGGATGGAATGGGACGGGATAGGACAGGCATAAATTACCATTGGATGGGACAGAAAAACATGTCCCATGGACAAGCCTGCCAGGCTTGGCCATGGGAACGTTATTCCCATGGGAATCCCACGGGAAAGTCCCATGAGACGGGATGGGGTGGGACGTGCATAAATTACCACACAATGTAAATTATGTCCCATGGACAGCCCTGAATACGGAAAGTCGCATACGACGATTAATATGATTTCATTTGTTAATTTAATGGGATGATTAGAGTTGACCTTGTCTCTGATAAATGAAATAGCAAACACAATCAAATTATAATTAATTTTGCCTTTATCCTCTGATAACTGTATTAACAAACACTATCAGATTAGAGTTAACCTTATAGTAAACTCTCATATCTTTATTGACAAACATAATCAGATTTGAGTAAACTCTCACAATTGAATTAACAAATACAAGCAGATTAGAGTTGACTTTGTCGCTAGCCTGAGATTAGTTAACATAATCAAATTAAAGTTGACCTTGCGGGTAGTCTCTGACCATGGACTCTTTCGCTACCGTGCTACCATCTGTGGACAGAATGGATTTGCTGTAATGGCAGTCCGCTCTTTTCGTCCCACAAAATGATCAGTGGTTTATTTCACATATTTCTGCTCCGTTTCGGAATTTTAAGTTACAGTAAACTAAAAAGTAGTACAGCCGAAAGATCTCTACGCCATCTTGGAGCGGTCAATCGTTTTCTAATTTTGGATTCTTGTGAATTTTCAGTTTTAAGGTAGTGTTAATTTGTTTGTTTTGGTTTTTCACAATGGAAACGCCCACCAGTTTGCGTCCACGTAGTATGACTTGAGATCAAGCTAGATTATTGTTTATAATAATATGTGAATGTGAATATTTAGAAAGTAGTTTTAGTTGTGTCTAAAGCTTTAGCACGTGGTGATAAAGAAAAACCAGTGAATGTTCGTCAACAGCTGAGTGTTTGACAACGAAGCACGAATGGCTGAAGTTTACGTCTGTCATTATTGCTATGGGACTTGATCCAAGACCATGTATCAAAGACTACCGGTGTACAAGTGCACATTTATATACTCCTTGGTATGTGGCACTGCCACTACGTTTCCCAGTAATCAATTAGAAAATTATAATATATTTATCACACCATGTTTCATGTATGTCAACCTGAGGGGACCCAAAAAAAAAAAAAATTATCCTCTTGTTGACTCTGAAGAATATCCAGGAAGCATTTTACCCATTTGAAAATGTGTCCATTGATGATATGATTATTTGGTGGAAGGGCTAAACAAAGCTAAAAAAAACCATGCATTGTTGTCTCTACCAAGTCTGTAGTTAGAATGTTGAGAGCGGATTGCGAAAACCGCAAAGCAAGCTGAAGATGGTCTCCATGAAAATAAAACGGCGATGAATGGCTGCGACAGAATGGACCAAATGGTTGGATATTATAATATCCATGATAGGAAAACCATTACGTGGTGGAAGAATATCTACTACTAGATCTTTGAAATTGCACAGATCAATGCTCACATCCTACATTCCATATGGCAAACAGAGAAAGGAGGAAAAAAAATTGTTATAGAAGGATTTCAAGTAAAGGAAAGTGCTCATCGCGAAGTAGCTCAGAGTATTCCTGAAAGTTTGACACTCTGCCTGCCGAAGAATTTCAGTCTGTTGCAGGAAATTATGCCGAAAGATTTACATGAGCCAAGCATTTAATAGAATTTGTCGGTGTCAATAGAGACTGTGTTTTTTGCAGCACTCGAACTAAACGACACATATCATCTTTTGTTTGCTCCGGCTGCACTAATAGACCAGACTTGTGCGCCAAAGTTTGCGTTGCAGCCTATCACAAATAGACTGCCACATATAGTAAATAAAAACAAACAGACATGACAATTAAATGTAAATCTGCCAAGTGTTTTCCTAATTTTTGTCTGAAAAAAAAAAATACACGATTCAGAATCTGCGGCGAAACTTCTTTTCGGATGGTTGATTGGAAGCAATGGTGTTTATAGTTTAGAATAGTGTTGTTTGTTCAGTAAATTCAATTGGATTAGTAGTGATCAGGATATTGGATAATAACGCCCCCTCGGTAAGTACAATGTTTACATTATTTTTACCTCTTTTTAACAAATTATTTTAGAAGTTATATTATTATTTGTATTTTATTTACAACATACAGCAAAAATTCTCCTACCAACATATTCCTTGTGCTATCTCCTTTATTTTGATATATAATACAACATTTCTGCTACAATTTTAACCATTTTCATAACATTATTGCGACATACACCAATTTCCAGATTTCGGCCATTAGTTTTTTTCATTTGTGTGAAAAGACATGGTTCAGAATATGCACCAAAACTTCCTTTTGGGTGATTTAAATGAGCAATACTGTTTATATTCTTGAAGACAAGTGGTGTTTGTTTGATTATTCAGTAAATTAAACATGATTAGCAGTATAGGAGTGTAGAAAACACCATTCTAAGTGCAATGTTTACATTATTTTTACCTACTTTTGTCCAATTATTTTACAAATTATATTATTATTTTTATTTTATTTACAACCTAAAGCAAAAATTCTCCTACCAACATATTCCTTGTGCAATCCCCTTTATTTTGATATATAATACAACATTTCTGCTACAATTGTAACCATTTTCATAACTTTACTGTGACAGACCCCACCTTCAAGATTTCAGCCATTATTTTTTGTCATTATTTGTGAAAAATACATGGTTCAGAATATGCACCAAAACTTTTTTTTGGGTTACTTTAATGCGCAATACTGTTTATATCTTGAAGACAAGTGGTGTTTGTTTGATTATTCAGTAAATTAAACATGATTAGCAGTATAGGAGTGTAGAAAACACCTTATATGTGCAGTTTTTTAAATAATTTTTACCTCTTTAATTTCATTTGTTATTATTAAACCTCTCATTATTGTCATAATATTTGTAACCTATCAATTAATTATTAACACTGTCATGTTCCTTGTGCAATCCTCTTTAATTTGATATGTAATACAATAGGTCTTCTACCACCTTAACCATTTTAAAAGCATTATTGTAACACACCCCTAGTTCCAATTTTCTGCCATAAATGTCTGTTTGGTCACAGCCCAGTTTTTGTTTGGTAGTGAAAGAGTAACCAGATTAGAGTTGATCTTGTTGAAATCCTCTAACTGTGGAATGAGTTAACATAATCAGATAAGAGTTAATCTTGTCGAAATCTTTTGACCATGAAATTAGTAAACATAATACGATTAGAGTTTACCTTGTAGAAATCCTCTGACCATGGAATGAGTTAAACTTAATAAGATTAGAATTGATCTTGTCGAAATCCTCTAACCATGGAATTAGTTAACATAACCGGATTAAAGTTGACCTTGGAATGAGTTAACATAACCAGAGATGGTAGGATAACTTACTGTCGCCGGTGACCACTAGTTGGATGCCCATACTTGACCTGCTCGGATATTGTGCAGCCGACAGGATTTGCCCAACAGGCGATATCAGATTGACGAAGCAGTGGTATTCACCTGTTGAAGACAAACAGAGTTATCTGAGTATTTAAGCAGGTATTTCCGTCTGTATTAGCAGAATGGAGGTAAGCATATCGGAATAGATATGAGCGCTCGTACTTAAACATCCGGTGTGCTAATGCTGAGGTAATGGGTTTAGTTAGTTAGTTAGTGTTAGTTAGTTAGTTAGTTAAATAGTTAGTTAGTTAGTTAGTTTAGTTAGTTAAGTAGTTAGTTTTAGTTTAGTTAGTTAGTTAGTTTTGGTAGTTAGTTAGTTAGTTAATTAGTTAGTTAGTTAGTTAAGTTAGTTACGAGGGTAAGTTAATAAGTAAGTCACAAATGGCTGCAGAAAAATAACTAAATATGATAACAACTTGAAACCAGTTTATTTTTATACATACATTGTCCCTCTGTTTCTCAACATAATTTCCACCAACATTGATGCACTTATCCCATAGTTTTATCAGTTCTCTCAAACCGGCCGCACAGAACTGCGTGCTCTGTTTTCTAAACCACATTTTCACTTCACATTCTCTTCGGCGTCATTCGCGAATTGTCTCCCGCCAAGGTGGGTTTTCAGTGGACTTTGCCCCTAGCGATTTCCAGTAAAGGGTGCATAGTTGAGTAGAAAAAGTTACGAGGGCGAGTCAATAAGTAAGTCACACAGGTCTGTGGGATGGCAGGTAAATGAAAACAGGGCACACAGATTTATGCAGTCGATTTGGGAGAAATGGTAAAACTATGGGATAAGTGCATCAATGTCGGTGGAAATTATGTTGAGAAATAATAAAGGGACAATGTATGTATACAAATAAACTGGTTTCAAGTTGTTATCATATTTAGTTATTTTTCTACAGACATTTGTGACTTACTTATTAACTTGACCTTGTAGTTAGTTAGTTAGTTAGTTAGTTAGTTAGTTAGTCGCGGTTACAACTTCACGGCAACGAGTCGTCTCCATTACGCTCCGTTCCTGTGCCAGTGAATATCACACAAACTGCTCCTTACTGCCCAATAGCGGGTTTAACCCCACTAAAATGTTGGCTTCTAGTCCTTGACTTGAGGAGGTAAATTACACTTACGTCTGATGTTTTTGTTATTTGACCTGTGCTGGTTTAATATAAAATTATGAGACCTATGGTGCTATCTAAATGGTTTGATACGAATTCTGTCTGTATTCCATAGTTGTAGGCTCATGTGATAGACATGACTAATGAAGACACTTTTTTTTGGAGTGTCTAGTTCAGTGTTTCCCAACGTGGGGCCCACGCCCCACAGGGGGGCAATTCGACTGTTAAGGGGGGCAATTCGAAAATGGAAGAAATCGGCTGAATATATCAAAACGGGGAGACTTGACACTGAAGTTAACTAAATTGGAACCTGACATAAGATCTCTTTGCAGCAAGCATCAAGCGCAAGGATCTCACTAAATTTAAATAATAAATAATTACTAATAATTAAAATAATATAGAAACATCTTTCATTAAAATTATTTTCTACTTGAATTTCAGTTCTCCTTTATATGTTTTGAAAATTTACTTACTGTGTTTGCTCAATAATTACCTAGTGATTTCTTCCTAAAACCTATCATTCAAGTTTCTTTAGTGAACATTTCAATTTTTGAATATTAAAAATAATGTATATGTTGAAGGGGGGGGGGGGGGGGGGTAGGGGAGGGGGGCAATATGAATTTTAGAAAGACTTAAGTGGGGCATGGCACAAAAAAGGTTGGGAAACACTGGTCTAGTTGGTCGTACGTCGAAGTACACTTGTTCCTGCAGCGTGGCGCCGTCGTCGTTTGGAGGCGACAGGTTCGAATCCCGGTCGGTAACTATACCTTTCAAACTTTATGTTGTCTAGTGCGTCTTCTAGTCTCTACTTCCTTCTTCTCCTTCTGTGAGTGCCAAACAATACTATATGTGTTTATTTATGTAACTGAATTCAGATTAGGCTCGCCTGATGGTGAGGAACACTGGAAACAGGGAAAGATAATCCACACCCAAAAATAAGTCCACTGCACTAAAAGAAGCAGCAGGTGTATGGACTACGCTTGAGTTCAAAAGTAGCGAACGCACACACAGGAAGCAAAAAGAGCAATCACATTGATGAATCAATCTGTTCTTTTTGAAATAAAAGATTACAGTTTGTTCAACCTGTGCTGCAATGAGTGTGGGTAGAAATAGGCGTCAGTGGTTGATAGCTACTTTTTATGATTCTGTTGAGTTTAGTTTAGTTTAGTCGATGGATCAACATCACGGCACACGTGTGTAACCCATAAGTGCTCCGTTCTACTCCTAACTCAAGCCTCAGTCCGGAGAAACTCAGCTCAGTGCACGAACTCCGTAGCTCCGGCGAGGATCCTGAAGTACTTTGGGTAGATTTTTAACTCGAAATTTTGCCCTGGCAGCGCCGTGAGGCTGCTGTTTTTCGATTTCCAACTGTTAAGTGATTTTTTACGTGCGCAACAATACTCACGGGCGTCCGATCTCACTACCCAGAGACCAGGTAAAATGTATTACTAGAAATCCACGTGAAAAAATCCCGGTCATCACCGGGGCTTGAACCCCGGACCTCCAGCACTCGAGGCAGACACCATACCTCGAGCTTTTTATGATTCTATCGTGAGGTGTATATTCGGACCCAGTCTGCCGGGATTATGGAATTGCGTTCACTACCCCTAAACTGACAATGAAAGTACAGATCGCAGTGGTGAGGAGTGGCAGCCACATGTACATGTGACGAACACTAAAGATAATGAGGTCAGGAATGTTGAATGGATAAGAGCGCTTGCTTTGAATCTTCGGGTGTGCTGATGTCGAGATAGCGAGTTCAACCCCTACACCGGTCAGTTGGACTAAAATGTCTTGACTTGGGGATGCAATTACGAGTACCTCAGAAGTCGGAGTGGGTTCGCCTGATGGCGAGGGACATTGATAATAGGGAAAGCTATCCAACATGCAAAAATCGGTGTGACGAACACTAAACAAACTCAGGAGAGGCGTTTATAAATACATGTGACGAACTCTAAAGATAATCAAGAGAGGCGGCCACAAGTACCTTGAGGAACACTAAACATAATCAAAAGAGGCGTTCTCAAGGATATGTGACGAACAGTAAACAAAATTAGGAGAGGCGTTCACAAGTAAGTGTGACGAACACAAAACAAAATCAGGAGAGGCGTTCACATGTACTTTGACGAACACTAAACATAATTATGAGACGAGTTCACAAGCACATGTGACGAACACTAGACATAATCAGGAGAGGCATCCACAAATACATGTGCCTTAACAACCTATAATCAACAGTGGGTTCGCCTGATGGCGAGGGACATTGATAATAGGGAAAGTTATCCGACTTGCAAATATCAGTCCAGTGTGTACTTCGCCCGAGTTTAAAGCGAATAAAAAATATAAACTAAACATAATCAGGAGAGGCGTTCACAAGTATGTGTGACGAGCACTAAACAAAATTAGGAGAGGCGTTCACAAGTATGTGTGGCGAGCACTAAACAAAATTAGGAGAGGCTTTCACAAGTACTTTGACGAACACTAAACAAAATTAGGAGAGTGTTCACAAGTATTTTGACGAACACTAAACAAAATCAGGAGAGGCGGCCACAAGTATTTTGACGAACACTAAACAAAATCAAGAGAGGCGTTCACAAGTACGTGTGACGAGCACTAAAGATAGTCAGGAGAATCGTTTACAAGTACGCGTGATGAGCACTAAACACAACCAAGAGAGGCGTTTACAAGTAAATGTAACGAACACTAAACAAAATTAGAAGAGGCGTTCACAAGTACTTTGACGAACAATACACATAAAAAGGACAAGAACTTTTCACAAGTACTTTGACGAATACTAAACATAATTAGAAGAAGAGTTCACAAGCAAATGTAACGAACTCTAAACAAAATCAGAGAGGCGTCCACAAGTACATGTGACAAACACTAAACATAATAAGGAGAAGCATCCACAAATACATGTGCCTGAACAACAGTGAGTGAAATCTACCTGCATCCATTTGTGAGATCTCTGAGAAGTACAGCTTGCCGTTGTTGGAGACAAATATATACGGGTGCAGGTCGGTCCTCATAAAGTTGGGACCGTCGTCCTCTTTATACCATTTTACAGACACAGCTGAGAGGGAGGGCATGAAACAAGCAATTAGCACGATAATTCAAAAGCGTTTATAAATAATGCCATTCTACAAGGTCATAAAATAAAAGAAACTACTCATCAGAATTATCACATTTGGAAACAAATACTAGGACAAGTAATTAAGTAACAGGTAGGTCAGCATGGTAGAATGGATAATAGCAAACGTTCCTAAACTTACGGTGTGTTGATGTCAAGGTAGGGGATTCAACCCTTACACCGTTTACTTGGACTAAAATGTTGACTTTTTCGCCTTTAACCCAAGGGACGTAAATTACAAGTACCCCAGAAGTTGGAGTTTGTTGGCATGCTGGCCCGGGACACAGGTTATAAAGAAGACTAGCTGAAGCAAGCTCACACGCAAACATCTGCCCAGCATGAACTATGCTCTAGTTCAACGCGAGAAAAAAAAATTAAGTAACCAGAATTTTATGAACATATTTTTTTTTTTTTTTTTTACAATACCATAAATTGTGTGTGTTTTTTCTCAACATAGTCCCCTTGTCTGACAACACACCTGGTCCACCTATCCCCTAGCTTGCTGGTGCATTCTGGGGAAAAGGTTTCGGGTGTGGCTGTGAACTAATTTTGCACTGCCTTTAATACCCCGTTGTCACATGCACACCTCTGACCCCGCAAGAAGTAAGAAATATGAAGAAAGAAAAAGAAAGAAGAAGAAGAAGAAGAAGAAGAAGAAGAAGAAGAAGAAGAAGAAGAAGAAGGAGGAGGAGGAGGAGAAGAAGAAGAAGAAGAAGAAGAAGAAGGAGGAGGAGGAGGAGGAGGAGAAGAAGAAGAAGAAGAAGAAGAAGAAGAAGAAGAAGAAGAGAAGAAGAAAGAAGAAGAAGAAGAAGAAGAAGAAGAAGAAGAAGAAGGAGGAGGAGGAGGAGGAGGAGAAGAAGAAGAAGAAGAAGAAGAAGAAGAAGAAGAAAGAAGAAGAAGAAGAAGAAGAAGAAGAAGAAGAAGAAGAAGAAGAAGAAGGAGGAGGAGGAGGAGGAGGAGGAGGAGAAGAAGAAGAAGAAGAAGAAGAAGAGAAGAAGAAGAAGAAGAAGAAGAAGAAGAAGAAGAAGAAGAAGAAGAAGGAGGAGGAGGAGGAGGAGGAGGAGGAGGAGGAGGAAAAGAAGAAGAAGAAGAAGAAGAAGAAGAAGAAGAAGAAGAAGAAGAAGAAGAAGAAGAAGAAGAAGAAGAAGAAGAAGAAGAAGAAGGAGGAGGAGGAGGAGGAGGAGGAGGAGGAGGAGAAGAAGAAGAAGAAGAAGAAGAAGAAGAAGAAGAAGGAGGAGGAGGAGGAGGAGGAGGAGAAGAAGAAGAAGAAGAAGAAGAAGAAGAAGAAGAAGAAGAAGAACAACAACAACAACAACAACAACAACAACAACAACAACAACAACAACAACAACAAGAACGACAACAACAACAACAACAACACAAGAACGACAACAACAACAACAGAAACAAGTATAACAAAACAAACTATCACAGGTCTAATATCATCTGGTTACAATGTCTTACACCCAAGAACACAATGCAATCATCAGAACCAGTACCTGGGTTGTACGCCGGCAGTTGGCAAGCGATCGCAATCCCCTGATACAATTTGGCCGTCACGCCTCCTGGCGGTTGGTTGGAGAACTCATGTATAACTGCAACGCAAGAGTACAAACAGGGTAAATGGGTTTCAAATGGGTCAGCGGTCCTACTGAAATATACACGTGTATAATAATATATAAATCTTGTTTTGCATATTCTTTTTACAGGACATCGCAGTCAACACCAGCATTTCTGCCGTTGTGATCTCTTGGCAAACTTACGTTCAGTAGTTTGTCCACTGCTTTCTGAACGACCAGCACCGATACCAACGCAAAGCCAACGCAACGTGATATGCTGCCAAATCGAGCGCAGATATATTTCTAACGCGGGTATACGGGATTACGAACCGTGTCTGTAAACTTTACGCCACGGAGCCTGGCAATAATATAGATTACTTGTGGGTATTACTCGTAGCTATCGCACGGAAGCTGACATTACGTCTCCCCCTACGCTGTGTATTGTCAACACTACAGGATTGAAGCATTGCTGTAATCGTCCGGAGGTTACGTTCATAATGGAATGTGCGCTTTATTATACGAGTTCGACGCTAGCAAGCCTTCGTTTAATACTTATTTATGAACTCTGACGTAGTCCACATTAGACTGATGTTTGCGTGTGGATTAGCTTTCCCTATTACCAGTATCCCTCACCATCAAGCGAGCCCACACCAACTCCTGAGGTACTTGTAATTTACCTCCCCAAGTCAAGGATGATAAATCAAGTATTTTCATACAAGTGACCGGTGTAGGGGCTGAACCCGCTACCTCAGCATCAGCACACCGGAAGTTTAGAAGCAAGCGATCTGATCCATTCGGTCATGCTGGTCTCACTCGTGTGCTATGTGAGGGAAAGATTGACTACTGTTTCGTCCATGCACTCAGGCCTACAAACTGTGGCGGTCCTAACACTTCATACAGCCAAGGCAGGTTACAGCTACAACGAGTTATTGTTATATGGAGTGTTTCCCCGAAAATAAGACATACCCCTAGAATAAGCCCTAGTTAAGATCATCAGCTAGAATGAGAGACCTGTTGCCGAATGGCCAGTCGGAGTACAGACGCAACTGGTGCGGCACTTGATCATGGAAAGATGTGGTTCATAATTCAATACGTCACTCATGTTAAATAAGAAGATTATATGACTGTATTTGAATAAAGCCGTCTCCGTGACGAAGGCGGTTACGGACGCGATTCGTAATCCCGTATACCCGGGTTCGAAACACGGTGGTCCTGGTTTTTTCGAAAAGGGTATAGGTGCCGGTCGTTCAGAAAGCAATGGCAAACTACTGAACGTAAAACTTTCCCAGGAATCACGAACAGCCAAAATGCTGAGGTTGACTGTTATGTCATTGTGAACAACATGCAACTAAATAAATGAAGAATATTGTACATGAATAAATCTGAACAATAAAAAATAAATAAAATAAGACATCCCCGGAAAATAAGCCCTAATGTACGTTTTTAAGCTAAAATTATTAAAATACCTAGTCTTATTTTCCGGGAAACACGGCACCACTTCACAGAAAGGATGGAATATGACATTTAGAATTGTGAGATGTGATTCTTCAGGATTGACTTGAGTTGTGACAAGAACCGATGTCACATCAATCGGGACATTCGCACACTTGCTCCGTCTTAATGGTACCAATAGCAGTCTGATGATGTGTCAGTCTGGCTTTTTCTGGATGTTATGAGTGTCGGTCAGATCCTGGCTTTTTCTGGATGTTATCAGTGTCGGTCAGATCCTCTGGTCACTTCCTGCAGCACCATTCTCGCCAAGCTGTGATGATCTAACTGTTCTTCTGCACTATACACACGATCCCCAAGGGCCACAACCACATCTGCCTTATCATACATCAATATCCCACGGAGTTGTGCACACCCAACCAAACTGTCCGCCTGCTCGTTTCCCACCTCATCAGCATGTCCACTGGTTTTGCACACCCAACCAAACTGTCCGCCTGCTCGTTCCCCACCTCACCAGCATGTCCACTGGTTTTGCACACCCAACCAAACTGTCCGCCTGCTCGTTTCCCACCTCATCAGCATGTCCATTGGTTGTGCACACTCAACCAAACTGTCCGCCTGCTCGTTTCCCACCTCATCAGCATGTCCATTGGTTGTGCACACTCAACCAAACTGTCCGCCTGCTCGTTCCCCACCTCACCAGCATGTCCATTGGTTTTGCACACCCAACCAAACTGTCCGCCTGCTCGTTCCCCACCTCACCAGCATGTCCATTGGTTTTGCACACCCAACCAAACTGTCCGCCTGCTCGTTTCCCACCTCACCAGCATGTCCACTGGTTTTGCACACCCAACCAAACTGTCCGCCTGCTCGTTCCCCACCTCACCAGCATGTCCATTGGTTGTGCACACTCAACCAAACTGTCCGCCTGCTCGTTTCCCACCTCATCAGCATGTCCATTGGTTGTGCACACTCAACCAAACTGTCCGCCTGCTCGTTCCCCACCTCACCAGCATGTCCACTGGATTCAACAAATGCTCTCTGGTTGGTATTGTTGAATGAAAGCCTGTCACTATGCAAGAAGCATGCTTGCATTCACCTTTCTCATCATACTTTGTGGGTTAGTTACAATCACGACAAGCATGTGCTGTTTGTCTTCAGTCAGCGGAACGCTGCCCTGGTGATCTTTCATCAAATGGCGCTAGTATAATGGTGTATTTTTAATGACCGTAAGGTGTTTATTGCCGTTCCAAGTTTTGTATTAAACCTCTAGTGGAGTTCATGTACCATAAAAGTTGGCCATTCCCATCCTTGTTTTACGTATATCTGTTTCACGTCGTGTAAAGTTAGCTGCATATCCTTTACAGGACTTCTCAGTAAACCCAGCATTTTTGGCTGCTTGTAATTTTTTTGGCAAGTTTACGTTCAGTAGTTAGTTATTGCTTTCTGCACGACTGGCACTAATATCTTCATATGGAAACCAACGTAAGGCGGTCTGCTTCCAAATCGTTCGCAGCTGTGTTTCAAATGCGATATGAGAGATTGAGAATTGCATTCGTAACTTCTTCGCCACAGAGCCGGTACGTGATGTAAACCCGACCTAACAAGTCCAGACAAGATAATTATATCTGTATCTATGTAAGGTGGGGGTGGGAGGCTGGAGAAAACGACCACAACGCTGGTGAATTAATAATGTTATAGATAAATCACTCATGATAGCAAACGGGTGTCTGGTCTAGTGGTTAGAACGCTGTGTCTCATTAAGGAGACCCAGGTTCGAATCCTCGATATGGTGAACGGCATTTTTTCTGTCGAGGGGTGGGGAGGGGGAACCATAGCCTGCGCAGTACGCAGCGACTACACAGGCCAGGCGACCTTAATTTTCCAGGCTCAAGACTATTCCCTCCCCCCAACACACACACACACACGCACGCACACACACACACACACACACACACACACACACACACACACACACACACACACACACACACACACACACCATTTTCTCTGTCCTGCATGGTAAAGTATGATAATGACACTGACATCAACAGAGGCAGAATATCTGATGTGTAACAGAAGAGCAATTTGGGAAGAATATGAGAATAGTTCAACACAGAACAACCGACTGGATGTATTATAAACCAGATCAAATGAAATCAAGCGGTTCTGAAGAATTTATTCCATCATGAATGAATATTGCTCGTAGAAAAACTAAGAAGTATAAACGGGATAGAGTAGAAAGAAACAAGCTGTGGGAAATCCTTAAACGATATGGAGTGAGTACACATCTAACAAACCTATCCAGAAGCATATACAACAACAATGAATGCATCGTGAGAACAAATGAAGGGCACTCAGAACCCTTCACCATAAGATCTGGGGCACGACAAGATTGTATCTTCTCCCAACTCGTATTCATAACCTATATAGACAACATATGTAAAGTAACCAGCCAAACAGAGACCGAAAGAACACCGCATGGCGAACAGAGCACAAAAGAAGAACCATCGGCAAATTACACCATTAAATAACTTCTATTTGCGGACGATGAAGCACTAATAGCAAAATGAGAAGCTGAATTACAAGACCACGTGAATAGCAAAACAGAGGTAATGACTATAACCAAAGAAGCAAAAACAACGTTTCACCTAAACGAACACCCACTGAAACAAGTAAAGAGCTTCAAGTACCTAGGAAGTGTAATATCATCAAATTGCTAATCAGAAGACGAGATGAAAAATAGATGCAATAAGGTAAACCAACTCAATGGACAAATGGCACTAATACTGAAAAACAAACATATATCAATAAACATATATCAATAGTTACTAAGACATCACTCTACAACACAAACGCCCTACCGACTCATTGCTACCAATGCCAAACTTGGACAATGACAGAATAAGATAAAAGAAAAATCACAACAGAAATGAGATTCCTGAGAAGAATATTCAATGTATCAAGAAGAGAGATGATAAGAAATTAAAAAATTAGAACTATCTAGCAACGCTAGATTTTATTAGAAGGCTGTAGATTGGTTCGGCCATGCAACTATGTAACCAACTAACAGTATACAACATCAAGCGATGATGTACAGACCAGATGGAAGCAGAGGAAGAGGCCGACCATTTAAGTGTTGGACGGGAGGAATAGCAGAGTCCATGGGAATAATAATACATGAATCACATAATCGGGCACTCTCACGCTGTTTATACTTCACCTCGACACACTAGTCACTAGTCGCGGTTCCAGTATCACAGAAAAGCGTCGTACCGATTATGCTCCGTTCCCGTGCCAGTGAATATCACATAAAATGTTTCTCACTGCTCCAAGTGAAAAGTGGAAAAGACAGGAGCCTCGACAAACAACGACCCGCTCAGGCATACTGTGCAAAAATCCACCTCTAGAATATCACCACAAAAGTCTTCTACGAACAATACAGTTCACCCCTGATGGAATTGGCAGTCACTTTCCCAACCATATGTTACCCACAAAGTCTCGACGTTTCTAGATATTGCCGTTCTGTTTCTAGATGTTTTCTAGCCACCACGCCATTTCGACGCCTCGACACAGCAAGGCACAAGAAGAAAAACATGAGATGAGGTGGATGTTTGGATTTGTCAGTTACTCTTATTCTTCGTTCGTCGAAACCGTTGTTTCGGATTAAATTGCGTTGTCTGTTAACAAGCAGAGCTGAGATATTTGCGCCTGTCGGCCGACTCATCCAACATCTTCAATTATTTGTTAAGCTGGTCAACCTTTACGAGCATCGGTCCTATATTGAAGAATCTCGGTATGTAAGTGTAATACGGCGATAATAATTAACTGACGCACATTTTCAATCAAACATATAAAACGTATACAATAACGTACATCCAAAACTGATCCGGACCGGATCTGACAGCACTGACCCGATCTTGTTGGAGGCCAGGCACTGGTACATCCCTTCATCGTTCAACTCCTCGGGATTGCTAATCGTCAGCTTGCCGTTGGTTATTGTGTACCTGGAGGTGCTTGTCATCTCACTCATCGTTCCAGCGCCCTGGTCGCGGTACCATTTGTAGGCTGCCTCTGGGTTGCTGTTGGGAGCAATAATAACGTTTCTTTACATACAGTAACGTAACATTTCTGAGTGTGAAAGTGGAGATCATAACGAGAAGTAGACACAACATTGTAGAGTTTATTAAGAGAGCTAGATAACTTATAGTGGAGTTCATGAAGAGAACTAAACTACGTATAATTAAGTTCATGAACAGAACTCATTATCATGTACCATGCCGGTAAGCATGAGCGGTCATGTTTTGTCATCTCACTCGATCACCAGAGTCGTGGATCAGCTCAGTGTTCTTGTCTCGACCATACCACGTAGCCAAGCCATCCAAGTATACACAGAATAATGGGGAAAGGGGCCATTACTGGATAGAACTGGACAGATTATAGTGGAGGTCATGAGGAGAACTAAACACAATATGGCGGAGTTCGTGAAGAGAACTATAAACAATATAGTAGAGTTTGAGAAGAGAATTAGACAAATTATAATGGAGTTCATTAAGAGATGTAAAGGCAGGATAACGTGTTGGCGGGGGGGGGGGGGGGGGGGAAGGAGGGGCGATTCCATTACTGGACAGCCCAAACATTGAGCAAGTCTCTTGAATGGGTTTGTGTGCATAAAGAATCCCTTTCCCTGCAAACCGTTACCTTACTGACTGTCTCTAAACCACTCCACACATGTAAGCTACCATAGCCGTTAAAGGAGTCTTTTACTGTCTCTAAACCACTCCACACATCTAAGATACCATAGCCGGTAAAGGAGTCTTTTACTGTCTCTAAACTACTCCAAACATGTGGAGCCCGTAAAGGAGTCTTTTACTGACTGTCTAAAGCTACTCCACACGTATAGCAACTGTAGCCGGTAATGGAGTCTTTTACTGACTGTCTAAAGCTACTCCACACGTATAGCAACTGTAGCCGGTAATGGAGTCTTTTACTGACTGTCTAAAGCTACTCCACACGTATAGCAACTGTAGCCGGTAATGGAGTCTTTTACTGACTGTCTAAAGCTACTCCACACGTATAGCAACTGTAGCCGGTAATGGAGTCTTTTACTGACTGCCTCTTAAACCACTCCACATATGTAGCTACTATAGCCGGTAAATGAGTCTTTTACCGTTTCTAAAACCACATATAATCAGATTGCTACTGGTACTAGTGGTTTTTGGAACTCTTCGCTGGCTGCTGAGGATGGGGACGGAGCGCTTATGGGAATGTCCCGAATGCTGTGATGTCGTTTCCTAAATCAATCAATCAATCAAAAACCACTCAACACATGTAACTACTATAGTTTGGTATCAATGCGTTTATTGTCCACGATCTTTGTTGCTGCTATCAAAGTATCACTATTAGCACATAATTATTATTACTGTCACCACTGGCAAATTATCATAATTAGTGTCATGTCATAATGTTTGTTTACGATATCGGTGTCTCTACAAAAATGGATACAACGTCTATGCAATAGACCGCAAGCTGCGTCTCCTGTGCCATCTGTCGTATGCAGTAGCAAAGTATCACAATTACTGTCATGTTAAGTAAATGCATTTTTACGACGATGGTATTTCTATAAAAATGGGCACGACTTAAACGTAATAATTTTTAATTATTGGTTAATTGGTTAACTGGTTAGTTAGTTGGTTGGTTGGTTAATTAGTTCATTAGTTAATTAGTTTGTTAGCTGGATATTTTGATAATTAGTTGGTTAGTTAGTTAGTTTGCTATTTAATCATTTAGTTAGTTAGTTGGTTAGCTAGTTAATTAGTTAGTTAACTAGTTAATTATTTAGTTAGTTAATTACGTAGTTAGTCAACAGTCCTTCCTCATTGTATATTGCATTCGTAGTTGCTAAGTGCTAAGGTCCTCTCTTCAGAATCCCCATCAGCGTGTAGCGACTGACAACACCAGTTCTGTGTTGGCTGAATAAAACATTCTTTGGCTTCCCACATAGCGCTTCTGTCCCGCTTAACCATCTTTGACTATATGTTCTTGCTGCCTGGTCAAAGCTGAGCAATCACACTCATCCTTTTATGCCATTTACTCGTCCTGCTTCCGTGGAGTCGTTCAGGATAGCGGCCTGGGTCTCTTCCGCTTCCGCATGCCAATCTCGTAGTCCTGGTTCGTTGCTTATTTCCGTGACACCAGCATGCCCTGGCACAATTATGAAACATATTAATCAGTCTTGACCCCATGAGAGATTTAAACCATTGCTTTATATATCAAAACATCTCGATCGTCCTTAGCACGCACATAGAGTCGCTGAGGATATATGTATGAGTAAAAGTATGTATCTCCAGCCAGGGTTTTGCATGTGTGGCTGCCACGACCGTCAAGGTTGAGCAGCACGGGGCTCCGGAAGAAGCTCCGATGTCTTGCTTAATAGATCTCTCTCCAACCTGAGGATGGGGACGGAGCGCTTATGGGAATGTCCCGAATGCTAAGATGTCGCTTCTTAAATCAATCAATCAATCAATCAATCAATCTCCAACCTGGGCAGTGAAAGCCCGTGAGCTTCTTGTGACAAACAATGCCATTGAACAACACACTGCAGAATAAGACGAAATTGAGAATAGCAAATGTACGTTGGTCATATAGATAGACAGATCTCTTTGTTAAAGAGTGTTCGTGAGGGAAAAGTGATGGGGGAGGAGTGTTAATGGAAGGCAACGTGACATACATTTTAACAACATACGTTACAACAACACATTGAGCGGCAAAGGCTGTTAAAATGCACCACTGAGAAAAGCTGTTTAAATGCACTATAAAAACGCAGGAAACAGGGTGTTTGCGACTCATTAAAAAAAGTTACTTGTAAATCCTTTACAGGACGTCGCAGTCAACACTAAGTGTGTGTGTGTGAGTGCGTGCGTGCGTGCGCGGTGTGTGCGCTGTGTGTGTGTGTGTGTGTGTGTGTGTGTGTGTGAGTGTGTGTGTGTGGATATCTGTGATTTCTTGGCAAGTTAACGTCTAATAGTTTGCCAATGCTTTCTGAACGACCGGCACTCAAATATTTATACGAAAACCAACGCAAGGCGATTTACTTCCAAATCGCCCGCAGCTGTGTTTCGAACGCGGTGTGCGGGATTACGAACTGCATTCGCAACCTCTTCGCTACATAGCCGACTCACTCCAGCCTACTCTCATTACGGCGGTGACTTTCGATGATGAAGCTGATGATGATTATTTTGACCAACGATATCAGAAGTTCCCATACAAGCAGTATAACTTACCTATTGGCCACACACTCGATGACTGCGGTGTGGAGTGGTGGTAACACAACAATCGACCTCGGCTGTTGGATAAATTTGGGACCCAGAACCACATTGTTTGGATCCACGGTGTCAGTTCCAAACACTGAAATATGAATGATCATGGCGCTGTCAAACACTAAAGTACAGAATTGTCATGTCTGTGACGGGACGCAGAGGTGTTTCCAAGGCACCAAGGCCAGGTTCTATACTGGCCAAGACCCATTGACGAATCCTCACCGAGCGCCCTGGATAACAGGTCCCTTTGGGCTTCTGGCTAAAGTCAGTAGGATCGTTGATTCCTCCGAAGTCGGAGAGTGTCTGCCTGCAAGGCGAGGAACCACCAGTCTGCACACCAATAATCCAGACATGGGACAACGGATACTCAAGCAAACCTCAGGTCCTGTATGACATCACACTGATGTTGGACAACAGGATGTCTTAATCCGACATACAGGACTTCACGCTGGAGTTCACAGCCAGCGAACACAAGCAAGCAAGCATGGATGTATCAAACACTGAAGTATAGAATGAACATGTCTTTGTCAAACAAAGTAAAGAATGACCTTGTCGTTGTTGTGACATGTATGTCATCATCCCTCAGTCTTTTCCAGCAGACGTTGCTAGGACGCGCTACCTGAAGAGTAGAGGCTATTAAAATTTCGACGGGAGAATTAACAAAACGAACTGATGTTTGAATTAAGGCCATTGATTGGCCGCGCCCCGGAAACACAGGCTTAATCGAGACAAAGGCTTGGTAGACAAAGCGGTCTGGTCAATCGCCATGTTTTCTTCAACGTTAGCGGGTGACCCATTGTTAATGGGTTAATTAATAGCCACTTATTCTCTGCGTCTTAGGTGAGCATTATATTATATAAAACATATCATGTTATGTATTAGGATAAATGCTTTGATGCAACTAATATCATGATTGAAGTTGTGTGTGTGAAAATTATGAGAATCGCTTTCATTGAAAAGTTGGTTTGCGTCACGCAGCCTGGACATCGCCATTTTGTCCAGTCAGCCTTCATAAAGCTTACAATATAATCTTGCTATGAGTCACCCTTCTGAGATGATTTTGTGAACTTACTTTATTCCTAAATGCTTATTTTTCACAACTGGTCTCTGTGTTATAAAGTGGTTTTTTTCTGAGTGCTTATTTTGTATTTCTGCTCTTATGATGGAGAAATATTACTATCTCACATTTGTGTACAACTTTAATAGGTTGTTAGATAGAGAGAGATATATATTCTCGCTTGACTTTTTCATGCACTTAGGAGTTAATCTTTTGTTTACCTTGTTGTAAATATACAGAGGTGTGATTGTCTTGTAGTCTTTTTCATAAATGATGTTATGGGATTTTCATGTGGTATGATATACATAATCTCAAGTGTATGGGAAAAGATTCCCATGATTTCTCTTTTATGAGTATTTTACCTTTTATGCTCATGATTGTTACTGCTTAATGCTGTAATAAATGCTGGTATAAGATTGTCATTTGGTATGATATATCTATATATAATCTCAAGGGAGTGGGAAATGACACCATGCTCTTGTGTTTTTACTTTGAGATGTTGGGTAATACCCACTAGAGAGTTCATACCGTGTTTAGTAAAAGACTAACAAGTTTTTCTGTTATCAGAATGTATATTTTATTATGATAACTGATATCAGAATATATATTTTATTATGATAACTGATATCAGAATATATATTTTATTATGATACACTGTTATCGGAATGTATGTTTTATTATGATACATTGTTATCAGAAGTTTGGGTTGTATTACTAATGTATATCGACCCTGTTTTTTTCTTCACTCTACATAGGCGCTAGAGATGCCGGCTGGAGTATTGGAATTGAAGTTATGGTCAACTTATTTGGATTTAGAGGCAGGAAACTGGGTTATCAGCCTGCCCCTAATATTCTACAGAGAGTGCTGGTTACTGCTACACACCCTGAACCTGAATGTCAATGCCTGGATAATTAATGGATTTTGAATATGCTGAAGTGGATTCCCTACCTCTGGGAACTTACAGATGGTGTTAATCTTTTCAATGTCTGCAAAGACATGAGGCATGCCTGGCCTAGATGGTTTTCAGCGTATACCCTCTTCTAAAAGTCACCGCCTGATTCCACGTTCAACTGTCATATTCCAAAGGCTCATGGATAGTCTGGAATGCACCATCATTTACCAGTATGGATTTACCAACTGATTTTGTGGACTCCCAGCTTTCTTTGAATCTTCTCATCCATCATATCCCAGACAGGGACAATCAAGCACTATACCAACTCCCGGTCAAACAAGTCGTATATTCAGCTGAAGAAAGAATAACCTACATCTTAACCCAGAAAAGGGCTGGAATATTCATGCCCAATTCAAGTTAGTTCTGTCAGGAAATTCTAATGGATAATGTGATGTCACTCCTCATTCCAAAGATATACTGAAAGTGTTTGTGCCTGATCCTGATCGAATCAATCACATGGACTCCTGTTTGTCATGCCACGCCAGAACGCTTCAGACTCATATCTGTCTGTTATACCACTCCGGAATGCTCCTAGCCCAGGACTTAGCAGCTGTGACTTGGAGATTACAGTATATCCACTTTGGATTCATATGGATTACTCCTACATGTTATTCGTTTTGGATATATGATCCAGCGGTGAAAGTTCCGTGTGTGTGTGTGTGTGCAATCCCCAATTTTCTGAATAGGTGGATATATGCAAAGCAGCTGTTTCCCTGGATTATAGAGAGTGTGATTATGGCCAGACTTTTTTTCTAGTGGATATTGAAGGAGAGGGAGTCATCATCAGACCCATAGGATATTTCTAGAGACAGATTAGATAGATTTTCTTTATCTATTTCTTTGTATGGATTATTTACTTTGTTTGTGTTTGACACATGTATTGGTTGTGAACCATTTTTGGGGACTTCTGTTATGGTTGTATACTTTGTGTGCATTGCCTGAAATATGATACTTTTTTCATGTATATGTCACCATAATGTAGCCAACAGGGTTTTCCCAGAAACCAAATATTTTCACAATACAGTTGTTTGTTTGTTTGGTTTAACCAAGCCTTGAAGTTACTTCATTGTCAACCTGTTGTTCCAAAATTGATGTTTATAGTCCAGTTATGGTTACTGTTATGTGATACAGTGAGTCATTGTACTGTTTTTGTCTAACATTGGCTGTTTTCCTCTGTCATGTAATCCAGTTGTGCGTCTAACATTGGTTATTGTCCCTCTGTTGTATAATACTGTGGATGTGCATGACAGTGGATACTTGTCATTGTTTATATATATGTGGGAGATTAAATGTGGGGCGGGGCACTTACACATAGACACACCTTTCTGGGTAGAGTGGTTAGTACTCGGGTGTCTGTGGTAGAACTTCCCGGATCTCCCAGCCTTCTATGGGAAACATTACTTCTATGTTAGTGTTGAACTTGCACCCTTTTCTGCTTTGTTCAATGCTTGGGGGTTTTACGAGCCAATATATTATTTCCTATAGAGGGCGTGTTTGGGATTTAGACCCCATTCATACTGAATACCCCTAGCGAACTTGTCCTTATTCTAAATTATTATATTTACCACCCCACAGTTGTCAAACACTGAAGTATAGAATGAACATGTCTGTGTCAAACACTGAAGTATAGAATGATCATGTCTGTATCAAACACTGAAGTATAGAATGATCATGTCTGTGTCAAACACTGAAGTATAGAATGATCATGTCTGTGTCAAACACTGAAGTATAGAATGATCATGTCTATGTCAAACATTGAAGTATAGAATGATCATGTCTGTGTCAAACACTAAAGTATAGAATGATCATGTCTGTATCAAACATTGAAGTAGAGAATGATCATGTCTGTATCACACATTGAAGTATAGAATGATCATGTCTGTGTCAAACACTGAAGTATAGAATGATCATGTCTGTATCAAACACTGAAGTATAGAATGAACATGTTTGTGTCAAACACTGAAGTATAGAATGATCATGTCTGTGTCAAACACTGAAGTATAGAATGATCATGTCTGTATCAAACAATGAAGGATAGAATGATCATGTCTGTATCAAACACTGAAGTATAGAATAATTATGTCTGTATCAAACACTAAAGTATAGAATGATCATGTCTGTGTCAAACATTGAAGTATAGAATGATCATGTCTGTGAAACATTGAAGTATAGAATGATCATGTCTATGTCAAACATTGAAGTATAGAATGATCATGTCTGTGTCAAACACTGAAGTATAGAATGATCATGTCTGTATCAAACATTGAAGTATAGAATTATCATGTCTATGTCAAGCACTGAAGTATAGAATGATCATGTCTATGTCAAACACTGAAGTATAGCATGATCATGTCTGTGTCAAACACTGAAGTATAGAATGATCATGTCTGTATCAAACATTGAAGTATAGAATGATCATGTCTATGTCAAACATTGAAGTATAGAATGATCATGTCTTATGTCAAACATTCAGTATAGAATGAATCATGGGCTAGGTCAAACAGTTGCAAGTATAGAATGATCATGTCTATGTCAAACATTGAAAGTAGAAGAATGATCATGTCTGTATCAACATTGAAAGTATAGAATGATCATGTCTGTGATCAAACATTCCAAGTAATAGAATGATCATGGCTATGTCAAACACTGAAGTATAGAATGATCATGTCTGTATCACAACACACTGAAGTAGTAGAGATGATCATGTCTATGTCGAAACACTGAAGTATAAGAATGAGCATGTCTGGATCAAACACTGAAGTATAGAATGATCATGTCTTATGTCAGAACACTGAAGTATAGAATGATCATGTCTGTAGCAACACTGAATATAGAATGATCATGTCTATGTCAAACACTGAAGTATAGAATGATCATGTCTGTATCAAACACTGAAGTAGAAGAAATGATATTTTATTGAAGTATAGATGATCATGTCTGTATCAAACCATTGAAAGTATAGAATGATCATGTCCTGTGTCAAACATTGAAGTATAGAATGATCACATGTCTATGTCAAACACTGAAGTATAGAATGATCATGTCTATGTCAAACACTGAAGTATAGAATGATCATGTCTGTGTCAAACATTGAAGTATAGAATGATCATGTCTGTATTAAACACTAAAATATAGAATGATCATGTCTGTTTAAAACACTGATGTATAGAATTATCATGTATGTATCAAACACTGAAGTATATATAATGATCATGTCTGTGTCAAACTCTGAAGTATAGAATGATCATATCTGTATCAAACTCTGAAGTATAGAATGATCATGTCTGTGTCAAACACTGAAGTATATAATGATACTTTGTGTTTCTCTGTTTGCCTCATAAGTGATGCATGGATGAAATAATGTATCAAAGAGTGTTACAGAAGGATAGAGTTTTAGACGGCTCTCCGTGTCCAATTCATAATCTTTTGAAAATAAAGTTTGTTCTTCTTTCGTTCGTTCGCTAGTATGTTTGCATGAACTGACTGTCAGACAAGTAGAATTAGGAAAAAGGAACAAATTAACAAACGAACTTATAACTTTATTTTCAAAGAGTTAAGAATTGGGCACGCAGGCCCGTCTGACATTCTGCCCTTGTTATTTCTCTGCTCTGATACATTATTTCATTCATACATCACTTATGAAGGTGACTATGATAGAAAAAGTAGACTCACTGTGATCTCGCTCCTGCTGCAGAATTCGGTATGCCTCGTTCAAGCTGATCTCACAGACGTAAGGAAGCCTGGCAAATGATGTTTGCCGCCCAAACATAAACTTCCCGTCCAAAACTGTAGAGTTTAGCAAATAATAGTGTCAGTCTGGACGTTATAAGGGAAGCTGAGACGCAAAGACAATATATCACATACTTCATAAAGAAGCAGTCATCGTTTTTGGCCACTTTATGAGAAGACAAATAGTGGAACATGTTGTGACAACCGGAAAGATTTGCGGAAAGATAGATAGAGGAAGACAGCTTGAGAAGAATCTTGACAGTCTTGTGTCATAGCACGGAAGGGTGTCAACACACGAATTGATCCACGACGTGGGAGATCCTATTTTGTGGAGAGGCATGATCGGCCACGCCAGCCGGTAAGGCACTGTACGATGAGTGTCAATCAATACAGTGATAGTGCAGTATGTGTCTGTGCCTGCTCCGTGGCGAAGGAGGGACGGACGCAGTTCGTAATCCCGCATACTGCGTTCGAAATAAGCTGCGGGCAATTTGGCAGTAGACCGCCTAGCGTTAGTTTCCATACAATAATATGAGTGCCGCTGGTTCAAAAATCACTGGCAAACTGCTGAACGTGACTTGCCCGCCCAGGAATCACAAACAGCCAAAAAAATGCAGGAGTTGACTGCTACGTCCTGTAACGGATATTCAACTGACTGTGTCAGAAAGCTGCGGTGGCACAGTAACTAACACTGGACCCTGGTCACCTGATGGTCATGGGTATGAAACTGCATTAGGCATATTTTATTTAAATTGACTTGGAACACCAGGTTGACCCCCACAGGTATCAGAAAATGGTTTGTGAAACAAGTCTCTGCTGTGATATTGACCACATGCCCTCTCGAGGGCAGGCGGATGTTCAGTCAGGCTACCACAAGTACCTTTGGCATAGGAACTCTTTTTGGCTACTGAAGATGGGGACTGAATACTTGTGGGGATGTCCGGAGTGCAATGATGTTTATTCTTGATATTACCTCTCGAGCGCCGATTGACCGTTACATTTAAGTGTTAGCACAACATGCTAAATGCGTCACATGACGGGACAACAAGGTAATTTCCGTTGTTTACCTGAATGCCTGTGTATCGGGCCAGGCCTGTGGCAAAAGGCGAAATTCGTAATCCGACGTTCGCTTACGAAACACAGCTGATGGCGAATAAGGGGAATAATGACCTAGTGTGACTTGTGAATACAATTTCATTTTACACAAATCTTACCCTTGTAAACGAAGACAATATGTTCTCCACTTTCTATTGAAGTCATCTCCTCTTGATTGGCCCACATTCCCTCAGACAGAGGGACTAGAGAACCATCTCCTGTCCATCTCATATCTGACACAAGACCGGAACCGCTGGTCCACCAATGGTTGGCCCTGAGAATTAGATGGTCGTTAAAGAAAGTTGTTTACTAATACATTGCATACACGCTAGAAACAGTGATCAGAAGTACATTGTAATTTACAATTATATATTAATACATCATACAAATGAGAAGTACGATGTCGTGGAATGATGTGTACTAATATATCATACAAATATTAGAAACGGAAATGAGAAGTACGATGTCGTGGAATGATGTATGCTAGTGAGTGGCACCTTGCAGTCTTGACAGACCAAAGTATGTGAGTTGTAATGTGGCCAATATTCCATCACAATGCCTGGGCAGAGCTTCAGAAAAACTTGTGGTGCCCAAACGACATTTTCCCTCTCTCGGCCTAGTCTTGTGTTTTCCAGAGGAATAGATAACCAATGCGTCTGGCACAAGGTAGGCTGCAGACGCTGGCGGCACAGCGTCAAACCTCCGAGACCTCGCCACCACGAGCAGGTGGCGAGTTGTATGCTAGTATATCATACAAATATTAGAAACGGCAGAGAGAAGTAAGTAAATGTTTTGCGTATCCTTTACAGGACATCGCTGTCAACATCAGCATCTTTCAGCAGATTGTTGATTTCTTGGCAAGAGTACGCTCAGCAGTTTGCCATTGTTTTCTGAGCGACCTGCTCATTTATCCCGCAAGTCACCAGCGCGGGTAGAACCGCTTCCAATTCTCGCGCGCTGCGAGAACCTGCTTGGATAAACGGGATTACGGAGAAAGTCGTGTAACCCCTCGGCCAGAGAGACCGGCCAGAGAGAAGTACACTGGAATTTTGTATATTAATATATTATACACATATTATTAGAGGCGTTCATTTGAAATCCGTTCGTGCCGCACCGCGCGTAATTACGTACGTTGAACATGATCATGTCATAGTCATGTAATAAGTACTGACCAATGTATAAAAGAGCACGTGCTTATCGTCATATGATGCATAGGTTCTGTTTCTGAACGTTGAGAAAATGGGCGGGTTGATCCAAAATGCGTCCAAAGAAGCTCAAAGAGCGGTAATTCAGTTTCTTTCATTTGAAGGATATCGACCAGTGGACATTAATCGAAGAATTCAGGCAGCGTACGGTAACAAATGAGTGTCGAAGACAACAGTGACAGACTGAGCACGCATGTTTCGGAAAGGACGTCAGTTCACGGCAGATCTTCGACGGCCGGGTCAACCACGTATTATTGCAACAGAAAAAAACTACCGCCAAAATTGATGCAGCAGTACAGATGAACCGTTGTCGAAGCATACATTCGCTAGCGAAAGAATTTGATGTGTCAATTGGGACAATTCAAAAGGTCGTTCATAATAAACAGCTATATCGGAAGGTGTGTTCAAAGTGGGCACCACGGATGTTGACCGACCACCAAAAAAGAGGAACGCATGGCATGGTGTTTGAACCACTTGCTGCGTTACAAAGTGGAGGGTGATGCATTTCTCTTCCGCATAGTGGCAGGCGATGAATCATGGTGTCACCACTTTGAGCCGAGCAGCAAAAGAGACAGCATGCGATGGAAGCATGCTGGATCACCAAAAGCCAAAAAAATTCAAGCTACAGGTTTCTGCTGGTAAGGTTATACTGAGCGCATTTTTTTGACCATGAAGAGCAATTGTTGGCCGACTTTAAAGAACCTGGTTTCAACATCAACTCTACCCACTACTTGCAAACACTAGACAAGCTGCAAAAAGCCATCAAGAATAAACGATCCGGCATGCTTTCTCGCGGTGTGATTTCGTTGCAGGAAAATGCTCGTCCGCATATCGCAAAAAATGTGCAGGAAGCATTAGCAAGGAAGAAGTGGGAAATTCTGCAACATCCAGCTTTAGTCCTGATCTGTCACCATGTGATTTTCATTTGTTCGGACCTCTAAAAATATCTCTCAGGGGGCAACGATTTAACCCATTGTTTAGTTTAGTTTAGTCGATGGATCAACATCGCGGCACACGGGTGCAACCCATAAGTGCTCTGTTTTCCTCCTAACTCAAATCTGAGTCTGGAGAAACTCAGCTCAGTGCACGAACTCCGTAGCACCGGTGAGGATCCTGAAAATACTTTGGGTAGATTTTTAACTCGAAATTTTGCCCTGGCAGCGCCGTTAGGCTACTCTTTTTCGATTTCCAACTGCCAAGGGATTTTTTACGTGCGCAACAATACACACGGGCGTCCGATCTCACTACCCAGAGATCAGGGGACATTTTATTACTAGAAGTCCACGTGAAAAAATCCCGGTCATCACCGGGGCTTGAACCCGGGACCTCCAGCACTCGAGGCGGACACCATACCTCGAGACCACGCAGCCCCCTGATTTCACCCATGTGCAGACGTAATGAACGCGGTAAACACTTGGTTCAGTGAGCAGCCACAATCTTTTTAGCGGATGCATTCGCCGCCTACCTAAGCAATGGAATGCTTGTCCGAATGCCTACGGCGACTTTTTCTGACCAACCCATGGTGCATAATTCATTCAAAATGAATGCTTTGTTTAATTCTACCACACCTGTTAATGTTTCTTTCATGCTTTTGTAATAAAGCCATTGGAACGGGTTTCAAATGAACATCCCTAATAGAAACGGCAATGAAAAGTACAATGTCGTGGAATATTGTATACTAATATATCAAACAAATGTTAGAAACGGCAATGAAAAGTACAATGTCGTGGAATATTGTATACTAATATATCAAACAAATATTAGAAACGGCAATGAAAAGTACAATGTCGTGGAATGTTGTATACTAATATATCAAACACATGTTATAAACTGAGATGGGAAGTATATTGTAATGAAAAGTTGTATACAAATATATCATGCAGAAATTATAAAAAAGAGACAAGAAAAAAGTAGGTTGTCTTCAAAGTTGTATACTAATATACCACACAAATGTTAGAAACAGAGATGAGAAGTAGTGTTGTGTAAAGTTGTATACACATATATTATGCATATGTTATAAACAGAGGTGAGAAATACATTTTCTTCAAAGCTGTATAGTATACCAATATATCACATACATGCTAGAAACAGATGATGATAAGCCGTATTTTTCACATGATCAATTAATCTTTTGTTAGTTTGGTCTTTAAGAAACTTTCATAAGGTTGTTGCTGTTTCATATGTCGAGCGTAAATAATGACTCTGTAGGAATTCTCCTAGTTTAGCATGTCACTCTGCCTCTTCGTCATCATGCACGAGGTGGATTCAAATGTAAACCTTAAAAGTGTGATAGCAATTACACCAACCATGCCATTGTCTCGTCACCTGTCAATATTGTTGTTAAGGATGTCAAGAGTGTGAAGCACGTGGTATCCCGGTGCTGACGAACAAGGTGGCGTCATAATGACAGTGTAAAGATGACCGCTCAACGTTTAACATGCACAAAAGAGGTGCAGCTTTCTGTTATCCGTTGCTTTATGAGTGAATGGGTGAAACCTATAGACATTATCAACGAATGAAGATCCAGTATGATGGTGCATGCCTGTCAGTCCAGCAAGCGTATGAGTGGAGTAGGAAGTTTGAAAACGGCGAGAATTCTGTGACAGACAGTTCACAACCGGGTCAGGCACACCGAGTAGTGACCCCAGAGTATATTTTTCTACAGAATTCAAGCAATCGATTTTGGAGGGTTTGTAGTGGTGATTGTATAGAACAATTATACATTGTTCTTTACGTTTTCAGAATATATTCACACAAAAAAAAAGTAATTAAGGTTTATATGTGAAGCAAAGTAGAAGTAAAAGTACCGGCAAAAATATACACGGGTTCGAAACCTAGGCTTGTCGTATAGAAAAGTGAGGGAAAGATTGGCCACCTATTCCTACACGCGTTCAGGTATACAAATTGTGACGGCGCTGTCACTTCAAAGACCATACACAGCTCGGAATTCTAAGATAAGAAGGAACATTGATTTTCCACTTTTAATTTTCTCTTCATTGCTTTCATTTTTTCATCTTTCTGTTTTCTTCTCGTCCTGTCGTCACGTCTTAATGTAGTCACAGGAGATCTTCTCCGTGAATATACGTTGTGTTTTGTGTATATATTTGTTTGCTGATGAAGGCTAGTCGCCGCAACGTCCTGTATGTGTCGTAATTTTGTTACGTAAAGCTGCACTACTTTGTGTCATTGTATATTGTTTACATTTTCACAGCTTTACCGCAGTTCCACCAAATTTTATTCACATCACAGCATAAAATCGCTTGGGGACAAGTTATTTATTGCAAAGGATCCGTTTGACGCACTTTGAGGCGTGTTGGTGAATGGCGCTAACCAAATATTTCTATAGAGTAATGGCCACTCGCCGGTCTCCCTGGCCGAGGTATTAAACGACTTTCTCCGTAATCCCGTTTATCCACGTAGGGTCTCGCAGCGCGCGAGAATTGGTAGCGGTTCTCGCGGCGTTGGTGACTGACGGGATAAGTGAGCCGGCCGCTCAGAAAGCAATGCAAACCTACTGAGCGTAATCTTGCCAAGAAATAAACAATAGCGGTAAAATGCTGGTGTTGACAGCGATGTCCTGTAAAGGATATGAGAAAAAAATGGCGACTCGGTGGGTAATGTGGCCAATATTAGTTTTGTCAAGATTCCTGTCTGCCCCACGCTTCAGATGGGGAAGTGAGGAGCATGCTGTGTGATATTTACTGGCACAGGAACGGAGAATAATGGGGTGACCCTTTGTCGTGAAGCTGGAACAGCGACTAACTAACTATCTAACTAACTAACTAACTAACTAACTAGCTAACTAACTAACTAACTAACTAACTAACTACCTAACTAACTAACTAACTAACTAACTAACTAACTAACTAACTAACTAACTAACTAACTAACTAACTAACTGGCTAGCTAGCTAGCTAACTAACTAATTAGATACTTAACTAACTAACTAACTAACTAACTAACTAGCTAACTAGCTAACTAACTAACTAACTAACTAACTAACTAGCTAGCTAACCAACTAACTAACTAACTAACTAGCTATCTAACTAACTAACTAACTAATTAACTGGCTAACTAACTAACTAACTAACAAACTAACTGGCTAACTACCTACCTAACTAACTAACTAACTAACTAACTAACTAATTAACTAACTGGCTAGCTAGCTAGCTAACTAACTAATTAGATACTTAACTAACTAACTAACTAACTAACTAACTAACTAGCTAACTAACTAACTAACTAACTAACTAACTAACTAACTAACTAACTAACTAGCTAGCTAACTAACTAACTAACTAACTAACTAACTAGCTAACTAACTAACTAACTAACTAACTAACTAATTAACTGGCTAACTACCTAACTAACTAACTAACTAACTAACTAACTAACTAACTAACTAACTAACTAACTGGCTAACTAACTAACTAACTAACTAACTAACTAACTGGCTAACTACCTAACTAACTAACTAACTAACTAACTAACTAGCTAACTAGCTAACTAACTAACTAACTAACTAGCTAACTAGCTAACTAACTCACTAACTAACTAACTAACTAGCTAACTAGCTAACTAACTAACTAACTAACTAGCTAACTAACTAGCTAACTAACTAACTAACTAACTAACTATTTAACTAACCGGCTAGCTAGCTAGCTAACTAACTAATTAGATACTTAACTAACTAACTAACTAACTAACTAATTAACTAACTAACTAACTAACTAATTAACTAACTAACTAACTAACTAACTAACTGGCTAGCTAGCTAGCTAACTAACTAATTTGATATTTAGCTAACTAACTAACTAACTAACTAACTAACTAACTCACTAACTAACTAACTAACTAACGATGAACGCCTTTACATTCCGAAACATTTCTTGGTTAATATTTGAGGTTGGGTATACCATGTGAGAACAAGCCAGTTACAAAAAGAATTTCACCTTCCAAGACAATTTCAAAACATGCGTGCCGGAAGGCAATGGATATCACCTTGCTAAGCTCAGTTCAGTATTTACAACAAAAATACAATCGGCATCTTTCAACTTGCTTCTGCAGCGTCGATTATAATTAAGGTCCGTGATCTGTGTGGGGAGTTTTGATATTCGTGCATGTCTTTATTCTCTTTCGAGTTAGTCCTAAATAGAACTGGCTATATTTACTCATCTCTACTTTTCGGGTTCAATTGGGTCTTATGGGGCGCACGCTGACTGGCATTTGTGTTATTGCGTTGAATTGGTCGTGATGTCGTGATGAGGACCGGTTCTTAGGAGGACCTGCCAAACTTAGTAGGCCCCCCCCCCCCACCACCCCCCACAGTTGTTCGTTGCTTAGTCTTCGCCAAGGCAACGTCTAAATTATATATATTCGTCGTCGTCATCATCATCATCATCATCATCATCATCATCATCATCATCATCATCATCATCATCATCATCATCATCTTATCTTATGCCTCTTATGCTTTGCGGTATCTAGGTGAAGCACAAACAGCGATAGAATGCCCGTTTATGGGCATCATATATCGAGATTCCCATGGACTTTATTATTTCCTCAGTCAGTCGCTTACATGGTCGGTCTCTTCTCTTGGTTCCATTTGATCTGTACATCATTCTCGTTGTGGTATACTGTTAATTGGTAGCCTAGTGATGTGGCCGAGCCATTTCCCTTGTTTTTTAAGTGAAACACGGCGTATATATAGTTGTAAGTACAGGGTGTCTTTAAGAAAATATTGCCGGTCCAAGATTTGTATTCACCCTCTGTAAAGTTCATACAACATAATAGGTGAATATAAAACTTGAACCGGCAATATTTTCAAATACTGCACAGTCATTAAAAATACACCCTGTACATAACTGACATTTTCACTGTAGTATTGAACACATGCCGGCTTCGTGGCTTAGAGGTTATGACTTTTCTCCGTAATCTCGTATACTCTCGTCGGTAACGTGATGACGGTGAGAATCAGCAGTGGTTCGAATCGCATCGGTAACTTATGGGGTATGTGAGCCGGCCGCTCAGAAAGCAATGGCAAACTACTGAGCGCAATCTTGCCTAGAAATCAACATACAGCTGAAAGATGCTGGTGTTGACAGCGATGTCCTGTAAAGGATATGCAAAAAAAAAAAAAAAATTGAACACATTAATAGGTGTACATCAATATACTATTATTTCATTTGAGGTTATGTTGATACTAGGTCAGCGTGGCAAAAAGGATAATAGTTCTCGCTCTTAAACTCCCAGTGCTCAGATGGAGTGGTTGATAGTTCATTCCCTACACGGGACAGCTGAACTTGTTGAAAATGCTTACTTCTCGTTCAGAACGCAATGGCCATCTACTGAACGTAAAATTGCCTGGAAAGATAACCTGGGATTGACTGCAACATCCTGCAAAGATCACGCAACTTTGTTTTTGTTTAACATTTTTATTTTTGATAAATTTCTTCAAAAAAAACAAAACAAATCAAATAATTGATTCTGGAAGATTGACTTGATAACATCATACAGCAGTGACGGCCTTACTCCACATGCAAGCCTATATAAATGAGAGTGCAATTTACGGCCAATTTACATCGGAGACGGGATCCGAGCTATTCAGTAGAGCAATTGCTGTCACGTCGATTTATCTTTACGAGTCTGACACACATTTGTAAAGTTGCAGGGTTGCGTTGTTTACACTCGATACAAAGAACAATTGCTCTTGTTGAGGAGCTGCAGACACTGTGGTTAGAATGAGTGGTTTCATTCGGGAGACCCGCGTTCGAATCCTCGGAGGGGTATTGGATGTTTTGTGCGTTAATGTCAAGGACAGAAAGAACACTCTAACCTGCGCAGTTAACCAGCTAGGGCGTTAGCCATCACCATCATCATCAATAGCCAGTTGGCGCAGAAGTTCATGTCTCTCCACAGATGGTCTTTGGTCATGACTGTCCCTACAGGACGAGGATGTCCTAGGATAGCTATTAACGTAGTTCACTGACTTTAAGATCTGGATACTAATGCAATCTCGGAAAGATAATGTGATGGTTTCTTCTTGACTTTCACATCCACATGGGGGATCGTTTACCTCTGCCTTTGACAGCAATATACTACTGTCTGGACAATTGAGTGTCCTGGCAGGCACTAGTCTGGCGGCCCTAATTCCTCGGGTTCAAGCTCCCCCTGTCCTACACTGCAAGGTACTATTGACAGCAATGGCACACAGTTTAGTGCCAACAAATTATTGCCAAAGCAGTTAATATTATATGAGACAAAAAGGAGGTCAGAATGGTCGAATGGATAAGAACATGTTTTTCTAAACATCCGTTGTGCTGATGCCGAGGTAAAGAGTTCATCCGGTCAGTTGACCTAAAGTGTTGACCTCTCGTCCTTGTCTTGGGGACGTAAGTTACGAGTACCTCAAAGTTCGCTTGATGGCGAGTGACACTATTAATAGGGAAAGCTAATCCACACGGAAAATTTAGTCCCGCACTACTAGAAGTAGTGCGTATGGATTACGTTTGAGTTCAAAGCGAGTGAGCGAAAAAAAAAAAAAAAAGAGACAAAACGCAGAAACAACAAAAGGTTACAAGCGACACATATTCTCGGGTATTAATCAACACTTGTAGCTAGGCAATGCTAGATGTTGAGATCCAAAAACACACTAAAAATTAACATATTGAAAGCTTTAAACACAAAAATAATCTCATGTTATTTAGCCTAATTCTGATCTTTTAGCGCACTCAGCAGTGCAGCTGTGAAACAATCTTTCCAGAAATCAGAGACCAATCCTTATACATACAATCATAAACTATTCGAACACTCTCTCAGTACAGAATAACTTTCCCCAAAATAATAACAACAATAATAATAATACGAATAGTAATAATAATAATAATAATAATAATAATAATAATAATAATAATAATAATAATAATAATAATACTATTTAGCCCGTAGTATAACAGGCACTCCTCTGCTGGTAAAATCGAAGTATGTTCATCTTAGCTAATAATAATTGTCACATACATAATTAATAATGGTGAGTTATTTAGTTTTGATCTTTGCACATTTTTCATGCCTTTATAATGCACTGTTTGATAATGGTGTTTTGCCGTAGTGAATTTGAATAACGAAGACTCGAACAATAAATCGCGTCAGATCTATTATTTATGTCTTCGTTATTCAAATTCACTACTGGGACACTTTGTTTTGATTTTCTGAAACGTCGCCTCCCATTTGGCCATTACCAACTGTGAAGCGATTAAATGGATTACTCAATCTGAAGTGTGAAATAGCGGTACTGGATTGTCGATTGAGATGCATAGATTCGTTTTGTACAAACATAAACTCAGTCTCAGATAGTCAGTTTGAAATTACCGTGGTAGACAAATGAAATTACTGTGCGAATAATTGTATATTTTAGCTTGAAGGATTTATCTAATTACTTTATTTTGTATAGTCTGATTTCTGCAGTATGTATCTGACGAGATGCAGCAACTAAATACGCCAGGCAATAAATCATGAAATGTATTGTTTGTCTTCGTTATTCAAATTGCTTTTCTTCTTGGTTAGCCTAATAAGCGATGTATCGATGAAATAATGTATGAAAGAGCGTGATAGAAAGGCAGAATGTTAGACGGGCCTGAGCGCCCCATTCTTAACCCTTTGAAAATAAAGTTTGTCGGTTCGTGTCTTCCTCACTATCAGTGACAATCAATAACTGAAGCAGTTCTCATCCAATATCAATTGTTCTATATTATATCAATTTGTTCTATACTATATAAATGTGTTCTATACTATATCAATAGCCGCAGTTGTTCCTAGATACAAGCCGTACTTTCAGCTCTGGCCCACTGTTCTTTATGGATAAATGTTAATTGCATGCCATTGACGGGACGTCGCAGTCAACCCCAGCATAATTTGTCTGTTTGTGATCTCTTGGCAAGTTCACGTTCAGTAGTTTGTCATTGCTTTCTGAACGACCGACACTCATACTACTGTATAAAAATCAGCGCAGGACGGTCTGCTTCCAAATCATCCGCAGCTGTGTTTCGAAAGCGGCATATCGGATTGTGAATTGCATTTCAAACGCTTTCGCTTCAGGGCCGGGCAAAAAGTAAAACAAGACAACATTAACAGACGGCGGGAATTTAAGCCTGAATCATCAACATCCAGTGCCTTGCCGGCTGGCGTGGGCGATCATGCCTCTCCACAAATTACGATCTCCGACGTCATGGATTAATTCGTGTGTTGACTCCCTTCCGTGCCATGACACAAGATTACACTGGCAAACATCAATTATCATATCAGCCAGGTATTAAGAAGGAGGTTAAAAATCAAGCGAATAGACTTCACCGCACCGGGATTGATCCCATATGGCTCGGTTTCTTTCCGCACGGCGGCCTGCCGAAAGCGGACCATAAAGCACGAACTCGCGCAGCTCAAGCGACGACCCCTTAGAAGTCTCGGAGAAAACTTCACACTTGAACCGAACGACGTAGCCCGGGATCGAACCCACGACCTTTGGAAAGTGAGGCAGGCGAGATAACCACTTCGGCACAGAGACCCCCTCAGCCAAGTATTTTGCTTTGGGATGGAACCCTACTTAAAATTTGGGATATTACGTCTGTAAGATTGTCCATGTGTTACTGGCCACAAACTGGACGCAAAGAATGGTTGAGTTCAGTTGAGTTAAGCTGAGTTGAGTTGAGCTAAGAACCGACATTACTTCACCCAGGACATTCTCATACGCTCTCTGTCCCCTCGTTCAACAGTCAGCGAAGGGTCATACTACTAATTGAAACCGGGACCTCCAGCACTCGAGGCGGACATCATATCTCGAGACCACGCAGCCCCCTATAAAGTAAATGTGGCATTCGTAAAACTAACCTCATTAACCCTCTAGTGTCGATTGGTCTGTAAAAATATGAGGATATATCTTTAAGCAGTTCAATGCGTATAAACTGGGCTTTTGTTTTTTTACATATTTAACAACTTTCCTAATTGCCCCACATCACGAAATGTGGCGCTTTACATTTTTAAATAATAATACTCACAATTATTTACCTCAGGTAATATGAGACAACGTGGAGAGGCAATAAATAAATGCATCAATAAATCAGCTAATGAATGGTAAAAATGTTGCATGTCTTTGGCATGGCTTTACGATCGACCTAACCAGCAGGAAAAAAATAATTTGCCATTGCCTTCTGAACAAGTAGTGTACGTTGAAGCCCTACTGAACGGTGTAGGCAATGAACGATCTAGCTCAGCATCAGCGCATCAGAAGTTTAAGCGCATTAAGCTCCACGGCTAGCCAGACTTCAAATCAGTCCATAAGGGCCATAATCACACACCCAATACTCCTAATGTCTTAAGTACGGGAATTGTAGTATCCCATTACTCTGGTTTCTCTTTACAACGTATAAATCTTTCGCCTTTTACTATCCCATTATCTGCCTACGACAAGTAGAAAACTATGAATTAACTATGAGTCAAACGTTCAGCGTTAATTTGTTACAATTAAAACATTGCAATAGATGCATTTGTTAATGTTTACGTAGCATCGTTTTGTAATCCCGTATCCTATTGTCTTGATAGTACGGATATATCTCATTTAAATACAATTATGTTTCTACGGGGTGCTCGAAAATTTATATCTACTATTTAATTACAGTATAGAATAATTTAAGCCTGTCAGACCTGGACACTTACTAAACAAGATGAACAGTGCATAAATGCCTGTGAATATATATGTTATAGACTGGTTTTAAGATGATCTTGGATACAGAAAAGAAGAAAAAAATGCATCCATACTACAAGAGCTGAATATTGAAGAAGGTTGGCTACTGAAGACCATAAAACAAAGACAATTGAAATATTCTTGTGACTTGAAATGTCATGAAAGTGTGGAGAGAACAATAATGGAGAAGTATATGTCTAGGAAGAGAGGAAGAGGAAGGCTAAAGAGAAGATGGGTGCAGGATGTGGCAGATGATCTCCAGATGGGTGTATCGGACGCGGGGCATCTTGCTTATGACCGAGAAGTTTCAAGGAAGGTTGTTATGGGAGCGAGGTTCTGCAAAGGACATGCTACTGAATGAATGAATGAATGAATGAATGAATGAATGAATAAATGAATGATGAATGAATGAATGAATGAATGAATGAATGAATGGAATACTTACTGATAGACTTCCATTTACTGAAAGCAAAACCTATAATTACGTAATTTAGCACAAAAGCTAAAGAAGAAGAGGGAATGGCTGGCCGAGAGGCTAGAATACCGGGTTTTCCTTCTGGAGACCTGTGTTCGAACCCTCGGTAAAGTGTGGATTTGTTTTCACTGTTGGGGGGCCAAACGAAAACCCTAACCTGCAAGTTCGCAGTGACTACACTAGTCAGGCCGCCTTAATTCCTCAATCTCAAAACTCCCTGTCTTACACGGCAATGTGCTAAAGGCAGTAGATGCCAGCTAAGAAAGATCTGATACGAGAGCAAGAGGACGCCCGAGAGGAACATGGATTGACAACATCAAAGACAATTTACAATTACATGGAGTGAGACTATCCATTGCTATACACCAGGAGCTGGAATATCAACTATAAATTCACTCAACGTTACACTGCAAGAGTGGATGATGATGAGATCTAAAATACAGGTGGAGGAATCGTCCAGCTGGTGTTTGTTGTGGCACATATTCTTTCTGTGCTCAGACATTTAAAATACCGGTGAGGGAAGATATAAGATCAGAGATGAAGAAATCAGGACTAATGTGGGGGTTATAGCTGCACTAGATTTTATTAGAAGGCAGCAAGTCAAATGGTTTGGCCATGCAGGTAGGTTACCAACTAACAGTATACCACAACAAGCAATGATGTACAGACAAGAGGGAAGCAGAGGAAGAGGCCGACCACGTAAACGATGGTCGCAGGGAATAACAGAGTCCATGGGAATATCGGTACATGAAGCCCATAATCGGGCACTCTCACGATGTTTATACTTCACCTCGACACCGCAAGGTACAAGAGGAACATGATGAGATGAGATGAGATGAGATGAGGGAATCCAAGTCAACAGAGGCATGGTTTGGTAGATTGTTGAAACTGAAAAGCACTATTTCAGTGCGAACTTGTCGATTAGAGTTTCTGAATCAATGCCTCACAAATGGACGAAGGTATGAGCGTCGGTCGTTCGTAAAGCAATGGCAAATGTTTTCTTCCTGTTCCTCTTCCATTCCCGTTCCACGTCTGCTACCACTGCTGCTGCTGTTACTGGTGTGGTTCTTCTTGTTCTTCTTCTGTTCTTTATTTCCTACTAGCTGACCCGGCCCGGCTTCGCCCAGACTCTGGTGGGGAGCATCTCATTTAATTCATATAAGTAGTCATATAAGTTCTCGTTCCCGTTACCGACTATCTGTCTGTCTGTCTGTCTGTCTATCTGTCTGTCTGTCTGTCTGTCTGTCTGTCTGACCCGGCCCGTCTTCGCCCAGACCCTGATGGGGAGCATCTCATTTAATTCATATAAGTAGTCATATAAGTTCCCGTTCCGACTATCTATCTGTCTGTCTGTCTGACCCGGCCCGGCATCGCCCAACTCCTGGTGGGGAGCATCTCATTTAATTCATATAAGTAGTCATATAAGTTCCCGTTCCCGACTGACTCTCTGTCTGTCTGTCTGTCTGTCTGTCTGTCTGTCTGTCTGTCTGTCTGTCTGTCTATCTATCTATCTATCTGTCTGTCTGTCTGACCCGGCCAAGACCATGGTGGAGAGCATCTCATTTAAATTATATAAGTAGTCATATAAGATCCCGTTCCCCACTATCTGTCTGACAAGCAATGCCAAGTTGAAAACATGAAATGGAAAACTGAATTATTGAATTCAAGAAATATTCACTATAGTTATATTGTCTGCTGTAGAGTCGAGAATCTTGCAGGATCGTTCACATAATGAGCATGATTTCGTGAAGTATGTACGGTCAGCCTAAAGTAATACAATAATGTAGTCCTCACTTGCCTGTGGCTGATTTCGTTTTAAATAAGACAATTTTAGAGGCAGTAATAGTGATTTATTTCTTCATTAGGTTAACATCAACAATGAGACTCTTGAGTCATTTGCACTCGTAATGACGTGCAGTTTTTATGTAACACTTGCTGAGACTACTTTAAATAATTTGCAAATAGATAAACTAACTTTGTATTTGAGAAACTTGACATGAAGAATATCATACAAATGTGTTATTTTAAAGTAATAAACTCCTGGAACAGAAAGAGTTATTATTATAGCAGTTTGAAATACAGAAAGTGAAAGCAACAAATAAACTTGCAACTGATACCGGGCATTTGCTGTGAATATACGATGTTATGCACCTATTTTCTAAACACAACTGCACTTGATGTTGTTATTATTGTGCTGGCATGCTGGAAGTACCACATGGACCCCGGCACTTAAATCAACATCTTCTGACAATCATGTTTAGAGGATAATCAATGTTGGATCCAAGTGGTTCAGAGGCAGGAGTCTAAAGCAGTAATCAAGGCAGAATGGGTTAAAGTTACACGAGGGCAGCTTTGTCAAATATACCCCAAAACTAAAGGTGTTAGATTACGACTATGACATAAAGCCAAAAATTTCCCCCAGGATCAAATGTGTTAAAGAAACACCAGAACATAATGCATTTAAAAAGCATGAAGACATTTGTACTTTTCTACTATTTCTCATTCTATTCTCCTCATCCTCCTTTTTTTTTTATCTTTCTCATCCTTTTCGCCTTCTTCTTCTCAACCTCTTTTTCTTCTTCCCCTCTTTTTCATCCCCAAATTCTACTTCTTCTCATATTCCCATCCTTCTTCTCTTCTTTGCCTCCTCTCCTGCTTGCCTGCCTGCCTGCCTGCCTGCCTGCATGCCTGCCTGTCTGTCTGTCTATCTAGAGGAGAAAAGTTTGCTTAATGCTAGGATTATTTTTTTTTTAATCTTGTATAAATTTCAAGTTATGGCCGAACACCAAATATGATGTCTAACGTAGTGCTTTTTGATAAACAATATTTTTTGTTTTTCTGTCTGGTGCGTAGACGAATAAATCCGAAGATTTTCCAACGCGTGAACAGGCCACATATAGCTGTCCGTGTGTGAAGCACGGATTTTCCAAATTTAGTCCACACACTTGTAGCGATTGTCCCTGTGCTTTGTTGATCGTCATGGCAAATGCAACTCGCACCGGAAACTGCAGGCGTTTGAATTCGAATGGCATGTCTGTTGGAATCATTGGGATGCGAGGCAACAGTACATCTTCTCCTTTAAATTTCCCATTCAAAATTGTAGCTTCGATGATATTGTTCATCATCTTTTTGACTGCAAGCCTGGTACCGTTGCAAAGTCGAGGTGGATTGATGTTTCGGAGAAGAATGATAGGCACACCAATTTTCAATGTTAAAACGTGCGGCGGTATGCCTGGCAAATCAAGGGAATTCAAGAATTCAGTTGGATAATTGACAACTTCGTCTTGATTCATCATAGAATCGATGGACTTATACGTTGTCGCTTCGCCTGGTATTTCGTTTTGAATGGCGCAATTGATGGCATTGACATCGTTGTTTTTAGCTGCTAATATAGCACGTGCACTGAGCCATTGATGATTTTTGTGATTCCGTGCCATATTTGGGAAAACTTTGTCAATTAATTCGTCTATAGTTGCTGTGATGTTACAGAAGTTTGTTGGCAACGTGATACTATGTGTGGATTCATCGATTGGCATTTTTCCATTCCCAATATCCAACAATTGTTTTGCGACAACTTCTGCGGATGCATCATGTTGTAGTTGTACACGCATGTTGGTCTTCAAAGTCAATTTCTGAACGTGTCGCCACAAAACTGATGATTTCAGACATGCATTAAGTTCATCAGCGGGTGTTGAACGTGGTATAACTGGTAGAGTTTGTCGAAAATCACCAGACAATAAAATAAGTGCGCCACCGAAGAGCTGTTCATTTCCTCTGAAATCTTGTAGTGTACGATGAAGCGCCTCCAATGCTTTTTTGTGTGCCATAGTACATTCGTCCCATACAATGAGTTGACATGATTGGAGTACTTTACCCATTCGAGAATTTTTTCGGATATTGCATGTTGGTGTCTCAGTGATGTGAATATTCAAGGGCAATTTTAGTGCTGAATGTGCTGTTCGGCCACCATCCAAAAGAGTTGCCGCAATTCCAGATGATGCGATAGCCAGCGCAATATTTTGTCGTGATCGTATGGTTGCCAATATAAGTGAAATGAGAAAAGTTTTCCCTGTGCCCCCGGGCGCATCTAGGAAATACAATCCGCCGGTTTGGCTTTTAATTGCATGCATAATTATGTCATACACTATACGTTGTTCTGGAACCAATTTCAGAAGATTCGTTTGAACAAATGCACACAATTCGCCGACATCAAAGAGTGATTCTCGTTGCAAATCACGATCGAAAAGATCGTTTGCAGATCGATCTGGCGCAGTCATTCCCAATTGTACCAGTGGTTTGTTAGCGATTGCCAAACATATGTCCTCCGTCGAAACCAATGCTTCATTATACACATTTTGTGTGAATTGAATGTCCGGATTTTGATTCATTGCACGCAAACGATGTAGGATGTCTTCACTCATACAGTCTTTGTATTTTTCCCAAAGATCTTTTGGATTGGATGGGAAGCAAGTTGTCAATATGATGGCAAATAATGTGCGTATTTGCTGTGGTTGAGCAGTATTTGATGCATCAGCGAGTGAAGTGTCCCAGTGTGCATCGTTTTCAAGAAGATGTAATTCTTGGCAAGTTTCACGATAAGTGGCACATACTTGACCGTTTACTGTTCTTAATTCTTGAAAGGATGTCGGTCCACGTACGTTGATTAACAGTAATCGCAAGTAAAAGCATTCTGCATTGTTTGGGTGAACAGTGTACAGACGGCCTAACGCGTCGGTCGAATATAAATTGGTATGTCCTTCAACTGCTTTACCTTGTTTGCAACGTTGAAACTTTTTTTGCTGATGCATTCCATGTGTAGTATGTTGGCACTTCAGAGTAAAGTAGTGTCTTTGCAAACATATCATTCCCACACAATGAAAAAAATGCAGTTAACGTTGTTGGTGGTGGTGACAATGCTCGTTCACTTGCATTTTCTGTTGTGAAGTACACGCGCTGTCCATTTTCAAGGTGCACTGCCAAAAGAACAACTGTTGGATGACGTTCATGGATTGGAAATGATAAAATACGCCATACTGCTTCATTACTATTAATGTAGCGTCCCACTTGATATTGGTCTATTTCATCGATAGACGCAGTTGCATTTCCCACTCCAAAAACTGCCATATCGCTTCCTTTGTTGACATATTTGCAAATGTACTTGATCGATTTAACCGAATTGCAATACTCGACATTGATGTGTGCTTTGTACGTTTTCGAGAGTAACGGTGAATACGGTACAACCCAACGATTATCGACTTGAAGATCATTGTTTCGTACTTTTAAAGTGATAGATTTGCCGCCATCTTCAGTTGAGCGTCGACGATATAGTGGATATCCGTCATTGCCAGTGATTGTCTCTGCATGTAAATGTCTTGGGTACCGTTTTGTGCATTTTCCATCAGACATGCAAGGTGAATTGTTATTGAGGAAGCCACATGGACCATGAATCATGTTTTTGGTGACGACTTCAAGTAACTCTGGATCAATGTCGACATCTGGTATTTCTGCTGAGATGACTTGATCAATTTGATCTGGTGTGATTTTTTCCATCAACCAAATCAAAATGTGTGCATGTGGCAATCCTCTTTTTTGCCATTCGATGGAATACATCCAACAGCGTGTCTCTCCAAAAACGTGATGCTTGACAATTAAATCCATTAAAGATTTCAATTTTGTTTGAACACACGTGCGGAAATATCAGGGCGATCTGATGATGATTGTCCAGTTAACAACAGTTCTGTTATTTCATCCATGTAGGATTGCATGTGAAGGTAATAAACAAATCTGGGCGGCCATATGCGCGAACATATGTCATTGCATCTTGTGCGTATTCATGCATGTGCCGCTTGACCACCCATCTGACTGTGTTTGAATCAGTGTTTCTGATTCTGGTGTCTTGGTCCTCCTTCCTCTCACAAGTTTTTGTGTTCGTCTGTGGGTAGTCGTCGCTCTTCTTATTGGTAGTTTCATTGACTGTAGGTTCAGATACTTTATTACAGCTTGCATGCAGACTCTCCAAAGGCAGGTTCGTCTTCTTGATAGTCTGGTCGGTTTTCTCACTATGCATCTTGGAAGCTGCTTGTTTCTTTGTGCTATTACGACGTGCCATTTTCCCCCCGTATCAGACTGCTTGAAATGTGTAAGGCGTCTTGGCTTGATAGCGCTGAGAAGTGCTGTCAAGCGAATCGTGTCGATATGATGGCGGAAAACACTAAAGATGCGATGATATTGTTCAACATCTTTTAGATAACTTCTTAAGTATAGAAAGATGAGTTACAATGTTATGCATTACGCATTATTTTTATGTAAACTTTGAAAATGTCTAAAAGATTGTATCATTATTTATTATAACTCATATGCCGGTACATAACTATAGACAAAGAGTTTATAAATCATTGAAACGATACAACAATATGACTATAAGTTATACAACAATGTTATTAAAAGTTATGCCCCTTGAAATAACTTTTTCTAGAGTTAAGTCCCTTAGCTAATGTGTAGTCACGTCATTTTCTTCCCTTTCCCAAGCGTTTTGGTTCGGGGATTCTTTCATCATCATCATCATCATATATTTACGTACGTATTTTGGGAATGGGAGGAGGGAGGAGGAGGAAGAAGAAAAAAAAATACGACAGTTGACAGCTCTGGAATGAAAGGAAGGCGTGTAGAAAATTTCATCTCAATCGGATGGGCCGTTAGCGAAAAAATAAAGGACATACATATTTACATATTTACACACATACACTTTGTTTTATAGATATAGATTTAGGGCGTAGGACGTAACCAAATCACCTCAAGTGATCCCATATTTTTC
>JACEFZ010016121.1:160000-180000 GCA_014155875.1 Cepaea nemoralis
TGTACAGACCAAATGGTATCAGAAGAAGAGGCCAACCATGTAAACGATGGACAAAGGGAATAACAGAATCAATGGGACTCTCGATATTTGAATTATATAAACGGGCATACTCCCGCTGTTTATGCTTCACCTCGACACCGCAAGGTACAATGGGAACAATGTAAGAAGAAGAAGAAGAAGAAGAAGAAGAAGAAGAAGAAGAAGAAGAAGAAGAAGAAGAAGAAGAAGAAGAAGAAGAAGAAGAAGAAGAAGAAGAAGAAGAAGAAGAAGAAGAAAAAGAAGAAGAAGAAGAAGAAGAGGAAGAAGAAGAAGAAGAAGAAGAAGAAGAAGAAGAAGAAGAAGAAGAAGAAGAAGAAGAAGAAGAAGAAGAAGAAGAAGAAGAAGAAGAAGAAGAAGAAGAAGAAGAAGAAGAAGAAGAAGAAGAAGAAGAAGAAGAAGAAGAAAAAGAAGAAGAAGAAGAAGAAGAGGAAGAAGAGGAAGAAGAAGAAGAAGAAGAAGAAGAAGAAGAAGAAGAAGAAGAAGAAGAAGAAGAAGAAGAAGAAGAAGAAGAAGAAGAAGAAGAAGAAGAAGAAGAAGAAGAAGAAGAAGAAGAAGAAGAAGAAGAAGAAGAAGAAGAAGAAGAAGAAGAAGAAGAAGAAGAATAAGAAGAAGAAGAAGAAGAAGAAGAAGAAGAAGAAGAAGACGAAGAAGAAGAAGAAGAAGAAGAAGAAGAAGAAGAAGAAGAAGAAGAAGAAGAAGAAGAAGAAGAAGAAGAAGAAGAAGAAGAAGAAGAAGACAAGAAGATATTGGTTTGGTAAGAGATATAAAGTTACTTACAGAGAAGACTGAGAAATAATGACGCCAGAGACATATTGCTATATATTGGATATCGTTTAAGTCTTTTATGTCCTCTGATGAACATGTCTCTCCCAAGGTTTTCTACGAGTTTTTCTACGAGGTTTTCTACGAGTGTCAATATATATATATATATATATATATATATATATATATATATATATATATATATATATATATATATATATATATATATATATATATATATATATATATATATATATATATATATATATATATATATATATATACACACACCCTCTAGTCTTCTTTGAGTGCCAATGTCTCCCTTCTCGTCTTCTATAAGTGCCAACGTTTCTCACATTGTCATCTATGAATACCAGTCAAGACATATAAATGTATCTCTTACATGTGATTTTCTTACATGTGATTTGGGGGTATTTAGAGCAGGTGTTTATGAGATTAGTCACCCCGGGAAAGGTAACACGGCCAACAAATGCTTGAAGAAGTCGGATATGTTGGCCGAAAGGTTTCAAATATCACAGCTCTGCTGTGAACATGCACAACGCAATTACGTCTAAAACAACTTTCCGAACGAACGCTGAAGAAGAAGAAGAGGATTAGTCGTCAAAATCAAAAGAAAATGACATATTAAATTATTAGAGCATATCACCAGAATGGATGGATGAGAGAATTTAGACTTCTTAGAAAAATACTAGAAAAGAAAGGCTGTGGAACACAGAAACAATAAACTTAACGCGGAAAGCTTAAACATTGAGTGAATTCCCAAGATGAGGGCAGATAATAATTCCATCTTTGCTTCCATAAACGTTCTGGTACCTGTTCTAGGTAAACTGGACTAGGGAGACCGTGTCAATTTTGAAAATCTGTCTACTTTCGAATTTGACTCCTTGACAACTGGACTGGTAGAAAAATGTTCTAGACACCGCTTCAGTCAAACCACACTGAAAAGTAATTCTACTAGAATAAAATAAAAGTACTATCCGGAAAATCACAATTATTACATTGAAACACAATACTATGACCCAGAAAACAAGATTACAATATAGAAAAACAATATTACTGCATAGAAAAACAATATTACTACGTAGAAAAACAATATTACTACGTAGAAAAACAAAATTACTACATAGAAATAGAAAAAATACTGCTATTATCGTGAAAAAAAAATTATTACTACCAAGAAATAACATTATTACTTCCTGTCACATGACGTTCTTGAGGATAATATCACGAAGTTCTTACGATGATATGTTCGTGATATTTTCGTGCGATGGTCGTTGTCTAGGTAACGATACTCCTGGTGTGTCAATGGAGATATCTAACTGTCTTGCAATATAACTCACCCCCGCAGTGCACATTCACCAGTCATTAAACAAGATTCAGTTGGCGCACATAATCCTTTATTACAGAAATAACACGGACAAACGGGACATGTTTATAAATCCAGAACACAATGTAATCCACCGAAGAGATATATATATTCCTCACAACTCTACACGCACACATCAATGCCTTCTCACGGCCTGCTGAATCTCAAATTCATAGACATGTAGTCCAGCTACTATCCACGGCTGGATCTCACACAATACGACCCACCCACTGGGTCGGAGCCTCTGCTCTCTATGTAACCCACTCTGGGTTTTAGGACTGCCTTCACAGCTCGGAGAATCACACAACACAGTTCTCCGTCGACTACCGGACTACCGACTCGTTCGGTGTCTAAAACTCAACTCCCTGAAGTCTCCTGACTTCAACACACAAATACACTATCTCTCGCCCCATCCACCCTAGGGGTTTTTCTCTACCCTCACTATTTTATTTCTCAGGACTGGCTGTTTTTTTCCATAGCCAGGTCAGTCACTTTACTGTCTCCCACTTTCACCCATTCTTTCTCATGCCCGGTCACTCAACTCATTGTCAATGACCCAGGCTTATGTCATCACCCCCCTCTTAAAAGAAAACTTCGTTTTCAAATATTGGGAGACTAAAACTTACTAAACATGTGACCCAGACATATTGCCTGGGTAGCCCTAAGTATGGCTGCACCTTACTCTAGCTACCACACTACATAATACATCAAATGCTCATAGTACACTCCTATATTCCCCACACATACATACAACCATCTTTCTATCTTGTGTACCAATGCATGAACTAATACATCACATAATAATAATACATCATAGGAAAGCATTATACTTATGTACCCACAGGTCTCTTACTACTTCACGACCCCACAATACTATTTGTGTACCGACCCTATATCAGGTGGTTCTGTTCTTGCATTAACCCTCCTCTGATTCCTGTCGATGCTGTGTCTACCTTTCATGTACCCATGACTCATGGTACCTCTACAATTACAACATCTGTTTGCTATCCCTAGCCCTGGGTCAGTAATGTCGCGAACACTCTTTTGACCTGACTCAACTTTCCTATCTGCATATTGCACCGTTACACTTGAGTCTCTGTTTAGTCTGAACTCTTTATTCAATCTTGGCCCATATATCTGGCACCTTGCTTTCTGCTGCATACGCCTTATGCCTATGTGCCCTGCACATGCACTATCCTGAGCTGTTCTAGTATATCGGTCTCTATGTGCTAAAGGTACTGCTCCTTGCCCACGTGCAGTTCCACTATCTGAAAAGCGGCGAGTGAGAACATTGTTCTTCCTCTCGAAGCACCATCTACCCTTCCCTGACTGACTATTTTCTACTCTACTACACCCTTGGAAACATTTGTTCAGAGTAGTATCTTGTCTCTGGGAGCCACTAGTACTATATTTGGGATCCATTCTCATCTGCTCAGCTGTACTATCCTTGTCCTGAGTTCCTGTGTCTACTTCAAGTGCCTCTTCTACCTCAGCTATACTCTCTAATTTAGGTTCTCTTGTGGTAACTACCTCATTACTGCTTACACTATATTTTTGGTCCCAATAAACTACTTCCTCTTCTGTACAATCTTTAACTCCTATAACATTTCCTATGATCAAATCAGCCACTGGTGAGTCCAAAACACACGCTGTCACTCTTCCAGTGATATATGGTGTTTTTACTGTTATTATGGCTAATGGGTAGAACTCTACTGTGCCGTTGAATGTTATGCATCTAATCTTTTTCCCTGTATAATCCGAGGGATCTATTAAACTTTTCCTCACTCCGATAGACGTACATCCGGAATCCCTATTTGTTAATGCTGGTCTATCATTGACGAATCCCTGATGCAGCTTCAGACTTCCTCCTTCATGCACTGCTGATCCTGCTTTCACTGTATGACCACATATTAGGACTGGCTGACTGTCTTTTTCAAAAAGAGGTTTGCACCCACTACAATCTTCATTGTTCAGCGTCTCAATTACTTGCGCTGCATTTGAGTGCTCTGTTTCTCTCATCCTACATTGATGGCTGACATGCCCCTTCTTTCCACATTTGAAACAGATGATCTCCTTCCTTGCGTTACTTGTTGGCTCACTGGCTGGCTGCACGTCACACTTCGCTGCCTTGTGTCTCCAGCTCCCACAATTCCAACATCCGGCATAATTTAGACGTCTCTGAAAATTACCTCTTCTATATGGGTACCGTCCTACTCTACCAACATTGTTTCATCGGAAACCATTATCTTGAAGTTCTTGCTGCTCACCTTTCTGCGCTGAATCCACACTTTTCGCCCTTGGTCTGATGACTGGATTCTGGTCCTGTTTAGTGTACGCTGCACAGACTATTTCCTCACTCATTAGTTTACCAATAGATACGTTAGGATGTGCAGTCATGTAGTTTTGCCCTAACTGTGACATTGTGTCTATGTCCTTTGGCTTACGTTCCTCAAAGAAAGCCACTAAGTTAGTATTACATGAAGCTAATACTTTGTCTCTTAACACTAAATCTACTAATTTATTAAAATCTTTCCCAACTTCTGCGAGCTCCATCCATTTGTTAAATGTGTTCTTTACTGTGTTAACAAAGTCTGTGAAATCTTGATTTGTCTCTGGCACTAACTGTCTAAACTTTGTTCTATATCCATGTTCAGTTAGTTGGAACTTTGTCAGCAAACGTTGACGTAAGATAGTGTAGTTGTTTCGTTCTTCTACATGTAAATTGAACATGGTGTCTAGTGCCTTACCCGTTAAATATTCGCCCAGCCGCATCGCATATTCTGCTTCCGGGATGCCTAAAGTTTTCACAGATGATTCGAATCTCGAAAGATAGGCCTCAAGGATGTCCCGGTCAGTAAAGTATGGCAGTTTTAATCTCTGTGATGACTGTGAAGGTCTTCTGCTTTCCTCACTTTGACCTTTTGATGATAGTTCTAATTTTCTGAGAGCAATTTCAGCTTCCATCTTAATCTTCTCTTTCTTAATTTCCATTTTCATTTGTGTCTCTTCCTGTAGACGCTTGTTTTCTATTTCAGCTAACTTTACTTCCTGTAGACGCTTGTTTTCCATTTCAGCTAGTTTTACTTGTGTCTCTTCCTGTAGACGCTTGTTTTCCATTTCAGCTAGTTTTACTTGTGTCTCTTCCTGTAGACGCTTAGGTTCAGCTACCTTTTCTTCCTGTAGGCGTTTTGCCTCGCGTTCATTATGCCTCTTCTCTTTTTCAATCTGTTTTTGTTCTTTTGCTTCATCATACTCCTGTAACTCTTTACCTTTCAGGCCTATTCGTTCACCTGCTTCAATATATTCCATCAAAGTAGGCATCTTGTACTTGTGGACACATTGCTGTCTGTCAGCCAATTATAAATGTAAAGACTCTGCTACTAGTCTTTGTGTGCCTTCAATAAGTACACTACCACTCCCTGTGTACGTAAATTCGTAGTGCTAATAATGTCACCCTGTACTCACACATTCACTCTACAATCACTAGGTAGTGAGGGGGAAATATCACCTATGCTCCCTCGCATATATCTATAACAAATAGTTATATAACATTTCTGGAAATATTGTTAAACATACATATAAATACATATACAAAACGAATGAATGATAACACTAAGTGTTTTCTATAAAACGCTAGACTCACAAGCCAAGTACACGGAGACGGTGATCACAAAGAAATAAACCACAGTAACAACCACAAGCTTGTGTAGGGACATCCACAGTGCGCGTAATATATAAACTGACAAAGACCACTAGACAGCAGAAATGACGAAAGATCACAATAATAACATATATCCGAACACAACAAATATCATATGTAAATATAACGAAAAGAAAGAGAGAAAGAAAAAGAATATATACTTAAAATATACACAGATCTGACGTTAGACACAAAAGGCACGGTATATAATCTAGGACCACCCTGCTTCACTGCAGAATCAAACAAACCGACCTTACGATTTACCTCCCAGAAAACACAAGGTGCACAGTAAGAAAATTAATTTTTGACCTGTCTCCCGATCCTCGAGAAACAACCCAAAATCCCCTACTCCTGACAAATACCGGACCACATACAAGTAATTGCTTAATACCCTAATACAGTATATATAAGACAATGAGCAGCAAACAGAATGTCCAGCTGGTTGGCCGACAAATATGTGTCTATTAATACGTCGCCAAAAGTTCTTATTAATCAGTCACAAAAGGATTTGTTCGTTTTAATAGTTATTCGCAATCCGCTGGAAATGTCTACGACACTAGATTTCAAAATGACTGATTGATTTGTTGAGTGGTTTCTTCATTTCACGTTGTGATCACCAGTTCCAACTGTCGGAAACGTTGACGGTAATAATAATTATCCAAAGTGTTCTTTCAATATGTTGTTACTTTCGTTGCGGGGATGGCGCTTTGCTGTATCATAAATGGTATGGATTTCCGTTACCCGACAAGATTCACCAAAAAGAAAAGGAGAATGGCAGCCACTGTTCAGCGCTTTAAACTTGGATATATAGATCCTTATTGGCAAAGAAATACGACCATGGTTGCGATGATGACACGTTAAAACTGTTTGCTCATAACAGAATAATGATGACAAAGGGCTTGAACAAAGACGAAACATAAAGTCTGGCTTTCTTTCAAAACAACCTTGTTTTGTTCATTCAGAATGAGTCATCTTGACCACAATAGGCCGTGGAAATTTTCCTGAGTACCTTTACTCCTTCCACCCCCAACTCACAATGTCACCTCAATTTCTCTTTATCACCCTCAGTGAAAAATTCCTCCATAAAAACAGTTTCCACACAACCTTGACAGCCCCACCCGGCTGCTCTTTTAACTCCGTGGAAAGTCACACTTAATCTGTCTGTAAAATGCCCGGAAACTTTTTCGTCATACACGAACACTTTCCACTTCTGCCCCCGCACGGCTGTGGTAGGGTTAACGTAACTCTCCCCCGTACCTGGACGCTGGTGTCTCCACCCGTCCTATTAACTGCGTCGACAAATCTTGACCAGTCAACTTGCGACAACACAGTGCGTTCCCTCGCCACACACACCTGTCAATATCTTCAATTATCAATCCTGTCTTTATCACCGACAGCGACAATGTCAAACTATGCTGACCCGCTATTGTCGCAAACAACGTTTTGTCCCCGCGACATTTACCTGTGCTGTCTGCTAGCACCGACTTTTCTGTGCCGCTGTTTTCTCGCGCGCTGTTTGTGACTAGTGACTCCCCGTCACCTCACACTCTCCGTTGACCTGCCGTGTCTTCTCTAGCGCGCTGACAGTTTTTTTCTTCGATGTGGCGTCTTATACACACACACACGCCCGATATTCCCACTCCCTTCTGGATTAATCCTGGTTTTTCCCGTGCCCCGTCTGCTAGCCTGAGCCTTCACTGCTGTCTGTCTGTGTTAGTTATCTGGCGCACACACAAAAGAGTTCACATTAACCTCTTGAATCAACGATGTCTAGCTTGATGGAACGTAATCACCAGATAATAACTCCTCTCTCAGCGAAGAGTTCACAAATAACCAGAATGACAACAATGTCTATATTGTTCTTGATCGGACGAAGCCTGCCAGATATCTCAATATATCCCCGTCGTCCTTGACCGGAGAGACCCCAGATGTCACATGACGTTCTTGATGATAATATCACGAAGTTCTTACGATGATATGTTCGTGATATTGTCGTGTGATGGTCGTTGTCTAGGTAACGATACTCCTGGTGTGTCAATGGAGATATCTAACTGTCTTGCAATATAACTCACCCCCGCAGTGCACATTCACCAGTCATTAAACAAGATTCAGTTGGCGCACATAATCCTTTATTACAGAAATAACACGGACAAACGGGACATGTTTATAAATCCAGAACACAATGTAATCCACCGAAGAGATATATATATTCCTCACAACTCTACACGCACACATCAATGCCTTCTCATGGCCTGCTGAATCTCAAATTCATAGACATGTAGTCCAGCTACTATCCACGGCTGGATCTCACACAATACGACCCACCCACTGGGTCGGAGCCTCTGCTCACTATCTAACCCACTCTGGGTGTTAGGACTGCATTCACAGCTCGGAGAATCACACAACACAGTTCTCCGTCGACTACCGGACTACCGACTCGTTCGGTGTCTAAAACTCAACTCCCTGAAGTCTCCTGACTTCAACACACAAATACACTATCTCTCGCCCCATCCACCCTAGGGGTTTTTCTCTACCCTCACTATTTTATTTCTCAGGACTGGCTGTTTTTTTCCATAGCCAGGTCAGTCACTTTACTGTCTACCACTTTCACCCATTTTTTCTCATGCCCGGTCACTCAAAACATTGTCAATGACCCAGGCTTATGTCACTTCCCATATAAACAATATTACAATCCTAAAGAACATTATTACCACCAAGGAAAACAATATTAGTACTTAGAAAAAAAAATTACTTCGAAGAAAAAACTAAACAATACTAATTCTCAGAATAAACAAGCAATATTACTATCCAGTAAAAGATTAAAAGTACTTACCAGGAAAACAATATTACTACCCTGCGAAACAAAAAAATTTTTTGGATGTTTTGTTCGCATATCCTTTACAGGACATCGCTGTCAACATCAGCATCTTTCAGCTGTCTGTGATTTCTTGGCAAGATTACGCTCAGTAGTTTGCCATTGCTTTCTGAGCGACCGGCTCAATACCCCGTAAGTTACCGACGCGGAGAGAACCGCTACAAATTCTCCGCAACGTCACGTTACTTACGAGAGTATACGAGATTACGGAGAAAGTGAAACAAAATTACTGGACAGAAAATCAATATTTCTGCCCAGAAAAAGAAAACTATTATCCAGAAAAATAAAATATTACTACCAAGAAAAAAAAAAAATTACTGAACAGAAAAAGAATATTACTACAAAAGAAAAACAAAAACAAAACAAAGAACAATATTATTACCCAAAATATAAATATTATACCAAGAAAAAATAGTACTACCCTGAAAATCAATGTTACTACCCATAAAATAATATTACTAACCAGAAAAAAAAAAAGAAATAGAATTGTACATCTGAGAAACACAATACTACTACAAAGAGAAAAATATTACTATCCAGGAAAACAATATTTTTTTTTGCATATCCTTTACAGGACATCGCTGTCAACATCAGCATCTTTCAGCTGTATGTTGATTTCTTGGCAAGATAACGCTCAGTAGTTTGCTATTGATTTCTGAGCGGCCGGCTCACATACCACGTAAGTTACCAATGCGATTCGAACCACTGCTGATTCTCACCGTCGTCACGTGAGAATAATGAGAAAAGTCGCTAACCTCTAGGCCAGGAAGCCGGCAAAACAATATTACTAACCAGAAAAAGAAAATGATTACCGAGAAATAAACAATATTAATACCCAGGAAATAATATAACTACGCAGAAAAACAATATTAATACCCACAAAACCAATATATATATATTGCTCTCGCTCGCTTTGAACTCAAGCGTTGTCCATACACACTACTTACGTACAGTTGTGCTGGACTGAATTTTCCGTGTGGATTAGCTTTCCCTATTAACAGTGTCCCTCGCCATCAGGCTAACCCACTCCGACTTCAGAGATACTTGTAATTTACAAGTCAAGAACGACAGTCAAATTTAGTCCCGCTGTCCTGTGTAGGGGTTGAACCGCTTACCTCGGCATCAGCACACCGGATGTTTAACAACACGCATTCTTAACCATTCGGCCATGCTGACCCGCAAACCAATATTATTACCCAGAAAAACAATATTACTACCCAGAAAAACAATATTACTACCAAGAAAACAAATATTACTACCAAGAAAAACAATATTACTACACAGACAACAGTATTACAACGAAAACATAAAGAATATTACTACCAAGAAAAGCATTATTACTAACCAGAACAAAAATATGTTTACCCATAAAATTAAAAAAATATTACTAGACAGAAAAAAAGACAAACAATATTACTACCAAGAAAAAACAATATTACTACTAAGAAAAAGAAATGTATACATGATCATTTTCGTAGAGCGGCAATACATCGAAGTTAGCATTTAAAACGGGGTCTACGTCGCGAAGTGGTCAAGCCGTCTGCCTCGCGCTCCGAAGGTTGTGGTTTCGATTGCCGGGGTACGTCTTTCGGTTCACCGGTGCAATTTATTCGGAGACTCCTGGGGGTCGTCGCTGGAGCTACGGAGTTCGTGCTTTGTGCGACGCTTTCGGCAGGCCGCCTTGCGGAAAGAGACAGAGCCATATGGGATAAATCCCGGTGCAATGAAATCGATCCTCTCCACTTTTAAGAGACGTATTTTAGCATTTAAAAGGTAATTCTGCTAGACCATTTACAATATGAACTGGAAACAATTAGGTATATTTTGCTCCTGCGAAAAGAAGAGACATACTAAACACAGACACAATACACATTCACATACCTTACAAGGAAATCCATCGTACACTGGTGAAAAACAAAATGTGACTTATCCAAAATCAGAAGCAATTAATAAATATATAAAATGAAATAATAAAATAACAAATAAGTACAATAGGATAACAAAGGACGGCCGACGCTTAGATTCTGAGAATCTTTGTCAAGGACAGGACAACACAAATAAATAAACAAACGAAAAAGACACAAAATAAATTGACAACAAATACTAAGGTGGTTTGAACCGGTTTACTATCCAAACACACCCACAAAAAAGAGCCAGCATCCAAATCAACAAATCTCCCCCCCCCCCCCCCCCCCACCACACAACCAAAAAAAGTTCCTTGCATATACCTTACAGGATTGATTGATTGATTGATTGATTTAGGAACCGATATCACAGCATTCGAGACATTCCCATAAGCTCTCCGTCCCCATCCTCAGCAACCAGCGAAGAGTTCCAACACTAATAGTTCCAGTAGCAATCTAATTATATATACCTTACAGGATGTCACAGTCAACCCCGCCATGTTTGGGCTGTCCTGTGATTTCTGGACAAGTTTACTTTCAATTATTAGCCATTGCTTTCTGAACGATCGGCACTCTTACCATTGTATGAAAACCAGCTCAAGTAGGTGTGCTTCCAAACCCCCCGTAGCTGTATTTCGAACACGGTATGCGAGATTGCGAACTGCGTTCGTAACACTTCGCCACAGCCAACCAATCCTAGCACGGTAAGTTTAAGATGTTCGGACTAATCCTGAAAAGTTTTAAATAATAATAAACACACAGGTAGAGAAATGACCTTCTCACACAAAACAAAAAAGAAAAAACATGCATTTCTCAGCGTGACCTGAACATTAACAACCACAAACAATATTTGCTTGCATACAGGAACTACTTGACCCACTGTCTGAAAAGTACATAGCAATGTCAAAAATAGTGCTTCCTGTTCTAAAACAAGCCGGTTGTAATTAACTTGGGTAGAATAACTAACATTCCGATTGCGTCTGAGCCTAAAACGGGATGTCATTTTATGATATGATCATTTAACGACGGCAGTAAAATGATAATGTGACTGGCAGTAAGTGTCTGTTAAGACTACACATGACAAGCAAGCACCATGGAGAGTGTTTGTGCATGAAATTGTCGAGTATATCGCAAAGAAGACTGTGCAAAATAGTTGTCAGAAGTCATTATACAAGTACAATAAACTGGCCAAAGATGTAAATAGGAAGCTCATTTTCGTGTCATGAAGTTCTCCAGTCCTCAGAGGCAAGTAGTGCTAGACCAACACTTATTGATCACACAGCACAATCTGGTCGTCTTATCTCCACGACATATTTATGGCTCTTAATATCTGAGGTCAAGTCTACCTCGAAGTAAAATAAGGAAAGGCCCCGTATACCACCTATTAAGGGTATCAGTCTTATTGTGCCAGGTCCATATTCTTTATTGACTACTCGACATTCCAGAGGTTAAGTGGTCAATATTGTGCCGACCGCCACCCCTCCCCTAGACATTTTCTAGTAACAATTTTAGGTTGGGTCATCCTGGGGTTCGAATCAATTTTAAAAAAAAAAGTCGCCTCAATATATATTTGAAGCCATAATCGCCGGGTCGGCGGGCAAGTGTCTAGGAAGTACGCTACTGCCGCTGCGGTTTCGATGTTAAGTTAATCATCCCGTTTCGATGTTAAGTTGAACAAACCGTTTTGCTGTTAAGTTAAACACCCAGTTTCGATGTTAAGTTAAACACCCCGTTTCGATGTTAAATTAAACACCCCGTTTCGATGTTAAGTTAAACACACCGCATTGACGAATATGGTACCAGGCCATAGTTGCAAACCAATGGATAGTTTATGTCTTATGTAGTGAACATTGTGATAGCCGATTGAACGTACCATAATGGCTTTTGCTATTATTCATTTGACAAGACAGCGTCTCAGTATAGAAACAAGTGTACTTCGACGAATGTTCAACTAAATATCCCAAGAAAAATGTCTTTGTGAGCCCGAGTCTTCACTCACCTGCACCCACAGCCACGGAATATGGCTATTATACTAATGTAGCCATTCAATCATCGCCATGGGTTTCAGACACTTGTACTCACCAAGAATAGACCAAACCATACATTTCACAAGCACATCGGATAGTAATGTTGTGTCTTGGATATTAAAACGTTGCATGTTCTATGTAGGACTTTGCAGTCACACCCAACCTTTATTGGCTGTTTGTAGAATACTAGGCAATTTTACGTTCAGTAAAATTCTTCTGTTCGTAATACCATGGAGAGATATTGTATAAATTTTCAAAGAAGTTCCCTCCGTTAGCCTACATTTGGGCAAGGTGGAATATCCGTTTATTCAAACCCCCCCCCCCCCCCACCCGCCAATAAATCAGGGTTACGTGAAGCCATGGGTGCAGATGGTGGATGAAGTTGAAGAGAAGCCGACATATATTTGTAGTTTATGGTCTCCAATTTCATGATGGTAGGCAGTGGATCTCTTCTTGGAGACCTTTGGCTACGGTCATCAAAATGTATTGTCACTGCTGCGAAGGAAAGCGATGACAAACTACCTTATTTATAGATGCAAGACAATCACAGTTTCGTCATTTAATAGAGAATCAGAGAAACGGCGTAAACAGTTGCTCTATAAGATTAGCCTCGTCCGATTCGGATAGTCATTGTGAATCAGGTGACTTCAGACCGTCAGCAAGAGATTGAGTGCACAAGATTAACAGCCGTTATAATGGGAACGTGGAACGGTAAAACCATGAGGAGATGGCAAATAAGATAGTATCCTGCAAGAAATGAGAAGACTGAATATTAACATGTATGTATATGTGAGCCAAGAAGGAAAAGAATGGGCGTGATAACATCCGAAGAATACAACATAATCCATTCTGGTAGAGATAAATTACGAGGGGTAGCATTTGTAACGAATATGGATAGATAATAATCTATCAAAGGATATTGGTCTGTGTCAGACAGGAGTTTACTGGTAAAGTTAAGTGGCAGACCTTTTGATCTCAACATAATACACTTTTTTGTACCCCAAAAAAAAAAAAACAAAAAAAAAACAACAACAACAGACAACAGTGATAACAGTATCGATAAATTTGATAGTGATTCTTACAATGCCTTCAAGAAGTGCAAGTATTCATAATTATATATCATAATGCTAAATTGGAAATCAACAAGATGGATGCACAGTAGGCAAGGATAGACTAGGGAAAGAGAATGAAATAGATTGCAAATTTGTACAGGGGACAAAAGAAATTGATGTGATTATTGGAAACACCTGGTATCAACAAAATCCAAGGTGTTTTGTTTTGTTTTTGTTTTTAAAGTTGCATATCCGCCACAGGACATTGCAGTCAACACCAGCATTTTACTGCCGTTATTGATGCCTTGGCAAGTGTTACGTTCAGTAGTTTGCCATTGCTTTCTGAACGGCCGGCTCCCATACCAACACGTTAAAACCAGCGCAACACGGTCTGCTGTCAAATCGGTCACCGCTGTGTTTCAAACGCGGGTAAGCGGCATTACGAATCGGTCTGCAACGCCATCGCCACGGAGATAGGCCAAGGAGATTATGAACATTAAGAAATCTTGGCAATAAGATTAGCAACCAGATTGATTACAACCTCATTAACAGAAGATTTAGAAGGTCTTAAAAGTCGCAAAAACTATACCAAGCGCAGACTGCTCAAGCGACCATAGATGTCATATTCAATATACATATACAATTAAAGAAGATCAAATACACACCAAGAAACACTACATTTGATCTATGTGCACTGAAGAGTGAGGAGATAAATGATACATTCAACGTAGAGGTAAAGATTAGATTTGATGCATTGTCCGACCTAGATATTTTATTTCAAGATGTCAGTAGCCAATGGAAAATATTGAAGTATTAAATTAATTCAGCCAAGCTGAAAAAAAAAAATACTATCCCAAAAATGAAGATAATGAAACGTAAGAAACGGATGACGGAAGACATCTTAAAACTAATGGACATAAGACAATATAAATGAACCATTAAAATATAACGGATTCACAGGAAAAATAATAAACTATGCAAAGAACCAAGAGAAGCATGGCTTGAGGAAAATTGCAGGGGAAATTATGTATATAGGTAAAACTTCGATTAACCATCACCGCAGGGACCAGGGCTCTGAAGAATAAACGAATAGACTGCTACCAGAAATAACTTAACACATATGTACAGTCAAGTGATCTCATTGCGAGCTTGGGATGAAAATGAACATAAAATCCTTTAAAAGTGAATGCACATACATACATATTGTATTTAGTTTTACAAAACGATCAATATAATCTTCAATATAAGAGTTGTTAGTTAGATACTTGCGTATCCTTTACAGGACGTTGCAGTCAACACCAGCATATTTTGCTGTTGTGATCTCTTAGCAAGTTTATGTTCAGTAGTTTGCCATTGCTTTCTGAACGACCGGCAATCATACCATTTTGTGAAAAACCAAAGCAAAGCGGTATGCTGCCAAATCGCGCGGAGCTGTGTTTCGAGCTTGGGTATCCTGGATCACGAACGGCGTCCGTAACACCTTTGCCACGGAGTATAAGAGTAGTAGTGTACAGAAATGAATTGTAGTAGTACTACTATATACCATCGTTACTTTAAAATAATCTGTATCTTTGAGGTTCAAGCTCTCTGCGCGGCAATGTTCCGTATCTTACGCAGATGTAAGATCTGTGCTGCTTTTTTTCTCTTCTTGCATTTCAAACCAGTCGATGTCCTTTGATGAAATTGTTTCTGCTCTGAGTGGCTGGTTGTAGGTTCTTGGTTAAGAACTGATCCTTCATCGTCATCAGTTTCTTTTTCTTCAATGGTAGTCACACTAGAAACAATTTCCTCTCGGTTCACAATTTCAAAGCTTCCATCCATTTTGTCACATTCCGACCAATCTGGCGTAATGTTATCACTGTTTATTGCTACATTGTTGCACAGCTGTACAATTTCCTCAACACTAATAGTCTCCGTTCTTTCAATTTCGTCAATAGGTTCAGGGAAGAGTTTATTCCACCCATTCTTCAGACAGACAGACAGACAGCAGACAGACAGACAGACAGACAGATAGATAGACAGATAAATAGATAGATAGACAGATAAATAGATAGATAGACAGATAGACAGATAGACAGATAGACAGATAGATAGATAGATAGATAGATATATAGATAGATAGATAGATAGAGAGATAGATAGATAGATAGATAGATAGATAGATAGATAGATAGATAGATAGATAGATAGATAGATAGATAGATAGATAGATAGATAGATAGATAGATAGATAGAATGAATTAGGACATTTTAATAAACATAAAGTAAATGACCACATGCACGCCTGACTGACTGATTTTCCCACTGACTGATTGATTGACTTATTTATTTTATTTTACCCTACCTGTTTTGATCACTGCTTGTTAATCTAGAAGAGACAAAGTTGAACTCTGAGTCACTGTTAACACTGACCAGGTAAGCGCCGTCAATCTGGGGATTCATTCAGTCACATATTTTGTTAGTGCAAGTTTTGTGAAAAATTTTCGAGTATCATGGGTCATTGATTACCAACAATGGTGACACAATCAAAGAAGTTAAAAGACTAGTATCTATTGCTTCTCAAAGACTAAAACAACTGAATAAATTATGGAGAGGGACAGATAGAACTAAAAAAAATATTTAATTGTAAGAGCATGCATCTTTCCCATTGCAACTTACGCCTCTGAGACCTGGACACTTTGAATACAAATGTTATAGACGGGTTCTAAGAATATCTTGGGTAAAGAAAAGAACAAATGCATCCATACTTCAAGAGCTAAACATTGAAGAGGGCTGGCTATTAAAGACGATAAAACAAAGAAAATTGAAATATTTTGGCCACTTGAAACGTCACGAGAGTTTGGAGAGAACAATAATGGAGAGGTATATGCCTGGGAAGAGAGGAAGAGGAAGGCCAAAGAGAAGATGGATACAGCATGTGGAGGATGAACTTGATTTGGGTGTATCTGACGCGAGACATCTTGCTTATGATCGAGAGGTTTTCCGGAAGGTTGTTATAGAAGTGATATTCTACAAAGGACATTTTTTTGGGGGTATATCCTTTAAAGGACATCGGTGTCAACATCAGCATCTTTCAGCTGATTGTTGATTTCTTGGCAAGATTACGCTACTGAATAAATGAATGAATTATTGTGAATTGGGGTAAGTTGTTTGGATTGGGGTACGTTGTTCGTGTAGTTATGATGAATTTGTATAAGTTGTTAGTACAATAATGGTGAATTTCTTTAAACTGTAAGTGCAGTTTTGATGAATTGGTGTAATGTGTTAGTACAATACTGGTGAATTATCTTAAGTTGTTAGTGCAGCTATGACGAATTGTGGTAAGTTATTAGTGCAGTTATAGTAAGTTGTAAGTTGTTAGTTATGCTGAATTGATGTAAGTCGTTAGTGAAATTATAATGAACAAGGAGTAATTTGTTAGTGCAGCATTTATTAGGATCTGACTTATAAAAGAGTGAAAAGGCTGAGAGGTAAAGGCTTCTCCCTCCAAATTAATTAGATGTAAGGCCTTTTGTAACGTGTCATTATGCCTTTAACTTCAAGTAGTGTAACAGATAAGCAGGCCATTCCATTAATATAACACCTGTGCTTGAGAGTCTGCATGTTACTGTATCTGTCAGTAATTAAAGGACCCCCATGTGTACACGCCTTTATGTGTATTGGGCAAATTCCACTGGGTCCTTATTGTTACACACCAAACGACACTCAAAGGATGATATAATCAATATTGTGCACATGTGGTCGTGCATTTACTTTCTAGGACTTTTCAGTATACCAATTCTATGGTGTGTCGAAATGTGAGGGGGGGGGGGGGGGGGGGGGGGGGTGAGTGCGTGCGTGCGCGCGCGCGCGCGTGTGTGTGTGTGTGTGTGCGTGTCGGGGGGGGGGGGTATATCAATTGTAGAAAATCCGTCTCTGTGCCCATAGGCCATAGAGCCGGCAGACAAGGGTGTGTATGTATCTCTCTTACAAACGTTTATATTTTTCAGCCGCTTTGAACTCAAGCGTAGTCCATAGACGCGCGACTACATCTAGTGCACTAGACAGATTCTTGAGTGTAGATTAGCTTTCCTTATTTCCAGTGTCCTTCGCCATCAGGTAAATCGATTCCGACCTCAGGGGTGCTTGTGCAAGTAATTTGCGTCAAGGTCGAGAAATCTACATCTTAGTCCAACTTATTATGGTACAGAATATCTAACCGTCAATATACATTTGATCCTTAATTTTTTGAGGTCCCGAAGTAGCAACATACTATGGATCTGTGATGTGATAGAGCCATCATATTTTGCACACCTGCGAGCAAGGATGAATAGTAGACTGTGGTGTGATACAGCCATCGTATTTTGATATTTTGCACACCCGCGAGCAAGGAGGAATAGTTGACTAATCTCTCTCTTCCTTCCCCCCTCCCCCACAAACACTGACAAGCCCATTAGCTTCAGGCGTCGAACTCGTCGTTCATTTGTATATGGCGAGTCCAAAGCGCTTGCAACTTTCTATGGTATTTGTCCATCAAGAATGATGATGACCATTCGTTTCTTTCAGCGGGGTTGTAAGTTTGAAGCCGTGAGTTCTGAGATGGCTGGTCAGGCCAATTTTGGCTCGAAATGTTCTGTGACAATGTGGGCAAAGAATGCTTGACGTTCCAGGAGGAGGATCTCCATCAGTATATGTTTATTTGTGCAGCCTTTTTTTCCCACAGCTCTTGCAGTCATGTTTGCTTCACATGTGATTACACCATTGCGTAATGATTTAGACCATGAATTTCGGTCTTTGGCAGCAGTCTCCCAAGTGTCGTAATGAATTCAACAAGCTTTCAGTGAGATCTTTAGTGTCTTTAAAGCGTTTCCTCTGGCCACCTTGGGAGCGTTTATTACAGCGCACCTCACTGTGATAAATTCGTTAAGGGAGCCTGTGATCTGGCGAGCGAGTCAAGTGACCAGCCTAGCGAATCTGGTTCTTAACTTTCTGTATTCTATCATATCCTATCTTCACAGTTGTCGTGTATGAGCATCAATCAATACAATTGTCCCTACTTACTCACCTGGCAAGCTGCAGTTCGCTTCTCTGAACGCAAAAGTTGGGTAGAACACAAAATGGTAGCAGTGACTTTCAAATTCAACCCACCCTGAAGGGCATTCTGGGAAGAGAAATTAATAACAGGTTAATTCATCCAATGATTATTTGACTTTAATCATGTGTTTATAGCTCTGTGGCGAAGGTGTTAGAGACGCAATTCGTAATCCTGCATACCGCGTTCGAAACACAACTGTCCGTGATTTGGCAGCAGACCGCTTGTGTTGGTTTTCATACAATGGTATATGTGGCAATAGTTCAGAAAGCAATGGCAGATGTAAACTTGCCCAAAAAATAATAAACAGCCAAAAATGCCTGGGTTGACTGCAACGTCCTGTAAAGGATATGTAACTAACTATTTTCACAATTAAAATTCACACACACGTTATCTATACTGGGAGGTCCCCGTTATCGGCGGAGTTACGTTCTTGGAAAACGCGACGTTAAGTGAAACGACGTATAGCGAAACACTATTTCCCATATAATTAAATGAAATACATTGTATTATGTAATGTTTATTCTGATGGTTGTTGATATTTATTGGCTAAATAGAGGTGGGTTGGAGGTCCATTGGTAGAGTTATTGGGACGTAGAGGCATTTCTGCCTCCTCATCTGAGGATGAAACTGTAACCTCTTCCTGCCTCTTTTCCTGGCTCTTCTCTGCTTGAACAAACATTTGTCAAATGCCTGCTGCACAGTAACCAAACCCCCCCCCCCTCCCCCACCTCCTCAATCATGGCCTTTAACTCAGCAGGGAAACGCTCTGCAGCTGCAGTATCAACATTACTATTACTGCTCTCACCCACTTTCTTAGCTAGATCTTCATAGAGAGACTTTGCTTTCTCTTGGATAACCATCTTGCTCACAGGCATATTCCGTTGGTTCTGGTCTTCAATCCAGACGGCCAATAGTCCTTCCATGTTCTCCATAAGAGAACTTCTGGTACGAGTGATCTTGGAAGTACTCAGAGGGGTTACGTTTTGAATACTCTCTTTGATTTTGTCAGCACCCGCATGAATTGTCCTTGCCGTGGTTGGAGGTAAACCATGGAATTTAACGATATCAACAGACCGATCGCTAGCCTCAAAACAACGCTATGGCAAAGCGTAGCGATGTAAAGTGAAGTTAGTCCCCTATGTGACAACGACGTTATAGCGAAACGCTGTCAACCGAAGCG
>JACEFZ010016121.1:185000-230000 GCA_014155875.1 Cepaea nemoralis
CTCTTCTTCTTTCATACTCCAGCCCGCACTAGGGTATAAGCCCTCAAACAGATCACCCCGAGTCCTCTTAGCAGTGGTTATAGATGCAGCTCTGTCAATGCCCTCCCCTCCACATCTGATTAATTTCTGTGTTTACTTCTCTTCTCCGGCGGAACTGTGACGAAGGGGTTACAAACGCAATTTACCATCCCGCATACCGCGTTCGGAACACAACTGTGGTCGATTTGGAAGCAGGCCGTATTGCGCTGATTTTCACACATTGGTTTGAGTGCCGGTCGTTCAGAAAACTATGGCAAAGTGCTGAACGTAAACTTGCCAAGACATCACAAACAGTCAGAAATTTATGGGATTGAATGTGACGTTCTGTAAGTCAAATGCAACTAACTGTTATTTCTCTTCTCTACGTGGAGGACATTGGAGAACATCGTGCCAAGTGGAAAGATCAATGGGAAGAAAGGCAGCGGCAGACCAAGAAAATGATGCTGGATGGACTGAGACGGTGACATGGAGGAATATCATCAGCAGAGTTGATCCAGATCACCAAAGACCGAGATCTGTGGAGAGACACTAACGCGGACGTCAGCCGGCATGGCACTTGATGATGATGGTGATGATGATGATCATGATGATGATGTTGATAACGATGATGATGATGATGATGATGATAATTATGATGATGATGATGTTGATGATAATGATGATATGATGATGACGATGAGGATTATGATGATGATGATGATGATGATGATGATGCTGATGATGATGATGATGTTGATAATGATGATGATGTTGATAATGATGATGATGATGATGATGATGATGATGATGATGATGATGATGATGATGATGATGATGATGATGATGATGATAATGATGATGATGATGATGACGATGATGATGACGATGATGATGTTAATGATAATGATGATATGATGATGACGATGATGATGATGATGATGATGATGATGATGATGATGATGATGATGATGATGATGATGATGATGATGATGTTGATAATGATGATGATGATGATGATGATGATGATGATGATGATGATGATGATGATGATGATGATGACGATGATGATGTTAATGATAATGAGAATATGCTGGCTTGCTTGCTTGTGTTCGTTGGCTTGAGCTCCAACGCGAAGTCCTGTATGTCGGATGAAGGCATCCTATTGTCCAACATCAGTGTGATGTCATACAGGACCTGAGGTTTGCGTGAGTATCCTTTGTCCCATGTCTGGCTTATTGGTGTGCAGACTGGTGGTTCCTCGCCGTACAGGCAGACACTCTCCGACTTCGGAGGAATCGGCGATCCTACTGACTTTAGCCAGGACCCCGAAGGGGCCTGTTGCCCAGGACGCTCGACGAGGATGCGTCAATAGGTCTTGGCCAGTATATAACCCGGCCCTGGTGCCTTGGAAACACCTCTGCGTCTCATAATGATGATATGATGATGACGATGAGGATTATGATGATGTGTTGTGAGTTATGCTACTGTTTCTCTTGCCATGTGCATGCACTCCAAACAAAAGTCTTTCTTGTGATACTATTTTCTTGCCTTCTAAATGTAATGTCCTATCCAGTGCCAGAATCTTTTCTTTACCGTTTGGTTTACTGTTATGTGCCTAGTTTTCTTATGACTTTTGCATTGGTGAAACTATCATACCAGTTTATTCATGTCTATTTTAAGGCAGGCATCGATTTGTGTGTTTTTGTTCATAATTGTTTACTTTGTTCTCCATGCTCCGACATTTTTCAGTAGAACCGACTTAATGTTATAATTTAATATTCTAAGTGGAGGTCGTCGATCTCCCTGGCCTGGGTGTTAAACGACTTTCTCAGTAATCCCGTTTATCCACGTAAGGTAACGCAGCGCGCGAGAATTGGAAGCGGTTCTCTCCGGGTTGGTAACTTACAGGATAAGTGAGTGGGCCGCTCAGAAAGCAATGGCAAACTACTGAGCGTAATCTTGCCAAGAAATCAACGACAGCGGTAAAATGCTGGTGTTGACAGCGATGTCCTGTAAAGGATATGCAAAAACAAAGTGGAGGCCAGCAATGCCGAATGGATAAGAGGGCTCGCTCTGACACTTCCGGTGTGCTAATTAAAGGTTGGCGGGTTCTACCCCTACACCGGTCAGCTGGACTGACATACTGACGTCTCGTTCTTGACACGTGGACGTAAATAACAAGTATCTGAAATGCCTGAGTGGGTTGGCCTGATGGCTCGGGACACTGGTAACAGGGGAAGCTAATCCTCACGCACACATCAGTCCAGTGCACTAGAAGCAGTAGCACGTGTATGGACTACGTTTGAGCTCAAAGCGAAGGAACGCGCGCGCACACACACACACACACACAAAACAAACAAACAAACAAATCTGTAATCGTAGCTTGCTTGCTGGTTCTCAATACTGTCTGGCCTCTACATTTCAATGGCTGGTCTATCTTCTGTTAAACAATTCCCATGGCTGTTGATTTTAGCTGATTATATTAATTCTGATGTCATGTCATCATCTTCCTGCCCCATTCCGAGAAACGTGGGCTGTTATGTTTCGCAGCCTTACACGATTACTCGAGATTGTTCTTGTCTCGACCATGCCATGTGCAAGCCATCCAGATGTTTAATTCTCTGCCTTCCTCTTGTTCTTTATCCCTCAATATTGCCAGTTGTCACCACATTCTCTAGTTTATTTCTTCTCACAACGTGCCTTAAAAAAATGTGAGTGTTCGCGTCTGATGTCATATACAGAGAATTGAATGTTCAAACCTATAAGCGGCCTTTGTCGTTAATGGCCCATGCTGTTTCCACACCAGTTCCAAAATAAGTAGCTCTTGATGATCCTTTCCTTTATCAATACCCGCATACGCTATCGGCGCAGGCGTCAGTGAGAGGGTGGCAAAGTAAACATCAATACTACACATGCCTCACAAGTGGCACTCGAGCCGATCTCATAAGACAGACAAAGTGACAGATATACAGACAGACAAACAGACGACAGGCTGGTTAAAGTAACCTCTTAGGATAGAGAGCAAGTAAGTACATGTCTCTTGTACTCGACTTAAACGCAATAAGCATGTTTTAAAAAAAAAAATGTTGCATATCCTTTATGGGACATTGCAGTCAACACCAGCATTTTTCAGCTGCTGTTGATGTACTAGGCAAGTTCTACGTTCAGTAGTTTGCCATTGCTTTCTGAACATTGATTTTCAGAATGCATGTGGTACTAGATCCATATATTGACAGACTAATGGGTGCTTGTTGGGTGATTTTTTTTCCCCCCTGAAGCAAGTAAAGAGTTTCAAGTACCTAGGAAGGTACTAGGAAGTACTAGGAAGTATAATATCATCAAATCACAAATCAGAAGACGAGATCGAAAATAGATGCAATAAGGAAAACCAACTCATTGGACAACTAGCACCAATACTAAAGAAAAAACACGTATCAATAGCGCCTAAGAAAACACTTTACAAAACAATCTTCGTACCAACTCTATGTTACCAATGCTAAACCTGGACAATGACAGAAAAAGAGAAAAGAGAAATCACAACAACAAAAAATGAGATTCCTGAGAAGAATACTCAATGTATCAAGAAGAGATAAGATCAGAAATGGATAAATCAGGACTAAAGTAGGAGTTATAGCTGCGTTAGAGTTTATTAGAAAGCAGCAAGTCAAATGGTTTGGCCATGCAAGTAGGTTACCAACAAACAGTATACCACAATAAGCAATGATGTACAGACCAGAGGGAAGCAGAGGAAGAGGCCGACCACGTAAACGATTGACGCAGGGAATAACAGAGTTCATGGGAATATCGATACATGAAGCCCACAAGCGGGCACTGTCCCGCTGTTTATACTTCACATCGACACCGCAAGTTACAAGAGGAACCTGATGAGATGAGATGGGATGGGTGCTTCTTGGGTGATGTGGCTGCCCCTACTTACAAAGACATTTGCTGGTATACATTTCAGTTGGGTCGACCTTGGCGCCTAGGCCAGTTACAAATACACACCTCAAACCTCCTACGTCATCGACTGGGCGGCACATTTTGGAAACCGGCCACGTGGTTGACGGGAACACCGCGTTTCGTATTTTGTTTAATACACAAAATGGTCGCATGCTAATGCTGGCGGAAGCGATTCATCTTCAGAAACCAAATTTGTGCAAGCAAACAGACATGATAGACAGGATTGATTGATTGATTGATTTAGGAATCGACATCACAGCATTCGGGGCATTCCCATAAGTGCATCGTCCCCATCCTCAGCAGCCAGCGAAGAGTTCCAACACTAATAGTACGGGTAGCAATCTGATTATAAGTCCGTCTCGCCTTTCCTTTGAGCGTTTAGCGTCGGCCAGATCCCCTCGTCACTCCTCGGTGTCTCATTCTTGCCAGACCGTGGTAATCCATTTGCTCCTCCGAGGTGTGCTCGTGCTCCCACAAGGCCGCAACCACATCTGCCTTGTCATGCATCAATACTCCACCAAGTTCTGCAGAGCCAGCCAATTTGTCCGCCTGTTCATTTCCCAGCACACCGGCATGCCCCGGAGAAAAGATCCAGGCGATGCTTGTCACCCGTGACCTCCGAAGCGAAGCAAGCCACTCCGCACGAAGACTGCCCGTCCTCACCCTCGTCAGCATGCTTTCTGATTCAGTTATAATCACGATGTGTGTGTGTTGATAGACAGGATTTATCTAATCACTTTAGTTTATTTTGTATGCTTTCTGCAGTATGCACCTGACGAGATGCAGCGAAATATGTCAGGCAATGAATCGTGCAATCTACTTCTTTTGTGTCTTCGTTATTCAAATTAACTACGGGAAAACATTGTTTTGAATTACAAATACATTCGAATCAACACAGGAGAGAGAGAGATAGAGAGATAGAAAGAGATAGAGAGAGCTAGAGATAGAGAGATAGAGAGAGAGAGAGAGAGAGAGAGAGAGAGAGAGAGAGAGAGAGAGAGGAGAGAGAGAGAGAGAGAGAGAGAGAGAGATGTAATATAATACGAGGGACTTCAAATACAAACCTTAAATATTTTTTTGGTGAATATAATCTGATAAATTAAAGGACACATGTGTCATTTTTACATGCAATAAAAAATGTTTTCCGTATCATTTACAGGACATCGCTGTCAACATCAGATCTTTCGGCTGATTGTTGATTTCTTGGCAAGATTACGCTCAGTAGTTTGCCATTGCTTTCTGAGCGACAGGCTCACATACCCCGTAAGTTACCGACGCGATTCAAACCACTGCTGATTCTCACCGTCGTCACGTTACTTACGAGAGTATACGAGATTACGGAGAAAAGTCGCTAACCTCTAGGCCAGGAAGCCGCTTACATGCAATAACCACTGCGTAAAATGTAAGATCTCTAGTGCCTTTAAAGTGCTTGGATTCCTGTAGAAAACAAGCTGTTGGTCGCGTGTGTAACCACTCATGCCCCACCTACTGTACCTCGTCATCGGACCTGAATGTTTTGAAACTTCCTACTCCACTCATACACTTGCTGGGCTGACAGGCATGCATCACCATACAGGACCTTCACTCGCAGATGCATTTCTGTAAGTTTCAGCTCTTCACTGATTAAATAACGAATAACAAAATGCTGCTCCTCTTTGGGGCATGTCAAAAGTTCGGCGGCCATTTTTAAATTGTCCTTATGACGTCAGCGTTTTCTTCTGCATCGTGATGGCACGTGCTTAACACACTTGTCATCCTTAACAACAATATTGAAGGGTTACAAGACAATTGCATGGTTATTGTCATTTCTGTCATACTTATAAAAAAGACTGTTAGATTCATACTAGAGACAACATTGCAGTTATAATTCAAGCGAAAGACAGAAGAAGAAGAAATAATGTTTTGATTTGAATCCCCCTCGCACCTAATCTCGTAAGTATAGGGTGTTTGTAAAGTCTCAAAACACTTTATATGTTAAACAAATGTGAATAATTATTTCTTCCGTTGATAATACCATTCTGTTTGGAGTGCAAAGAATTACTCCAGCAGACAACAGCCTTTCGCTGCATGTTGTTTGACGATGAACTGTGGAGCACATTTTTTTATGACATCATGTATTTCATTTTTCAAATTTGTTCTACATATAAAGTGTAGTGAGACTTTACAAACACCGTGGTAATTGTAGGTAGATTACAAGACGGTAAGAACGACATCATGCACAAGTATTCAACTGTCAGTACTGTGCCATCTGCCAAACCTAGATTATTTATACTGCAGCTTTCAGCTTATATTCCTGGCTTATCGCTGATCTCCCCAATTGTTATTTCTCTATTGAGAGTTAGAAATAACAGACCCGGTAGAAAAACAAACTCTTGGTTTCTTTATTTCTTCATACTTTCCCACTTTAGCATCCATTTTAATTACTAGTACTTATTTGCAGTAAATAAGTATTATTATTTTGAGAAAAGTTTCTATCAGTTGTTATATCCTTCATTATTTTAATAATGTTTCACTCTATCAAATAGTTTTGCATACATGTATATGTCTTTTTGTGCCTCTCTATCGATCTCTTTTAATTATGCATGGAGCTTTCTAAATATACATTGTTCATGTTCATGACATTAATTTGACAATGTTTTTTTTTTCCTATGTGTATGTAACATGCACAATAGATAATCGATGTATGAAAGATGGCTGGATGGAAAGGCCGATTATAAGGCGGGCCTGCGGGCCCAATTTGAGCCCGTTTGAAAATAACCATCGATCTTTCGATCTCTGTTAGTATTTGTAATGTGTGGTGTATATTACATTAGTTTATGTATTTCCCTTCCACAATTCCATACTGCTCTTAACTGATTAATGTCAAGGGATGATTAATCGTCTTAAACGACTTTCCGCATCTGCCATGGGGTGTTAAACATACGATTTCCTTGTACAAACCTCTTTAATTTGATATATTATACAACATGTCTGTTACCATATTAACAAGAATTTGATCCACGGATAGCCAGCCATTCAAGCAAGGACACATATAAGTGAAATTAATACTTTTATGTAGTGTCTTTCGTGTATTTGTTAGTCTATTTTTGTTTGTTTGGTCTGTGCTGACGAAGGCTTTGGCCGCAACGTTCATTTTGTTTTTTATAGTCGTGCTTTGGTAAAGCTCACAATCTACTTCTCGTTTTTCAGTGATTCATTCATTGTTACCATATTAACAACTTGTAAGTTACAACTCTGATAAACCCCTACTTCCAATTTTCCGCCATCCATTTTTTCGGGGTCCAAACCCGTTGTTTATTTGGTCCAAATCTGCTGTTTGTTTGTTCCAAACCTACTGTTTGTTTTGTCCAAACCTACTGTTTGTTTGGTCCAAACCAATTTTTGTTTGGTTCAATCCTGTGTTTTATTTGCTCCAAAACTACTTTTTGTGTGGTCCAAATCTACTTTTTGTTTGGTACAAACCTGTGTATATTTGGTCCAAACTTTGGACACATACCTAGTGATGAGCTAAAATCTGAATTGGCAGATGTATCTGAGGAGACCAGGAGCGATTGAATGTGAAGAATTTCGTGCATTTAAACTCATAAGGTACATGGAGTACACAAACACCAGAAAGGGATGGAGATAGTCAGTAGGGAGACTAAAAAAAAAACAATTGAAGGCATTTTAAAAAGCGCTTTGAGTAAAATGAAAATGTTCTCAGGAAACTCAATAATTTTACAGAAAAACAAAATAAAAGCACTAAGGAACTAACAACATGTGCAAAAACAAAAGCAAAATACTATTTAACAACAACAAAAGTACTAAGAACCACAAAAATGTGCTAAGGAACATAAACAAAATACTAAGGAACAGTAACAAAACTACTAAGAAACAACAAAAAAGTGATAAGGAACATAAACAAAATACTAAGTAACAACAACAAAAGTGCTAAGGAACAACAAAAAAGTGCTAAGGAACAACAAAAACGTGCTAAGGAACATAAACAAAATACTAAGGAACAGTAACAAAACTACTAAGAAACAACAAAAAAAGCTACCCAGGAACAACAACAAAAAGTACTCATGAACAACAAGAAGGTACGTCGGAACAAGAAACAAATTTGCACAGGAACTAAAAAGTACGAAGGAACCAAACACATACTGAGGGGAAAAAACAGAACAGATGTTCTCAGTAGAATAAAAATACACAGGAAAAAAAAGTCAATTTTCACTTCTAGCATACGAACGAGTCATCCGAGGTTTTCCCCTTGTCCGAGAATACTAACAGGCCAATTCACTACCCCATGATAACTGGGATGCATACTACATGTTTATTATTTGATAAACCATGCATACAATCCACACCGTGACAAGAATCGGACATGTACGAGACAGAGGCGGAAGTTGCCACCTCTAAGCCACTCCTACGGACGGAACATTCCGCTTCCCCAGCAAACCTTCAAAATTAGCAAACAACAAGAATACAAAAATTTAAGGCATACACGTTTCTGGTACACAGAAAAGGCATAAAAGGAAACAAAGCAACTAAACCAAAGGATGATTCCTTCTTAGGGCTGCATCCATTCAAAACAGACGAGCAAGGAACCTTCACTGACAGACAGACAAGCAATAAGAAACAGACACAAAGGAAACTACACCAGCCCAAACTCCTAGCTGACGTCACAGGCATGCCATCTGCTGGACAGAAAAGTCAACAAATTGACGAACAAGAAAAAAGAAACTAAGACCATGCCATGAACCGCCACCATTATAACCAAGGTTGAAGAAGCCGGTTGAACGACGTGGACACTTTTGTTTCTCTATTCTACATATTGGATGGTAGCGGGCGATTTAGCGAAGTTGATTGGGATCTGCGCTGATGTTGTCATCAGCACGATGGGATAAATGTTTGCCACCTGGACTCATTGCCTGGTAAGTGAGGGAATGTTTGGCCACCTATTCCTTCCCGAGTCCACGGCAACAAGATGGCTGTATCACATCTGTGATCCGTAGCAGAAAATAGCTTCGCCGTGAATGTATTTTCATTTGTATGTATTTGGTATACACACATTTGATTTACAAACATTTGGTATGCATGCATTTGATATACGCACATTTTATTTACACCGATTTGATTTACATACATTTTATATACACAAAAGTGATATGCACAACTTTGATAAAAAAAACAAATGTGATATGCACACATTTGATATACACATATTTGATACACACACATTTGATATACATACATTTCATTTACACACATTTGATTTACACATATTTGATATTCACACATTTGATGTACACACATTTGATATTCACACTTGATGTACACATAATTGATGTACACATAATTGATATTCGAACATTTGATGTACACACATTTGATATTCACACATTTGATGCACACATTTGATGTACACTCAGTTGATATTCACACATTTGATGCACACATTTGATGTACACTCAGTTGATATTCACACATTTGATGTACACCCAGTTGATATTCACACATTCGATGTACACATATTTGATATTCACACTTTTGATGTACATGCATTTGATATTCACACATTTGATATGATTGATTGATTGATTGATTGATTTAGGAACCGACATCACAGCATTCGGGACATTCCCATAAGCGCTCCGTCCCCATCCTCAGCAGCCAGCGAAGAGTTCCATCACTAATAATCCCAGTAGCAATCTGATTATATGTCCGTCTTACCTTTCCTCTGAGCGTCGAGCGTCGGCCAGATCCCCTCGTCACACTTATCTGCCTCATTCTTACCAGACTATGGTGATCCATTTGCTCCTACGAGGTGTACACGTGCTCCCACAAGGCCGCAACCACGTCTGTTTTGTCATGCATCAATACTCCACCAAGTTTTGCCGAGCCAGCTAATCTGTCCGTCTGTTCATTCCCCAGCACACCGGCATGCCCAGGAGAAAAGATCCAGGTGATGCTTGCTACCCGTGACCTCCGAAGCGAAGCAAGCCACTCTGCACGAAGCTTGCCTGATCTCACCCTCCTCAGCATGCTTTCTGAGTCAGTTACAATCACAATGTGTATATCTATCGTGTTCTATATCCAGCGGAAAGCTGCACTGATCGCCTCCACCTCCATTCTTAAGCTAGATGTTGTGTCATCATACGCCAGTGCTCCATTTTCCTCCTAACTCAAACCTGAGTCTGGAGAAACTCAGCTCAATGCACGAACTCCGCTGCATCGGCGAGGATCCTGAAATACTTTGGGTAGATTTTTAACTCGAAATTTTGCCGGGACAGCGCCGTTAGGATACTCTTTTTCGATTTCCAACTGCCAAGGGATATTTTTACGTGCGCAACAATACACACGGGCGGCCGATCTCACTACCCAGAGACCAGGGGAGAATTTTATTACTGGAAGTCCATGTGGATGTTTTACATAAATCCCTGTCCTCACCGGGGCCTGAACCCGGGACCTAAAGCACTCGAGACAGACACCATAGCTCGAGACCACTCAGCCCCACTCAGCACTCACATAAAAAATACGAACAACCACACAAGCAAACACAAAAATAAAAATATGTTAGTAGGTCGCGGTTGCAACTTCACGGCAAAGGGTCCTCCCATTATGCTCCGTTCCTGTGCCAGTGAATATCACACAAAGTGCTTCTCACTGCCCCATGTGAAAAGTGGAACAGACAGGAGTCTCGACACGCCAACAGCCCGTACAAGTATACTATGCATGATGCCGCTGCCAGAATGCCAACACAAAAGTCCGCCACGAAATAGACAGTTCATCGTCGACGGAAGCGGCAGTCACTAGAAATCCAGAAGCCACACATTACTGCATAAGGCGAACACAGTTAGTTCAGAACCCGGCCGGCCGCCATTACAAAAATAAAATATATAAGAACAAGTACAAATTCAAATACGAACAACAATTACTAAATTTAAAAAAAAAAATTGAACACCAACAATTACAATAACAATATGAACAACAGCAAGATCAGTAGCAAGAGTAATAACAAGAACAATCAAAAGTACATGAAAAAACAGAACATCAAAAGGTGAAGTAAAACTAACAAGAACAACAATTACAATAAATATAAGAACAACGGGCTCAACGCAAATAAGAAAAGAACAAGTGAAATGAAAGTACGAACATAAACAAGTACAATTAAATATATAAGAACAACAACAAGTAAAATTAAAATTAGAACGGCATCAGGAGCTACAACAAGTACTTTATAAAAAATAACAACAAGAATAATAAAATATAATAACAACTAGTAAACTACAAATAAGAAACACAACAAGTACAATAAAATAAGAACAAGTAGAACAATTTAAGAACAACACCTAGTGCAGTAAAAATAAATACAAATTTACCATTAAAAATAAGAACAATAGCAAGTACAATAAAAATAAGAAAAACAATAAATACAATAAAAATAAGAACAACAACAAGATCAATAACAAGAACAAAATCAGAAATAACAACAAAATATGCAAGACAACAACACACATACAATAACAACAAGAAGCATGACCGCACAAAACAACAGAAAACCAGAACATGAAATAATAACAGTAATATAAATACGAAAACATCAACAAAAATGACAAAAACTGCAACAACGCGAAGTTCAAAGAGAACAACAGCAAAAATAACAACACAAATAACAACATGAACACTAACATAAAATAACACAAGAACAAAAACACTGAAAACAACAACAACAACAACAATATCTACAAATGCAAAAACTAAACAGATCATCAACAACTGTAACAAAAATTACCACAATATGACAGCAAAAATAGCAAGCACAACGACATCAGAACGCAAAAAAACAACAACAACAACAACATAACAGCATAAACCAGAAACGAAAACTGCAACATCAAGAGCATCACTAATAACAAAAACAGCAACAATAAAAACAACCATAATCAAAGAACCATAACAGCATAAACAGCAAGAATGAGAGCAGCAAAAATATAACAAAACATACCACATCAAAAAGAATAACCAAATCCACAATAACAAGAACAGCAGCAACAACATGTACAACAACAAGAACATCATCAAGAGTAATAACAATAAGAACAGCAGCAACAAGAACAATTACAAGAAGAAGAAGAAGAAGAAGAAGAAGAAGAAGAAGAAGAAGAAGAAGAAGAAGAAGAAGAAGAAGAAGAAGAAGAAGAAGAAGAGAAGAAGAAGAAGAAGAAGAAGAAGAAGAAGAAGAAGAAGAAGAAGAAGAAGAAGAAGAAGAAGAAGAAGAAGAAGAAGAAGAAGAAGAAGAAGAAGAAGAAGAACAACAACAACAACAACAACAACAACAAGAACAAAAAAATAAATAAAACAAGCAATCACAGTAAAGATCAAATATTATTTCACTGCACCTAAAACAAAATAAAACAATGCAGTTACAACAAACGCAATAAACCAAAGAAATAGGCACACTCACCAAACATAGCCGGGACACTGTTGACAGCAACGGGCAGGATCCATCCTATGAAAGTCAGTACTTGTAATAACCCCATCGCTTGTTGTCCGTGTGTGATAATAATAACAACAACACACCAAATCCGATCCAATAAAATATTCTCAGGAATACATGTCCCCATTGTCACATAGTGCACTTTTTAAACAGTATTCTCCATCCATTGTTTTAAACATTTCCGTCACAGAAATATAATCATTGACACAGGGGGACTTTGGCTGAATGATGAAGTATTGGTCATTTGATAATATTAGTATATGTACATTATTCATCTCGTCAGCTTGTGGCTGTAGAGATAATTTAAGGCGTGATCTTATGAATTGCTTTTATGGGCAAAAGACACTATGGTAATGATGACAAACAATACTGGGGCATGCGTATGGGGCGTAACTCCGCGACCAATCGTATGCTAGGTGATCAGTAAAGAAACATTTTTCTCGCATAGAGTGAATTAGGTGTTGGGTAAAAATAAGTAAGGGAGCATATTAAACGTCCTGAAGCGTGTGGGTACATGGTGCCAACCCCTATGTTATAGCAAAATGGGTGGTCACGCTGCGTGGTCACGCTGTGTTGTCACGCTGTGTGGTCACGCTGTGTGGCCACGCTGTATGGCCACGCTGTGTGGCCACGCTGGCCGCCATTACTTACCAGAAAAATTTCTGGCACAGTAAAACTTCGATTAATCGCCACCACCCGGACCATGGCTGTGATGGATAACCGAACAGACGGGTAACTGAAATCTGTTAATACATTTCTGTCCACCCACCCAATCACACAATCACGCAAATAGACACATACATGCAGACACACAGGAAGACAGACGGACATACAGACAGGCAGGCAGGCAAGCAGGCAGATAGACGTGAAAACATATACATACATTGTTTTTTCGCATATCATTTACGGGACATTGCAGTCATCACCAGCATTTCCAGCTACGCTTGATATATTGGGACATGTCAGGTCTTAGTCAGATATGACTGAGCTACCGTATGACAGTAGACGGTACTACCTGCTTTCTGTTAGCGCCGAATGTTGGGCGGCGCTTAGCAAACTCGACACCCCACATTGTGCCAACGACTTCGGGCGGAAGAGCGCAATTGGGAGGGCACAAGCCTTATCCTGGTGCGAGGAAATGCAACCTGAAGACTAAATGTCATGGCAGGGCAGACCAGGCTCTAAGCCTTGGTTGGTAAATGGTCTAGGATCGAAGCTCCGACAGGCGGACAGTTAGAGCATTGCTTTGCTGATCCGGTAGCTACTTCAGCTTGTCTTGTTTCAGATGTATAGGTGTCAACTTTCTTCTGGAGTAAACTAGGCAGGCTGAGAGAGGGATCATGCTGCATGGGCAAGTTTAGCCCGGGCTTTGTGTTATGGAGAGATAACCCCAATTTACAAATTACAAACTATCGTCTGTCAAGACGGCAAGGTGCCAGTCAGTTAGTGATGTCTTCGCAAGATTACGCTCAGTTTTGTGCCATTGATTTCTGAGCGGCCGGCTCACATATCCCCTAAGTAACCAACGCGGCGAGAACCGCTACCAATTCTCGCGCAGCTGCGTTTGCTCACGTGGATAAACGTGATTACGGAGAAAATCATAAATACATTTAAACTATACATATATCATATCAGAAGTATGCCACTGTTGGATGTCATCACGGCAGAGTGGATAAGAACGCTTGTTCTTAAACATCCGGTGTGCTGATGCCGCGGTAGCAGGTTCTACCCCTACACCGATCATCTGGTCTGAAATGTCGACTTCTCGTCCTTGACTTGGGGCACGTGTATGGACTATACATGAGTTCAAAGCGAGGAGGAAGCATCGCAAGTTTGGCTTTATCCATGCAGCAAGTTCGTCCTTAGACACAACCCCATTGAAACCAACTTAGTCCTTAGAACGTGATTTCCTCGGTCACGATTTTACATTCACATTTAGAAGAGATTAATTTCTTCAGCCTATTTTCGTGACAATTATAAAATGGAAGAACGGCTCTAGTGATGCGGATACCTAGAATAAAAGGCTTAATTTAACGAAAACAATAGAACAATAATAAAGATGTCAAGGAGAGTCTGGTGGAGGAAGGAACATTGATTAAAGAAACGACAAATAACACGTTGACGATGATAACACTAATAGTACTTGTGAGTTTCCCCAAACCTGGTAGAGGATTGTCCATATACTACCAAAGGAGACTAATGTAGAATCACTTCGACACTGCTTAATGTATCAAGGAGAGAGAAAATCAGAAATTATGAAATCAGAACTAAAGTGGGAGTTATAGCAACGCTAGATTTAATTAGAAAACATCAAGTGAAATGGTTCAACCATGTAACTAGGCTACCATCTGACAGTATACCACACCAGGCAATGATGTGCAGACCTAACTGAACCAGCAGAAGAGGGGGACCATGTAAACGATGGATCGAGGGAATAACCGAGTCCATGATAATTTAAATAAATGAAGCCTATAAACAGACACTCTGCCGCTGAGATAATGCGTAATATCATAGAGTAGATACCATCTAAACATGGACCAACAGCAGAAACAGACAGTGATACAACTGGGTAGATATCATCTAGACATGGACATACAGCAGAGATATGTAGTGAAACAACTGGGTAGATACCATCTAGACATGAGCCAATAACAGAGACAGACAGTGATACAACTGGGTAGATACCATCGAGACATGGACAAACAGCAAAAATAGACAGTGATACAACTGGGTAGATACCATCGAGACATGAGCCAATAACAGAGACAGACAGTTATATACAACTGGGGAGATACCATCTAGACATGGATCAACAGCAGAGATATGTAGTAAAACAACTGGGTAAATACCATCTAGACATGTACCAACAGCAGAGATATGTAGTAAAACAACTGGGTAAATACCATCTAGACATGGATCAACAGCAGAGATATGTAGTAAAACAACTGGGTATATACCATCTAGACATGGATCAACAGCAGAGATATGTAGTAAAATAACTGGGTATATACCATCTAGACATGTACCAACAGCAGAGATATGTAGTAAAATAACTGGGTAAATACCATCTAGACATGTACCAACAGCAGAGATATGTAGTAAAATAACTGGGTAAATACCATCTAGACATGGATCAACAGCAGAGATATGTAGTAAAATAACTGGGTAAATACCATCTAGACATGGATCAACAGCAGAGATATGTAGTAAAACAACTGGGTAAATACCATCTAGACATGTACCAAAAGCAGAGATATGTAGTAAAATAACTGGGTAAATACCATCTAGACATGGATCAACAGCAGAGATATGTAGTAAAATAACTGGGTAAATACCATCTAGACATGAGCCAATAACAGGGATTGGTAGAGAAACAATAAGGTAGATACCATCGAGACATTGACCAACAGCAGAGATAGGTATAGATGCAGTAGGGTGGATACCATACAGACATGGACCAACAACAGAGATACGTAATGATATAAGGGACGTCCATTTGAAATCCGTTCGTGCCGCACCGCATGTAATTGCGTACGATGAACATGATCATGTCATAGTCATGCGATAAGTACTGACCAATGAATGGAAGAGCAAGTGCTTATCGTCCCATGATGCTTAGGTTATGCTTCTGACCGTTGAGAAAATGGCCGGGTTGATCCAAAATCCGTCCAAAGAAGATCAGTTTCTTTCATTTGAAGGATGTCGACCAGTGGACATTCATCGAAGAATGCAGGCAGCGTACTGTAACAAATGTGTGAGGAAGACAACAGTGATTGACTGGGCACGAATGTTTCGGAAAGGACGTCAGTTCACGACTTCGACGGCCGGGTCAAGCGCATATTGTTGCAACAGAGAAAACCATCGCCAAAATGATGCAACAGGACAGATGAACCGTTGTCGAAGCATGCGTTCGCTAGCGAAAGAATTTGATGTATCAATTGGGACAGTTCAAAAGGTCGTTCGTAGGAAACTGCAATATCGGAAGATGTGTTCACTATGGGTATCACGGATATTGACCGAACACCAAAAAGAGGAACGCATGGGACGGTGTTTGAACCACTTGCTGCGTTACAGAGTGGAGGGTGATGCATTTCTCTTCCGCATAGTGGCAGGCGATGAATCATGGTGTCACCACTTTGAGCCTAGCAGCAAAAGAGAGAGCATGCATTGGAAGCATGCTGGATCACCAAAAGCCAAAACATTCAAGTTTTCGCTGGTAAGGTTATGCTGAGCGCATTTTTTGACCATGAAGAGCTATTATTGGCCGATTTTAAAGAACCTGGTGTCAACATCAATTATACCCACTACTTGCAAACGCTAGACAAGCTGCAAAAAGCCATTAAGAATAAACGACCCGACATGCTTTCTCGCGGTGTGATTATGTTGCACGAAAATGCTCGTCCGCATGTCGCAAAGATTGTGCAGGAAGCATTAGCAAGGAAGATGTGGGAAATTCTGCAACATCCAGCCTATAGTCCTGATTTGTCACCATGTGATATTCATTTTTTCGGACCTCTAAAAAAAAGCTCTCAAGGGGCAACGATTTCACATAGATGCAGACGTAATGAACGCGGTAAATACTTGGTTCAGTGAGCAACCACAATCCTTTTTTGCGGACGGCATTCGTCGCCTACCTAAGCAATGGGATGCTTGCCTGAATGTCTACGGCGACTTCTTCTGACCGACCCATGGTGCATAATTCATTTAAAATGAATGCTTTGTTTAATTCTACCACACCTGTTAATGTTTCTTTCATGCTTTTGTAATAAAGCCATTGGAACAGGGTTCAAATGAACGCCCCTAATACAATAGGATAGATGCAGTCTAGACTTGGTCTCTTTCGTTAGAGCGATCTGGTGACAGGGTCGCACAGAACTCCGTGCAAAATACATTTATAACATTGAGATACATCAACAGATGTAGACATGTTTATACTCTTTAGAAAAACCAACAAGACGTGTAGTCCGCAAAACTACTAACATAATGCCCATGTTTTCATGACCATCAAGTTATTAGTAGTAATTATGGTCAGCATGGCAGAATGGATAATAGTTCTCGTTCTTAAATATCCGGTGCGCTGATGCCTAGGGGGTAGGTTCAACCCCTACACCGGTCATTTGGACTAAAATATTGATTTCTCGTCGTTGACCTGGTGACGTAAATTACAAGTACCACTGAAGTCAGAGTAGGTTCGCCTGATGGCGAGGGACACTGGTAATAGGGAAAGTTATTCCACGCTCATAAATCAGTTCAGTGCACCAGAAGTAGTAGAACTTATGTGGACTACGCTTGAGTTTAAATTGAGGGAACACGAAACAAAAATTATATTAATTATGCGTAGCTCAGTAATATGCCACACTCAGTGTCGTCATAACGCCATGGAAACATTAATAATAGTTACTTTATCTATACCATTAACATACTACACGCCACACGTTTATGGACAAAGTTATTAGCATTTATCTGTAATAGTAACTGAATCATTGCCGAAGGATGATATATCACCAGATGTACACTCCAATTTGGACAGAAGAACGATATATCGCCATACTAGGGTCATAGTGTTACTTGTTTCGTTTCGTGGTATCTTCCACAATTTTATGTTCAGTGAACGGATAGTTATACTATAATACTTTTTCATTTGATTGTAAACCAAGTTTTGTCCAAACCTACGTTATGTATAACACTGAATCATTTAACAAACCACACTCCGCCTAGTTATTACAAATTAATAGTATTTTTGAATCTAACATATTCACATACTACATATTAACAGATACCACTCCGCCGAGTCATACAAAAATGTTAATTATAATTATTAAACTTAAAACGTTATTACTCTATGTGGCCAAATTAACCGGATATTCCAAACGTGTGTACAGGCTATTTTACAAGGACTGTCGATGCGAAGTGTACAGACTAGTTGACCCATTAGGAATGCTGTGTATTTATCCGGAAATTGACTACATTGCCATGAAATGTACATTTCCCTTGTCCGTGTATTCGCGTGGGAGTCATGGAATGTTAATTGTCTTTAACCGGGCATTCGCCACAAAGTCATATAATGTAATATCCACTTATATGACAATGGAGACTGTGTCATATAATGTAATGTAAACTTTACCGGGTATTCGCCACGAAGTCATATACTGTAATGTCCACTTACAAGTCGCCACGAAATAATATAATTTAATGTCCACTCACAGGGCATTCGCCACGATGCCAAATAATGTAATGTCCACTTACAGGGCATTCGACATTAAATCATATACTGTAATGGCCACTTACCTGTAATTCAATACAAAGTCATATACTGTAATTTCCATTTACCGGGCATTCGCCACGAAGTCATATACTGTAATATCCACTTACCGGGCAGTCGCCATGAAGTCACATACTGTAATATCAACTTACCGAGCATTAGCCACAGGCCCATATACTGTAATGTATATTTACCGGATATTCGCCACAGGGGGGTCATGGAATATACAGTCCACTTGACTTCAAAACCACCCAGGAAAGATGACATGTACCAACAAATGTACAGGGCATTCGTCATGTCATCACGAAATCTACAGTCCCTCTAAAAGATTAGTTTAGTTTAGTCGACGGATCAACATTACGGCACACGGGTGTAACCCATAAGTACTCCGTTCTACTCGTAACTCAAGCCTGAGTCTGAAGAATCTCAGCTCAGTGCACGAACTCCGTAGCACCGGCGAGGAGCCTGAAATACTTTGGGTAGATTTTTAACTCGAAATTTTGCCCAGGCAGCGCCCTTAGGCTACTCTTTTTTCGATTTCCAACTGCCAAGGGATTTTTTACTTGTGCAACAATACACACGGGCGTCCGATCTCATTACCCAGAGACCAGGGGAATTTTGTTACTAGAAGTCCACGTGAAAAAATCCCGGCCCTCACGGTGACTTGAACCCGGGACCTCTAGCACTCGAGGCGGACACCATACCTCGAGACCACCCAGCCCCCCTTACCAGTTAGCCCCTAACAGTTTATTCGCCACTGAGTAGTGTGATACAGAGTCTACGTATTCGGACTGAGTCACATAAATTTACAATGCACTAAACCGGACAGTAAACGCCAGGCCATGCAGTGCACATATCCTGACATTTCCAAAATGACACTTTACCGGACATCCCACTGAGTGCACACGTCACATACCGGGTTCTCATCACTGATTGCACAGAAAACATAACGGACATCGCCACGTGGTACAAACGTCACATCCGAACATCGCCGAATATCATCAAATATCAGATCAGAAGACGAGATCGAAAATAGGTGCAATAAGGCAAATCAACTCATTGGACAAATGGCACCAATACTAAAGAACAAACATGTATCAATAACTACTAAGAAAGCACTTTACAACACAATCTTCCTACCAACTCTCTGCTACCAATGCCAAACCTGGACAATGACAGAAAAAGAGAAAAGAAAAATCACAACAACAGAAATGAGGTTTCTGAGAAGAATACTCAACGTATCAAGAAGAGATAAGATCAGAAATGAAGAAATCAGGACTAAAGTAGGGGTTAAAGCTGCTCTAGATTTTATTAGAAAGCAGCAAGTCAAATGGTTTGGCCATGCAAGTAGGCTACCAGTCAACAGCATGCCACAACAAGCAATGATGTACAGACCAGATGGAAACAGAGGAAGAGGCCGACCACGTAAACGTTGGACTGAGGGAATAACAGAATCCATGGGAATGTCGATATACGAAGCCCATAACCGGGCACTCTCACGAAGTTTATACTTCACCTCGACACCGCAAGGTACAAGAGGAACATGATGAGATGATGAGAGACACCGTGTCTAATAGGCAAGACAATCGATTTCATTGCACAGGGGTTATCCTATGTGGCAGGCACACAGTACGAACTTCGTAGCTCCAGCGACGACCCTTAGGAGTCCACGAGAAAACTGCACTCGTGAACCGAACGACGCAGCCTGGAATCGAGCCCACAACCTTCGGAACGCGAGGCAAGTAGCGTATCAACTTCGCCACGGGGACTCCCGTGTATGATTTTTGTAGTTTAGAACTACGGATTTGTCATATGGTATTTGTATTACTGGATTAAAGAGCTCCTGTCTTCAGATACACAAGACCAGTATTCTAAGTACTCAACTACTTCTACGACCCAGGTCTAATAGCATCAGTAGGTCACACTCTCTGGCGTATCAGTATACAAACAAGTCTTAGATGAATACTTGTCAGAAATAACAACAAAACAAACATTGTATGTATAAATAATTAATGTGTTTTAAAATCACAACAAAATAATCAGTCTGCACGATAGCCGTTCGGCTAAAATTCTGAACTTGGAAGATAAAATATAAGCGGACAAATATTAGCACAGTTAACTTGTAAATCTAGACAAAACAAAGTATACTACATATCAGCTACTTCACAATTAACCAGAGAAAACACTGACGAGTGTCCGGCTGACAATGACACTAAAACACTATTGCACCGCAGTTCGAAAACAACAAAATCTTACGCCGCCCTGACGAGAACAAGCGAAGGTAACCACGGATTGGCTACCTACGGGCGATAAATCCGGGGCCGGTTGAACAAAAGACAAGTGTGAATGTCATTACTTGAGATAAACGGGTGTCATTGTGCCTATAGATTCACATGTCATTGACTTTACAAGTTTTAAATAGACGTTTATAAAAACATACCGGTTAGATTTATATATTTTGTCTTGTTTAATTCTATTTGTCATGGTTTTCTTCTTGTTCTTCTTGCTCTTCTTGCTCTTCTTGTTGTTGTTGTTGTTGTTGTTGTTGTTGTTGTTGTTGTTGTTCTTCTTCTTCTTCTTCTTCTTCTTCTTCTTCTTCTTCTTCTTCTTCTTCTTCTTCTTCTTCTACTTCTTCTTCTTCTTCTTCTTCTTCTCCTACTTTTTCTTCTTCATCTTCCTCTACTCCTCCTCCTCTTGCTCCTTCTTCTTCTCCTCCACTTCCTCCTCCTCCTGTCCTACGAATCAGCCAGGGAAGGCTAACCTGGTCAGCACAAGCAAAGAAGTCGGATGTGTCGGCCGAAAGGCGCATGTATCACAGCTGTACTGTAAACAGATACAAAGCAGATACGTCAACAACAAATAAATAAATAAATAAATAGATAAATAAAATATATAACGAATATATAATCCATAAAACCAAGGACAGAGATCTGTGGAGAGTCATGAACGCCTACGCCAGTCGACACGGCACTTGATGATGATGACATGACGAACGAAAAGAAGAATATAAGTTATTTCTTGGTTACTGTAACCTTTCTACGGATACTATTAGCACTTGCCGTCTTGTTACTTTGTGCTTCAAAAACGCATAATAACCACAACCCATGGAGGTAGCGAATGTGACTGATTAGACCAATTAACGCTGTAAATGTTCGTCCATAATGGATGCATGTGTACACATGGTCATTCCCACCATCACAGACCATCTGACACAGCTACGGATCCTAGGTTATAGTTTAATCTGTGATATCTAGGTTACCAAGTCTAGCGTTAGGGATTAAAACCCCCACTAATTGCAAATTCTTTCACGTCAGTACAGCGTGGGTGACGACTGAGCCACGTACACTAGTCGGGCAGATAGTTGCGTGTCATTTTACAGGACGTAGTAGTCAACCCCAACTTGTACTGGCTGTTTGTGATCTATTTGACAATGTTTACATTCGCCAATTCACCATTCTTTTTTGGACGGCTGACGCACATGCCATAGAAAACAGTGCAGATCTATTTTCCCCCAAAACGCCTGCATCTGATTTCGAATCATTCAGTCGGTATGTCGGGGAATTGTGAAACTGCCGTCACTAACCCATAAACCACGATTGTAAAATAGGTACTGGATATTTCTCATGTTCCTGGCAATAATTTTAGAAGTGAAGTGTTCACGTCACCTCAGTTTACGTTACCTTAAACACGCGAAAGACTAATACATTTATTCATCTAATTAATAAAGTGCCCACATGGTCTTGAGGGAAATATTTACAAATTATGATCTAGTTTGGGACAGTTTACCTACACGACAGAAAGCATGTCCTCGGGAACACGTAGAAATATAACTTAAGGCAAAGGTAACAAATATAACGCAAAAGTAACGAATATAACTAAAAAGTAACAAATGTAACGCAAAAGTAACGAATATAACTCTAAAGCATCACATATAACGCAAATGTAACGAATATAACTCGAAAGCAACAAATATAACGCAAAAGTAACGAATATAACTCAAAAGCAACAAATATAACGAAAAAGTAACGAATACGCCTCTAAAAGCAACAAATATAACGCAAAAGTAACAAATATAACGCAGAAGTCACAAATTTAACTCAAAAGCAAGAAACATAACGCAAAAATAACGAATACAACGCAAAAGTAACAAATATAACACAAAAGCAACACATACAACGCAAAAGTAACAAATATAACACAAAAGCAACACAAAAAACGCAAAAGTAAGGAATATAACGCAAAAGTAACAAATATAACTCAAAAGCAACAAATATAACTCAAAAGCAACGAAGATAACGCAAAAGTAAAGGACCGGTTGTACAGGTGTTGATGCTTGCTACATATTGGGATAGACCAGTCGGTACTCGATGGATGATGTGGTCGGAAACACAATTAATCTGGACTTGCTAGAAAATTTCCTGGTACATATTTAGGTTGTGTTCGGTAACTGTAGCTTTCAAATGTTATGTTGTCTAGTGAATCCTCTAGTCTCTACTTCCTTCTTCTCCTTCTGTGAGCGACAAACAATGCTCATCATCATCAAGAGCCCTGCCAGCTGGCATAGGCGTTCATGGCTCTCCACAGATCTCGGTCTTTGGTTTTCTGGATCAACTCTGGTGTTGATATTCCTCCATGCTACCGTCTCAATCCATCCAGCATCATTTCTTTTGGTCTGCCTCTGCCCCTCTTCCCCTCGATCTTTCCAGTTGTCACGATGTTCTCCAATGCTTCTCTTCTCATCACATGATCAACAAAAGCTGTTTGTCTCTTTCTTATTGTTGTATATGATGTTAGAGTTTCCTTAGCCTCTTTCAGGCAATCGTTGTTAGTTACTCTGGCAGTCAAAGGACTTCGCAACATTCGTCTCAGGAATGAGCCGGCCGCTCAGAAAGCAATGGCAAACCCTGCTTCTAATTTCTTCTTAATTTGTTCATTTACATTCCAAGATTCACTGCCATACAGCAAAACTGGTTCTACATAGTATTTCAGCACTCTCTTTCTTACATTGGTCTCTGTGGCTAAGGGCTTGCTAACGCGGTTTGTGAGCCCGTATACCCGGGTTCGAAACACGGCGGTGCTGGTATTTTCGAAAAAGGTATAGGGGCCTGTCGTTCAGAAAGCAATGGTAAACTACTGAACGTAACACTTGCCTAGTACATCAACAGCAGCTGAAAATATGCTGGTGTTGACTGCAACGTCCTGTAAGGGATACGCAACACAATTTATTTTTTTCTTACATTCAGTAATAGTGACTCATTGCATAAGATACTCTTCATTTTCTGAAATGCGGCTTTTGCTAGCTCTATTCTGCTCTTAATCTCTATTGGACATCTTCCATCTGATGTTATAAATGCCCCTAGGTATCTAAAATTATCCACTTTTCGTTCTATTTCTATGTCACATTCTGGTGTCACCATTTTCTTTGATATCACCATTGTTACTGTTTTCTTAATATTCAAGGAGAGTCCTTTCCTTGCACTCTATGTTTCTACAATGTCCAAACAATGCTATGTATGTTTATTTATGTAACTGTCTCAGTTGCCTCAATGGGGTCCCCAATTGATTTCCTGTGTAATACATAGAACCTGTGCTTTTGTATGGATGTGAGGCGTGGACAATGAGCAGACATGTTGAACGACATCTTTTGGCTGTGGAAATGTAGTTTCTGAGGAAAATGCAAAGAATACCATGGACAGACAGAAAAACCAATTATCAAGTCCTACAAGAAACAAATGAAAATCGTAAATTGATTATAGAAATTAGACGTAGGCAGTCAAACTTTTTTGGTCTTGTTGTGAGAAGACATGCTTGCTTGCTTGCTTGTGTTCGTTGGCTTGAGCTCCAACGCGAAGTCCTGTATGTCGGATGAAGGCATCCTGTTGTCCAACATCAGTGTGATGTCATACAGGACCTGAGGTTTGCGTGAGTATCCGTTGTCCCATGTCTGGCTTATTGGTGTGCAGACACGTGGTTCCTCGCCGTACAGGCAGACACTCACCGACTTCGGAGGAATCGGCGATCCTATTGACTTTAGCCAGGAACCCGAAGGGACCTGTTGCCCAGGACGCTCGACGAGGACGCGTCAATAGGTCTTGGCCAGTATATAACCCGGCCCTGGTGCCTTGGAAACACCTCTGCGTCCCAGAAGACATGAATTGGAGAACTCGGTGACAACTGGCAAGATCGAGGGGAGGAGAATAAGGGAAGACAGAGAAGTAAATACCTGGATGGCTTGGCCACGTGGTTTGTTCGAGACAAGAACACTGAGCTGATCCACGACTCTGGTGATCAAGTGAGATGGCGAGACCACCCACGCTTACCGGCATGACACATGATGGATGACGACCTGGAAGAGCAGGTAAATAAGATGCTTAAAAATTGTAGTTTCGATGGTTTTTCGAATACCTGACCACGGGGCTGACAGCAAGAGTTCTGGCTACTGCGCCATCGCGGTGTCCTTCAACATTTATGTGACCATTTGCTGTTTAAGCGTTAGTGGCGAATTGTTAGATAGGTGCGTCCAGGTAGGGGATAGAACAACAGATAAAGATAGAATGAGGGGCCGAGAGGGAATCAAAGTTGTACTCTTGTTGTACAGCCACCTGAGCCAAAGATTGTGGCAATGAATGGGTCACTGTAGCCTACCTGGTAAGAGCTAAATGATGTGTGTTATTTGAAGTGTCACTCAAGTTCATGATTGGAGTGGGCGTGCGGCATAGCTGCCTTCACGAGGACTGGAGCTCACGATTATTTGATGATGTCATCAGGGAGGGAAAGGTATGGGTGTTAGACGGAAGAGCGAGAGTCTTTGTGTAATGGCTAGGGGGTTTCGTTGAAAGTCGCATGAGAGGGGTTTCGATTGTTACATTCGCTACTCGACGGAACGACTAACCACCTGTTTCTTCGCTCTCATCATCATCATCATCATCATCATCATCATCATCATCATCATCATCATCATCATCATCATCCAGTGCCTTGCCGGCTGGCATGGGCGTTCATGCCTCTCCACAAATTACGATCTCGGTCATGGACCAATTCGTGTGTTGACGCCCTTCCGTGCCATGACACAAGTCTGTCATTAAACTTTTCACGCTGTCTTCCCCTATCTCTTTTTCCGCAAATATTTCCGGTTGTCAGTGGCAAGAAAAAAAAGAAAAAAAAAAAAAAAAAAACGAGGACTGCTCTCAGATCTCTCTCACATCACTTATCCACAGATGATTCCTACCCCGAGACTGTTGTGATTATTGTAAGACGGAAGGTGGGCCTTCCTCGTTGTCTGTGTCAGCTTGCGTTTATATGTTTGCATCATTTTATCAAATTAAGACAAACACAATTAAAAGTCATTGCGTATTTTTGGACATGTAAAGGAACATGAGCCGACTACGTGACGAAGAGGTTTAGGACGCAACTCTAATCGCACTCACAGCGTTGGAAACACAGTTGCGGGCGATGTGGAAGCAGATCTCCTTGCGTTGGCTTTCATACAATGGAGTGAGTGCCGGTCGTTCAGAAAGCACTGTAAAACTACTGAATGTAAACTTGCCAAATACAGGGGTTGACTGCTGCGTCCTGTAAAGGATATGCAGCTAAATTTTAAAGGGACATGTTATCTGAGTCAAGTGAGGTAAAGAGAAGAGTTCTTAAGAGCTAAACTGAGTCAATTCTGTTGTAGGGAAACGTATTATGGACAATTAGTAGACAAGTGAGGAATTATGTGGAAGCTACGGAGATGTGGTTTTGTGTAGGAATGATGAGAACACCGTGGATAGATAGAGAGACAGAGAGAGATAGAGAGACAGAGAGAGAGAGATAGAGAGATAGAAAGAGAGATAGAGAGCGAGAGAGAGATAGAGAGATAGAAAGAGAGATAGAGAGCGAGAGAGAGATAGAGAGAGAACAAAGAGAGAGATAGAGAGAGAGATAGAGAGAAATAGAGATAGCGATAGAGAGAGAGATAGAGAGAGATAGAGATAGAGATAGAGAGAGATAGAGAGAAATAGAGACAGAGATAGAGAGAGATAGAGATAGAGATAGAGATAGAGAGAGAGATAGAGAGAGAGAGAGAGAGAGAGAGAGAGAGAGAGAGAGAGAGAGAGAGAGAGAGCAATGAAGACATCTCGAAAGAAGTTAACTCACAAAGAGAACTAGTTACTCGCGTCAGAAGACAACACGCCATATTCTCTGGATTTGTTATGAGGAGGGGAAAACTGGAGGGTACCATCACAACGGGGACGTTGGAGGGAGTATTGCTAGGAGGAGATGAAAAGAGAACATGCTGGACTTGTTGACATCTTAGCAGGGAGAATCATCAGTATTAGAAATTATTGACAGTAAACATAGACATAGTGCTGTGCATAGACATGATCATCGACACAACCAGCATCGATCCGAAGAAGACAAGAACATTATCTCCAAAAAAGAGGTGTTTCCAAGGCACCAGGGCCGGGTTATATACTGGCCAAGACCTATTGACGCGTCCTCGTCGAGCGTCCTGGGCAACTGGTCCCTTCGGGGTCCTGGCTAAAGTCAGTAGGATCGCCGATTCCTCCGAAGTCGGAGAGTGTCTGCCTGTACGGCGAGGAACCACCAGTCTGCACACCAATAAGCCAGACATGGGACAAAGAATACTCACGCCTTCATCCGACATACAGGACTTCGCGTTGGAGCTCAAGCCAACGAACACAAGCAAGCAAGCAATCTCCAAAACAACCAGCATGGATTAGAAGAAGAGAAGAACATGATCACCAACACAACCAGCATGGATTAGAAGGAGACAAGAACATGACAGTCTAGCAAAGATTATTCTGGAGACGGTGTACAGGGGAAACGGAGAAGAGGACGAACATTACGTATATGAATTTAATGAATGATAGGTCGTTTACACACGCCAATAGCATCCATCTTTTGTCTGTCTAAATTCTATCTATTGGTCGATCGGTCGGTGGGTGGGTAGGTGGATCGGTCGGTTTATAAGTTGGGGGTGGTTGATGGAAGAGTGGGTGGGTTGGATGGAGGGTGGGTCGCTCTGCCCGTCAGTCTGTCTTTCGGGCTGATTGTCTGTCTATTCATCTACTTACCCATCTACGAATATATCTACTCTCCTAACTACCTATATACCAAAAGTCCATCCATTCTTTTATTCACATGTCTAATTATCTGACTATGCCATTGTGTCAAGATGTCTGCCTAAACGTCAGTCCTGTTTATTATCAATAAGAGATGGAGGGGAAATGGGGGAAAGAAGAAGAAGAAGAAGAAGAAGAAGAAGAAGAAGAAGAAGAAGAAGAAGAAGAAGAAGAAGAAGAAGAAGAAGAAGAAGAAGAAGAAGAAGAGGAAGAAGAAGAAGAAGAAGAAGAAGAAGAAGAAGAAGAAGACCAACAGCAACAACAACAGCAACAACAACAACAACAACAGCAAGAAAAATAAACATATTTGAATAACAATAATTACAGGCAAGATATTACAGCATTGTGAACGATAATTCCTTTCCGGCCAGGCCTGAATTATAATTATTACTTTATAAATCACATTCCTTTGGAAGCTTCACAAGCAGTCCTCCAATTCCCCCACTCCTGGACAAAGTAATTCAAACTTCTTCTATGACAACATTGATTGCGAACACATCATCTGTTCACGAGTCATAAATGTCCCTGTTGTTAAGTACCCACTTCCTAATCACAAACTATAAAATCTGCTCCTAAAAGTTCACAAGAACTTTTCTTCGGGGCATTCCCACATTATCAAGTGTATGTTGTCAACTTGTCTATTCTTGCAGCCTAGCCCAGATGCTTTTTATCCAGTTAAATGCCAAATCATCAGATTAAATCAGATTTTTGTTTAGCCTGTTCTTTTGTGTAGGGGCCAAGCCTAATGAAACGCACAAGTTCTCTTCCGAAGGCTTATGTCACGGCTGTCAAGACCGCAATGCTTATCTCGCTATAGTGCATTCACAAATGTTTGCCCTAATTTACGTTCATTTTTTCAAACATTACTTGTTGCATCGTTATGAATTTTTTCCTGCCGTCTTATATTTACTCCCACCTAAGCAATATATCTTTGATAGACCCAAAGGCAACTGAAATAATAGAATCCGGGGAATGTCTTTGATGTTTTGGCTCAAATGTATTGAATTCACACTAAACAACTTGTTTTACAGTAATGCATGTCAGTTCGGATATTCTGAACACTTCCATTCCACTGTGTGACGTGTAATACATTTCATATCTCATCTCATCTCATCATGTTCCTCTTGTACCTTGCGGTGTCGAGGTGAGGTATAAACATCGGGATACTTCTTAGTTCTTCTACGAGCAGTATGAAGATCCCCTGCCGGCTTACTAGGCCAGTCGCAGGTTTAGGACAAAAATCTGACCATAGGCAGTCCATCCCCTATGGCGAGTCATATCCCTATAGTACGCATTTAATCTCTGACCCGTAAATTATATACTGCATATAAACAAACATTGAAATCCGCTGTACAATCTCCAGAACAATTTAGTTATTTGTTTATATTGTTGTTGTTAGGTGTTCAAAATTATAAGATTATATGTTCTCTCTCATCATGTCTCATCATGTTCCTCTTGTACCTTGCGGTGTCGAGGTGAAGTATAAACTTCGTGAGAGTGCCCGGTTATGGGCTTCGTATATCGACATTCCCATGGATTCTGTTATTCCCTCAGTCCAACGTTTACGTGGTCGGCCTCTTCCTCTGTTTCCATCTGGTCTGTACATCATTGCTTGTTGTGGCATGCTGTTGACTGGTAGCCTACTTGCATGGCCAAACCATTTGACTTGCTGCTTTCTAATAAAATCTAGAGCAGCTTTAACCCCTACTTTAGTCCTGATTTCTTCATTTCTGATCTTATCTCTTCTTGATACGTTGAGTATTCTTCTCAGAAACCTCATTTCTGTTGTTGCGATTTTTCTTTTCTCTTTTTCTGTCATTGTCCAGGTTTGGCATTGGTAGCAGAGAGTTGGTAGGAAGATTGTGTTGTAAAGTGCTTTCTTAGTAGTTATTGATACATGTTTGTTCTTTAGTATTGGTGCCATTTGTCCAATGAGTTGATTTGCCTTATTGCACCTATTTTCGATCTCGTCTTCTGATCTGCCATTTGATGATATTATACTTCCTAGGTACTTGAAGCTCTTTACTTGTTTCAAGGGATGTTCGTTTAGGTGAATTGTTGCTGTTTGTTCTTCTTTAGTTATAGTCATTACCTCTGTTTTGCTTGTGCTAATTTTCATGTTATGTTCCCTACACATTTCGTTTAGACTATTCATGTGGTCTTGTAATTCAGCTTCTGATTTTGCTATTAGTGCTTGGTCGTCCGCAAACAGGAGTTCTCTAATGGTTAGATTTGCAGATGGTTCTTCTTCTGTGTTCTCGTCATGCGGTATTCTTGCTGTCTCTGCTTGGCTGGTTTCTTTACATATGTTGTCTATATATGTTATGAACAAGAGAGGGGACAGGACACAACCTTGTCGTACTCCAGATCTTATGGTGAAGGGTTCTGAGTGTTCTCCAGTTGCTCTCACTATGCATTCACTGTTGTTGTATAAACTTCTGCATAGGTTTGTTAGATGTGTACTCACTCCATATTGTTTAAGGATTTCCCACAGCTTGTTTCTATCTACCCTATCAAATGCCTTTTCTTGGTCGACAAAGGCTAAGTAGAGTGTTTCATTGAATTCAATTGATTTTTCTATAAGTTGTCTAAGAGCAAAAATGGCGTCTGTGCATCCTTTGTTTTTCCTAAATCCAAGCTGCGTTTCGCTTAGCTGGGGTTCTAAAGTAGTTCGTAATCTTTTTTCAAGAATTTTGCAAAATATTTTCCCAGTATGACTCAACAGTGAAATGCCTCTGTATTGTGTGCAATCTCTTTTGCTGCCTTTGTTTTTCCAAATTGGGATAATTATGGCATTTCCCCAGTCTCGTGGTGTCTGTTGTTCTACCCAAACATGGTTGAATAGTCTATGTAGCCAAGCTGTTCCTACTTCCCTTGCTGCTTTAATTAGTTCATTTGGTATTTCATCCTGTCCTGGTGATTTGTTTAATGGGGCTAATCTGATGGCTTCTATAATTTCTTCTTTTAGTATGTCTGGTTCTAGTTCCTCGGTGACATCTGTGTAGGTCTCTTGAATTCCTGTGACATCTGATGGGATGAAGATTATATGTTAAATCTCATAATTTTCCTTCAGTTGATTACTGGGTTATGTATATTTATACAGGGGTAAACATTTGTGAACGCACTATAGCCACTCTACTGTCAACGTGTCTCTCCATATTCGGGCCTGGTTAGCTCATCGGCAATATGTTAACCATTACCAGCAGCAACAAGTGCCTTGCTGGCTGATATGGGCGATCATGTTTCTCCACATCTCCCTTTCTTCTTCTCCATCTTCTTCCTCTCTCAAGATTTTGTAGAATTATCGGCACTCGATGCGCGACATGGTCACTATCCCACCGCTCGCCAGTACCTCCCATGACATTACCTCGCTCCGTTTTAGACTGGGTCGGCCTGGGTCAATTTAAAACGATCCACCTTTGACAAGGATGCCTACACATCAACACCGGGTCGGCGGGCAGACCTGCTTGCCACTGCGCCAGCGCGGCTCAGCCACATCATTTAGGGAAAGATAACATATTATAACTAAGACGAGGTGAACAAGAATGTATAAGACCGCTCGCTCTTAAACTTCCGGTGTGCTGATGCCGAGGTAGCGGGTTCAAACCCTACACCGGTCAGTTGGACTAAAATGTTGACTTCTCATCCTTGACTTGGTGAGGTAAATTACAAGTACCTCAGAAGTCGGAGCGGGTACGCCTAGAGGCGAGGGACACTGGTAATAAGGAAAGCTAACCCACACGCAGAAATCAGTCCAGCGCACTAAAAGTAATAGCACGTGTATGGACTACGCTTGAGTTCAAAGCGATCGAACGCAAGAAAGAAGAAAAGAAAAACAAACAGGTGTAATGACGAGGTAGTGGGTTCAACCCCTATGCCTGTCAATTGAACTAAAATATTGACTTTCCCTACCTTCACATGGGGAGGTAAATTACAAGTACCTCAGAAGTCAGTTCGGTCTGCTTGATGTTGAGGGACAGGGGTAATAGGAAAAGCTAGCCCACATTAAAAAATCAGTCCAGTGTGGACTACCATTGAGTTCAAAGCTGGCTACTGAAAAAAATAACCTGCGCTTGTAGCAGGGAAGTAGGGATTTGAGCGCATGACAGCCACAACTATTCTATAAGGTATCGTGACACTGATGTTAATTAAAAATCAACATTAGAACGCTGTTGTGGAATCATATAATCACGTAAGCCAGTCAACAAACATGCCTTCTAACACTTAAGTTCATTAAACTTTGCATATGCATATTGGTGTGTTCGTGTGTGTCTTAGCGATTAACTAACAAGAGGCCACTATACGTGGGGGGATAAGTTCCAGACGTTGTAACTAAGGGCCGATTACTATTAAACAGTTAGATGCGTCTTGATACGTTAGTTAGTTAACTTGCCAGTTAGTAAGTTAGTTAACTAGCTAGCCAGTTAGTTAGTTAATTACTTCATTCGTTACTTAGTTATTTAGTTAAATAGCTGACCAGCTAGTTAGTTAGTATGTTACTTAGTTAGTTACTTAGTTTGTTAGTTAGCTAGCTTACAAGCTAGTTAGTTGCCTAGTTATTTAGTTAGTTAGGTAGTTAAGTAGTCTGTTAGTTAGCTGGCTAGTTAGTTACTTAGTTAGTTAGTCTGTGAGTGAGTGAGTGAATGTGTGTGTGAGTGAGTGAGTGAGTGTGTGAGTGAGTGAGTGTGTGAGTGAGTGAGTGTGTGAGTGTGTGAGTGAGTGAGTGAGTAAAATAGTGAGTTAATTTGTTAGTTAGGTCGTTCGTTAATTAGTTAGGTAGTAAGAAAAAGAGTGTTGAGGTGATACATAGAACCTGCACTTTCGTATGGATGTGAAGCGTGGGCAATGAGTGGACAAGCTGAAAAACATCTGATGGCTGTGGAAATGTGGTCTCTGAGGAAAATTCAAAGAATACAATGGACAGACAGAAAAACCAATGACCAAGTACTACAAGAAACAAGTTAACATCGTACACTGATTGATCTGCCTACTGTTGCTGGTAGGCACAAGGTGATGCAAGCGAAAGCATACCTCAGAGTAGCTGCAGGATGGATCAGTGTTGAGAGGTAGGAGAAGTGCCTGGGGATTCTTGGCAAAAACTAATGGTCGGCGTTTGGTGCAGGAGAGCCTGGCGTATGATGACACTACATCTAGCTTAAGAATGGAGGTGGAGGCGGTCAGTGCAGCTTTCCGCTGGATTGAAAACACGATACATACACACGTTGTGATTGTTACTGACTCAGAAAGCATGCTGAGAAGGGTGAGAACAGGCAAGCTTCGTGCAGAGTGGCTTGCTTCGCTTCGGAGGTCACGGGTAGCAAGCATCATCTGGATCTTTTCTCCTGGGCATGCCGGTGTGCTGGGGAATGAACAGGTGGACAGATTGGCTGGCTCGGCAAAACTTGGTGGAGTATTGATGCATGACAAGGCAGACGTGGTTGCGGCCTTGTGGGAGCACGTGTACACCTCGGAGGAGCAGATGGATCACCATAGTCTGGTAAGAATGAGACAGCGAGGTGTGACGAGGGGATATGGCCGACGCTCGACGCTCAGAGGAAAGAGAGATTGCTACTGGAACTATTAGTGTTGGATTAATCAGATTGCTACTGGAACTATTAGTGTTGGAACTCTTCGCTGGCTGCTGGGGATGGGGACGGAGCGCTTATGGGAATGTCCCGAATGCTGTGATGTCGGTTCCTAAATCAATCAATCAATCGATTAGAGAAATTAGACATAGACAGTCAACATTGTTTTGTCATGATATGAGAGTAAATAAATTGGGGAACTTGATGACAATTGGCAAGACCGAGGGAAAGAGGCAAGGGGAAGGCAGAGAAGTAAATACATGGATGGCTCTGCCACGCTGTATGGTCGAGACAAGAAGACAGAGCTGATCCACGACTCTGGTGATCGAGTGAGATGGTGAATCATGACAGCCCACGCTTATCGGCATGGCACAGATGATGATGAGTTAGTAAGTTAGGCAGTTAAATAATTAGTTAGTTAGTTAATTTGTTAGTTAGTTCGTTCGTTCGTTAGTTAGTTAGTTAGTTAGTTAGGTAGTTAGTTCGTTAGTTAAATAGTTAGTTAATTAGGTAGTTATTTAGGTGGTTAGGTAGTTAGTTAGTAACTTAGGTAGTTAGCTAGCTAGTTAATTAGTTGGTTGGTTAGTAGGTTAACAGATAATTCTTATAACACATGGAGCTATTATTTCCATAAGTGTTGAGATCCCTTCCTTAGTATCAGCCTCAGCATGTAGCGACCGACGACACCAGCTCTGTGTTGGTCGACTATTCTTCTTTGGCTTCCAGCATGGCGCTTTTGTCTAGCCTTACCCTGATTGCCATAATGCTCTAGTACAGTGGTTCTCAACCGGTTGGGAATCTCTCCCCCCCCCCCCTTTAGGGTGGAATTTTAGGGTTTTCGGGGGAAGGGGGGGGGGGGGCAATTAAGATTATTTCAAGATCGCATTAATACAAGAACCAGTTACTAGATATTGTTTTTCCCTTTACATTTTACGGTTCTGTACTTCTCGCCCTAATGATATTCGTTTTATAGCGTAAGTAGACCCGCAAGTAACGTTTTATTTAGATGTCTAGACTTGTTCTAGTATGTGTTATTAAAGTTAGCTTCCATTTTTATGTATATTGTATAAGTGTGGGGGGATTTGTAGGGAGGAAATTCAAAAAGGGGGATGATGACGTTCTGAACACATGGTAAAGGGGAAGGCATGGGCCACAAAAGGTTGAGAACCACTGCTCTAGCAGTTTGGTCAAAGTTGCAGAGTCACATCCATCCCCCGAGTTATTTCCTCGCCATTCCTCGCCGAGGAGGTTCAAGATATCATTCTGGTCCATTGCTCGTTGGCTCCTCACAGTAGCACTAAACGCAAGCCTATGCTTTGTGAATGATTCTGTTTCCAGCGAAGTTATTATCATTGTTAGCTGCCATGACTATGTTCTGTCTAGATTTCGCGTTAAAAAGACTACTATCATGCACAAAACTAATATCACTCTTCTTCAGGGATCGAGTCTGCCGCAGGTATCGGCGATCATAAATCTCTTTGATGAGGGATCTGTTCTTTATAGTTTCCTCGAGTGGTCTTGTAACACCGGAGACGACTGTTGACAAAATCAAAGCCGATAACTGCGGGGGAACCATCACCATACTAGGCCTATATAGCCTGAGCCACTGTGTATGTGTTGTGTTGTGCTATGTTGTGTTGTGTTGTGCTGTGTTGGGATGGTTTGTGTTGTGCTGTGCTGTGTTGTGTTATGCTTTGTTGTGTTGTGCTGTTTTGTGTTGTGCTGTGTTGGGATGGTTTGTGTTGTGTTGTGCTGTGTTGTGTTGTGTTGTGCTGTGTTGGGATGGTTTGTGTTGTGTTGTGCTGTTTTGTGTTGTGCTGTTTTGTGTTGTGCTGTGTTGTGTTGTGCTATTTTGTGTTGTGTTGTGTTGTGTTATGCTGTGCTGTGTTGTGTTATGTTGCATTGTGTTATGTTATGTTGTGGTGTGTTGTGTTATGCTTTGTTGTGTTGTGCTGTTTTGTGTTGTGCTGTTTTGTGTTGTGCTGTGTTGGGATGGTTTGTGTTGTGTTGTGCTGTTTTGTGTTGTGCTGTGTTGGGATGGTTTGTGTTGTGTTGTGCTGTGTTGTGTTGTGCAGTGTTGTGTTGTGCTGGTTTGTGTTGTGCAGTGTTGTGTTGTGCTATTTTGTGCTGTGTTGTGTTGTGTTATGCTGTGCTGTGTTGTGTTATGTTGCATTGTGTTATGTTATGTTGTGATGTGTTATGTTCTGTTGTGGTGTTTTGTGTTATGCTGTGTTGTGTTATGTTGTGCTGTGTTGTGTTGTGATATGTTGTGTTGTGTTATGCTGTGTTATGTTGTGTTTTGCTGTGTTGTGTTATGTTGTGTTATGCTGTGTGTGTTGTATTATGTTTTGTTATGTTGTATTATGTTGTGTTGTGTTATGTTATGATGTGTTGTGTTTTGTTGTGTTGTGTTGTGTTATGTTATGATGTGTTGTGTTTTGTTGTGTTGTGTTATGTTATGATGTGTTGTGTTTTGTTGTGTTGTGTTATGTTATGTTATATTGTGTTGTGTTTTGTTGTGTTGTGTTATGTTATATTGTGTTGTGTTATGTTGTGTTGTGTTATGTTGTGTTATGCTGAGTTGTGTTATGCTGTGTTGTGTTGTGATGAGTTGTGCTGTGATGCATTGTATTGTTATGTGTTGAGTTGTGCTGTAGTGTGTTTTGACGCGCTGTGTTGTGTTCTGCCTGTTGTTGATGTCTTAGCAAGTTGTACGTTTAGTAGTTTGCCATTGCTTTATCAACAACCGTTTCCCATACCAACTCATCAAAACCCAGCGCAACGTGGTCTGCTGCCAAATCGCGCACACCTGTTTTTTGGAATTAAGAACTGCGCCCGTAAACCCATTGCGACGCAGCCATCATCTGTTTATTATTCATCAGAAATCTATTTTGTTGCTGATCATAAATCTATTTTATTACTCATTAGAAATCTTTTTTGTTTTGGTTGCTGATCATAAATCTATTTTATTACTCCTAATAAATCTATTTTATTACACATCAGAAATCTGTTCTGTTATGTCTATTTGACACACTGTATCGTTTCTTTGCTATCCTTATTACCTCCATTCCAAACCATTTTATTACCACTGCTCCCATTAAATCGTTCTTTTCCTAATGACTGCCACTATATCCCTAAACGCCCTTCACAATGTAGGCGGATACAACCTGAAATAAATTAACAATAGACAAATACACAACTTGCACAATCGTGTCAATGAAACAATAGACTGAAAGTCACACTTGGGGTTTTTCTCTGCTCTTAAATTTGAAAGTGTGACGAGCGGATTTATTTTCTAGCTGCTGTCTGATCCTGTCTGGATTTCGCGGCCAGGCAAAGCTATTATGTAAGACAATGCTTTTGTCCTCTAATTTGCCCCACATAGGCATGATAAATGTATATGTAGACAATACAACTAGGGCATATTATAGTTAGCTGCGACAAGCCGTGAATAAGAAGTCATTAAAAGTTGGCACTAAATGTTACCGCCAAATCTGGAAACAAAGACTGTGATTGTTTGAGATATTTAAACGTCGGGGGATTAATCCCGTGGGATAGTTACTGACAGGCGCTGCCGGGCATAACATAGGCACTACTGTCTTAATACAGACCTGCCAGCCAGTTGGCACACACATGCTTACACACACACACACACACACACACACACACACACAAACACACACACACACAAACACACACACACACACACACACACACACACACACAAACACACACACAATTCTGATGGACAAAAGAAATCAGGGTAAAAATGACAAACAAGAATATGCTATGATTAATCAAGAAAAAGAGATAAATGTGTGAAGGTAAAAGGAAGTTATTTAAAAGTGTAGTGCAAAAAATTGAATTAAATTCCATTAAAGATACAAAAAATATGCAGAGACATATCAGTGAGCTCACGTAAAGAAGAAAAATAAGAATAAATACAGGGTGTTTGAAGTCAAAACCAGGAAAGATAGTATTGGAAAAAGGTGCTATAAGGAAGAGGCGGAATAAGTATATAAATGAATTATATTATGGGGAAAGGGAAAAGTTTACAGAAGAAAGTAACTTAGAAGGTCCACGTATTCTAAAATAAGAAGTCGCTGACGCTGTAAAACATACGAAGAAAGGAAAAACAGCTGGGCCAGATGGAATCACAATAGAAAAAGTAGAAGTATTTGGAGAGAATTTGGAGTATATATATTAACCAAAATGTTAAATGATATTTACAACAGTGGATATCTACCCAGTGATATGCTGAAATCTGTATTTATAGCTATACCAAAAAGACCAGGAGCAATTGAATGCTAAGATTTTCGTACAATTAACCTCATAAACCATGTCACAAAGCTTCTACTCACAATTATAATGAGAAGAACAAGAAAGAAAATAAACATGGAAATTAGTGACGAACAGTATGGATTTGTGGAAGGAAAGGGTACAAGCAATGCAATATGTACATTACGGACACTAAACTAATAGAAAGATCAATAGAGAAACAGAAAGACATATATTTATGCTTCATAGATTATTCTAAGGCATTTGATAAAGTAAAATACGATGAACTGATTAAAATGTTGGAAGATATCAACATTGACTGGAAAGATTTAAGAATAATAAAGAATATTTACTGGAACCAGGTATCAGCAATTAAAATGAAAGATAAAGAGGGCAGTTACGAACAGATAAAGCCGGGAGTACGACAGGGGTGTGTCTTGTCACCAGATCTCTTCTCCCTATATAGCGATGTACTAATGACAGAGATCAAAGAGATGCTAGGAATACTATTTGGCGGTTATAATATAAATAATATTCGCAATTCAGATGACACAGTGGCGGATAATGCAACAGTCCTACAACAATTGTTGGACATTTTAGTAACATAGAGTGCAAAGAAAGGACTCTCCTTAAATATAAAGAAAACAGTAACAATAGTGATATCAAAGAATATGAAGTCGTGAAAATGTGACATAGAAATAGAAAGGACAATTCATAACCAATTGAATAATTTTAAATACCTTAAAGATGCACAACAGAGATTAAGAGCAGAATAGGGCAAGCAAATACCTCATTTCCGAAAATGGAGACTATCTTATGCAATAGTTCATTATCACTGAATGTAAGAAACAAAGTGCTGAAATGCTATGTAGAACCAGTTTTGCTGTATGGCAGTGAATCTTGGAATGTAAATGAACAAATTAAGAAGAAATTAGAAGCAACAGAGATGTGGTTCCTGAGACGAATGTTGCGAATTCCTTGGACTGCCAGAGTAACTAACCACGATTGCCTGAAAGAGGCTGGCGAAACTAGAACATTATATGCAACAATAAGAAAGAGACAAACATCTTCCTTCGGTCATGTAATGAGAAGAGAGGCATTGGAGAACATCGTGACAACTGGAAAGATCGAGGGAAAGAGAGGCAGAGGCAGACCAAGAGAAATGATGCTGGATGGTCTGAGATGGTGGCATGGAGGAATATCGTCAGCAGGGTTGATCCAGAACACCAAAGACCGAGATCTGTGGAGAGTCATGAACGCCTACGCCAGTCGGCAGGGCACTTGATGATGACGTTGCAGTCAACACCAGAATTGTTTGCCTTTCTGTTCTCTTGGTAAGTTTACGTTAAGTAGTTTGCCATTGATTTCTGAACGACCGGCACCCATACTATTTTGTAAACAACCAAATCAAATCGGTCTGCTGCCAAGTTGCGCGCAACTGTGTTTCGAACACGGGTATACGGGATTACGAATCTCGTCCGTAAGAAGAAGAAGAAGAAGAAGAAGAAGAAGAAGAAGAAGAAGAAGAAGAAGAGGAGGAGGAAAAGAGAACGAATGAACGAAAGGACTTTGTTTTCAAAGGGTAACAAATTGGGAACGCAGGCCCGTCTTACATTCGGCCCTTTAAATCACTCATCTTTCGTTCATCAATAGTGCATAATACATTCACATAGGAAAGAAACATTGTCAAAAGAATGTTGTAAACATAAACAATGCAAATTACCATGTTATGAGACACATACCCCACCCACCTACCCACCCATCCCCCATCCACCCACACATCCTCCCACACACACAACCCCCACCCTACCACACACATACTCACCCACCCACACATTCTCCACCCACTCACCCCCAGAGAGAAAGGAGAAGAAAACGACGAGGAAAAGAGAGAAGGATGAAGAGGAAGTGGAGGAATAGGAGACAAGTTTATTTTATTGCATATCTTTTACAGGACATTGCAGTCAACTCCAGAATTTTTTGGCTATTTGTGATTCCTGGGCAAGTTTTCGCTCAATAGTTAGCAATTGCCTTCTGAACTATCGTCGTACACACCATTGTATAGAAACCAACAACAGGCGTCTGCTTCCAAATCGCTCGCAGCTGTGTATGCAGGATTACGAATTACATTCTTAACCCCTTTGCCACAGAGCCGGTAGAAGAAAGAGATACAGAAATTAAAAGAATACACTCCAACAATGATCTGACTTTACATAATGATAAAAACATAAAGAACTCTGTCACTATCGGGCATGAAATGTCAGCCTCATATTTGTATTAACCAATCTGCACCCTATGCGTATAATGACCAATATCTCAACGCCCACCTTTATCTCTTAAAAATTTGATGATACCCATTCTAAGATGGGTCGTCGATGTAGCAAAAGTCACTTAAATAATTCGCCTAAATACGAATTCGAATTCACAGCTACAGGTCCGGTAGATGAACAGCAAACCATCAGGTTACGGCGGTTCCCAAGATAGTGCAAGATGAAAGCTTTCCTTTAGCGTGCCATTGAAATTGTAAACAAAGGCCATTGACAAACAGTGTTTTTTTTTATTAGTTTTATTATCTAGTCCTTTAATTTACTGATCTAATAGATTCTTTACTCATTCTATAACAAGTAAATAAGGATGCGGGGATTTGTCACTTCTTATATTGCCCAAACACGTCTGGATTCTGAAGGAGGGAAGACCAGTATTTGTGGTTGATATTTCCCAGCATTATTGAGCTGTCATTGATATTTATGGAGATATTTTCCAGCATTACTGACCTTTCACTAATATTTATGGCCGATGTTTACTAGCTTCAAGCGACGAATACTACGTGCTGAAGGATCCTGTGCATTTGTAAGTACAGATGGAGATAAACTAAATTTGTTTTCAAATAGGATTACCGTGACCAACATAAGATCACTGCTCTAGCCAAACATGGACAACCACTCTCTATCGTGAGTTGTTTTCGCTGTCTGATTTCTACTCAGCTTGATCTTTAAATCCTTCACTCAGAATGTGACCGACCTCGAAGTAGGTTTCACACAAAGTGTATCTGCTCTCAGTAAGGACCACCATCAGAGTATATGGATGCAAGTTGTTTTCAGTCGGCTGACGATATTACTGGCTTGTTTCCTGTCTACGTGGGACGTTTAAAGAACTAATATGGTAAAATAATGTTATCGAAAATACTATGTGTCAACCAAACATCACGCAGTCGTACGTTACACTCCATTTTGTTTCTGTTCATTGTGAGGATTCTCATCAGAACGTAAGTACGAAAGCTGTTTTCACTTAGCTGATGATTTTACTAACATATACCCTGTATTCGTGGAACTAACATTTACAGAACAAATATCTTAAAGTAATGTCCACAGACAAAATTAATTGTCAACCAAACATCACACAGAAGTATGATACACCCCACATTGTCTCTTTATATAGTGAGGATTAACAGCAAACATAATTATGCAAGTTGATTTAATTAGACTGACGATTTTGCTCGCATGTTCGCTGTTTTCATGGAACATTTAAAGAACAAGTAGGGTCAAATAATTTCCACAGACAAAAACTTCGTGTCAATCAAACAGCATATAGAAGCACATTACACCCCACATTGTCTCTGCCCATCGTGATGACTAACATCAGAATATAAGTACAAAAGCTGTTTTTATTTAACTGATGATTTTACTAACTTGCTCCCTGTCTTCAAGGAGCTATCATTTAAAGAACAAATAGGGTGATATCCACAGACATAATTACGTGTCATCGAAACATCACAATCAACACTGTAGAAATTTAAAATGTTACAAAGTGAATATCTTGAGTGAATATCTTGAGTCCATAATCGACAGTCGAGACTGTCCACAGGGAGTCAGACTTGGATTGGGCTCAGAAATGCAGACGTTAAACAGCACCAACAAACACATACAAGTAACATATTTGAGAACATGTAACATTGCTGTGACAACATACTGATTGATTTGTGACCCATTTCGTAATTACTGAAGAAGAAACTGGTAGCTTGTATTAAGCTAAACGTCACATAAATATGCTTAGAATATTGTGGACCTAGAAGATGAAAAATACTGGCATACTCATTCATTCTTAATATCGAATAAAACTGGATCATAACAAAACCATGTCTCTGATACTGAAATCATCATCATATGCCATGTCGGTAAGCGTAGACAATATGTTTCACCATCTTACAAGAATCATTGGAGTCGTGGATCAGCTCTGTGTTGTTGTCTCGACATTGCCGTGTGGTCAAGTCATCCAGGTATTTACTTCTGATATACTTTAGCCAAATGAAACGTCACAGTCAGTTTATCAGACTAGTGATGGAAGGCGTGGGTTTTGGAAGGATCAGCTCGAAGATGGACAGAGGACATTGCAGACACCTTGGGCGTAATGGTGCAAGAGGCAGAAGACATGCTAACAGACAGGGTAACTATTTGACGGCCCGTGATGAGAGCAACGTTGTGCAACGTGTCTGTTGCATTATGATTTCGTCAATAGGTTCTAGAGGTGTACCTGATGCAGCATTACCACTCAGTGTTGCTTCAGGACTCATGATTCTTTGTGTACCTTGATGCAGCATTACCACTGAGTGTTGTTTCAGGACTCGTGATTCTTGGTGTACCTTTTTGCAGCATTACCAATATCAGTGCGGCCACAGGTCTCATTATTAGTGGTGTACATTGTTGTAAAATCAACACTTACTGTTGTTTTAGGACTTACTAATTTTGGAGTACCCTGATACAGCATTAACACTCAGTGTTTCTTCACGAGCCATGATCCTGGACCTGCCTTGATACAGCATTAGCACTCAGTGTTGCTTCTGAAATCATGACGTCTTAACTGGTAAATTGTTGCTTCGGGAGTCATCACATCTGATCTGTTTAAGCGTTGTATGGGATTTATGCCATCTTAACTGTTTAGCTATTGCTTCAGAACCAATGAACCGTTGCTTAAATGTTGCTTCATAATTCATACCGCTTATACACTATATAGCTTCAGAACTCAGACCGTTAAAAATAATATTGCTTCAGGACTCAAGAATGGTTTACTGACTATTACGTCAGGGCTCAAGAACCGTTAACGGACTATTAGGGCGCTGCGTGGTTTCGAGGTATGGTGTCCGCCTCGAGAGCTAAAAGTCCCGGGTTCAAGCCCCGGTGAGAACCGGGACCCTTTCACGTGGACCTCTAGTAACAAAATTTCCCCTGGCCTCTGAGTAGTGAGATCGGACGCCCGTGTGTATTGTTGCGCACGTAAAAAATCCCTTAGCAGTTGAAAATCGAAAAAGAGTAGCCTAACGGCGCTGCCCGGGCTAATTTTCGAGTTAAAAATCTACCCAAAGTATTTCAGGACCCTCGCCGGTGCTACGGAGTTCGTGCACTGAGCTGAGTTTCTCCAGACTCAAGTTTGAGCTAGGAGGAGAACGGCACTTATGGGTTGCACCCGTGTGCCGTGATGTTGATCCATCGACTAAACTAAACTAAACTAAACTGAACTAAACAAACTGACTATTGCTTCAGGAATCATAAACTTATATTTTGTTAAACGTTCTCGCGCTTTGGACTCTAGCGTAGTCCATTCACGTGCTACTAATTCTAGTGGGCTGGACTGACATGTTCGTGTGGATTAGCTTTCCCTAGTGTCCCTCGCCATCAGGCGGACCCACTCCGACTTCAGAGATACTTGTAATTTACTTCCCCAATTCAAGGGCGAGAAGTGAACATTTTAGTCCGGCCAATCAGTGTAGGGGTTGAACCCGCTACCTTGACATCAGCGCAGAGGATATTTAAGAGGGAGAGCACTTGCCCATTCGGCTACGCTGATCTCCACTCACGAATTATAATTGTCTACGTGCTGCTTCTAAACCTGCTGAACTGGGGGGTTGGTTAATTCTTAGTCATGTTCATTGTCTAAGTTTGGCGTCTAGACTATGCGAACTTCTCATTGTTTCAGTGTTGTGTCTAGCCAGCTGAACTTTGCACAGTTTTATCAGGTCACTGACCTCCTTTCCCTGACGTTGTCATACTGTTGTGTTTGTTCTACAGCTTTGTCCTCTCTTTCGTGTTCCATTGAACACAGTTTGAGCAAGTCTGGATTACCACTTGCCTGCGACATCCCACCTACTATTGTTGCTGTTGTTTGTCTGTCTTTGTCTAGGCTTGCTCTGTTGCACTGTTGGTGTCCGTCTTTGTTCCTGGCATGTTTGTATTTGTGCCCGGAAGTGCTCTAATGTATGAGTTCTTGTTCTTTTGGTCCATTTGGTGTTAGTTATTAAGTACCATGGGATGTGGGGAAGAAAAGCGGGTGGGTCTCTGTGTCTATGTGGTTAAGCCAACTACCACGTGTTCCGAAGGTCGTGGGTTAGATTCCGAGTGAAATTTTCTCGTAGACTCCTGATGGTCGTCGCTGGAGCCACGGCGTTCGCGCTGTGTACAACGTTTTCGGTAGTTCGCCCTGCGGAAATAGACCAAGCTTTATGAGATTAAACCCGGTGCAGTGAAATTCATCTTCTCGCCCTTAAGATCGCACCCTCATTAACCGATTTACTGCCAAACAAAAAGTAGTTCTGGATCAAATATGCTACACAGTCACATGAACAAGTATTATTCTATCGATTTCCGTTCACCGAGCATTGAAATTGGGAAAGTTCCACAATTTACAACAAATAGCACGATGATCCTAGTGGGCGATATATCGTACTTCTGACTAAATGGAAGGTGACATATTGCGATATATTATCCTTCGGCACTGAATCAGTTAAGTGCCTTGTCTGAGCTTTGTGGTCTTTACGTCTATCATCCTGTTGTTTTTTTCTTCTTAACTTCTGGATTTCTAGTCGCTTAAAAAAAAATTTCTAGTGACTGCTGCTTCTATCGACGATGAACTGTACGTTTTGTGGCGGACTTTTGTGTTAGATTTCTGGTAGCGGCTGTTTGCATAGTAGACCTCCTCGGGCTGTTGGTTTGTCGAGACTCCTATTCTGTTCCATTTTTCAAATGGAGCGGCGAAGAGCATTTTGTGTGATATTCAGTGGCATAGAATTATGAGGCGAGCCTTTGCCGTGAAGATGGAACCACGACTAACTAACTTTCTTAACTAATTCAAAATTCCTTCTCTAACAGCCAACTTAATCTTGCCTGTCAAGCCAGTGGCACGGGTTCAAACACCTGCGATGGCAAGATACATTTTATCCGACCAGTACGACATTTTGTCCGACGAGTAAGACATTTTGTCCGACCAGTACGACATTTTGTCCGACAAGTACGACATTTT
>JACEFZ010016121.1:235000-255000 GCA_014155875.1 Cepaea nemoralis
TTACCTCGACACACCTACCGATTTGTGGTCGTCTCCGTGGCGAAGTGGTTAGACCAGTGTTTTCCAACCTTTTTTGTGCTATGCCCCACCTAAGCCTTTCTAAAATTCTTATGCCCCCCCCCCCCCCCCACATATCCATCATTTTCAATAGTAAAAAATTGAAATGTTCACTAAAGAAACTTGAATTGTTTTTTTTTTTTTAAAGAAGGGCTCACGGTTCCCAGAGGCGCTAGATTTTTCTATATTATTTTAATTATTAGTAATTATTTAAATTTAGTGAGATCCTTGCGCTTGATGCTTGCTGCAAAGAGATTTTATGTCAGGTTCTAATTTAGTTAACTTCAGTGTCAAGTCTCCCCGTTTTGTTATATCCAGCCGATTTCTTCCATTTTCGAATTGCCCCCCTTAACAATCGAATTGCCCCCCCCCCCCATGTGGGGCGTGGGAGCCACGTTGGGAAACACTGGGTTAAACCGTTGCCTCGCGATCCATAGGTTGTTTGTTCGATTCCGGGTTACTTCGTTCTGTTTACGAGTATAATTTTCTCAGAGACTTCTGGGGATCGTCGCTGACACTAAGGAGTTCGTGCTTTGTGCGACGATTTCGGTGGAAAGACACCGGTCCATATGGTAGAAAACCCAGTGCAATGAAGTCGACTCCCGTGCCTTTAAGCCCCTTTAAATTTTCTGATTCTGTTTTTTTTTTTTTTAAATGTAACTGACGTCAGCGTCCAGGTCGATCCCGCCCAACACTGTTCCCAGGTATTGTACTGAGAAGTAGAAGCGCCCACGTGATATTTAATCCTGCTAATGTTGAGAGGCCGGTTTCTCTGGCCGGGGGTTAGCGGTATTCTCCGTAATCCCGTATACTCTCGTAAGTAACGTGACGACGGCGAGAATCGGAAGCGGTTCTAACCGCGACGGTAACTTACAGGGTATGTGAGCCGGCCGCTCAGAAAGCAATCTTGCCAAGAAATCAACAATCAGCTGAAAGATGCTGATTTTGACAGCGATGTCCTGTAAAGGATATGCAAAACATAAACATGTTGAGAAATGAATCTGGATCACTGGCGTTGTAATGGCCAAATAGATCACCGGTTTACACGAAAACATCCACACATGACCCCCTCCCTTTCAATCGATCACCAATGTACACGAAAACACCCACTTCTGACACCCTCCCTTTCAATTGATCACCGATGTACACATAAAACACTGACAGCTGTCCAATTCCTTTCCAATAGATCACTATTGTACACGAAAACACCATCTTATCCAATCCCTTCCAATAGATCATCATTGTAGACGAAAAACCCACATCTGGTCCAGTCAATTTCAGTAGCACCATTGTACACGAAAACGCCAAAATCTAACCCAACCCTTCCCAATAAATCACTACTGGCCACGGAATCAACCCCCCCTCCCCCCCCCCCTCTCCTCCCATCCGTGGTATAATGCAACAAAATAGATCACCATTGTAAACGTATGTCGCCATTAATGGTTCATTCAAGACGAATAGCTCCAAAACGAGGCGAAGGGGTCTCAACAATTTAAACAGTTTACGACTATAGACAGCATTTGCATAAAGTTGTGACTGATTAGTACATAGATTACACCCCCACCCCTTTTCTCCACACACACACACACACACACACACACACACACACACACGCACGCACACACACACCACACACATATATTATATATATATATATATATATATATATATATATATATATATATATATATATATATATATATATCTTATATATAAATTAGGATCTCCGTCTGTCTCGTCTGTATGTATGTATGTATGTCCTTTATGCGCTCGCGAACGGCCCATCCGATTGAGATGAAATTTTCTACACGCCTTCCTTTCATTCCAGCGCTGCCAACTGTCGTATTTTTTTTCTTCTTCCTCCTCCTCCCTCCTCCCATTCCCAAAATACGTACGTAAATATATGATGATGATGATGAAAAGAATCCCCGAACCAAAACGCTAGGGAAAGGGAAGAAAATGACGTGACTACACAGAATCGTCACACGGCAATCATCATCATCATCAAGTGCCGTGCCGGCTGGCGTAGGCGTTCAACTCTGCTGCTGATATATATGCCTCCATGCCACGGCAATATCAATAACAATTCATCTTTTTATGTGTAAGGAAGTTATCTACAGTCGTGTAGAAGGGAAGAACAATCAATGGAAGGACCGAAGAAATCACAGAACCTAGACGAGTATGAATTCGGAATGGCGACCTCCCTCCTCCTCTCTTCTCATCATGCCTCTACCTCCTCCCCTCCTCCTCCCTCTACCTCCTCCCTCCACCCTCCTCCTCTTCCTCCTCCCTCTACCTCCTCCCCATCCTCCCTCTCCCTCCTCCCTCCTCCTTCTCCCTCTTCCTCTCCCCTCCTCCTCCATCCTCCTCCCTCCTACTCCCTCCGCCTCCCCCTCCTCCTCCTCCCTCTACCTCCTCCCTCCTCCTCCCTCTACCTCCTCCCTCCACCCTCCTCCTCTTCCTCCTCCCCCTCCTCCTCTCCCTCCTCCTTCTCCCCCTCCCTTCTCCCTCCTCCCTCCCTCTCCTCCTCCCTTCTCCTCATCCCTCCTACTCCCTTCCCCTCCTCCTCCCTTCTCCCTTTTCCTCCCTCTACCTCCTCCCTCCTCCTCCCTCCTCCTACTTCCTCCACATCCCTCTTCCTCCTCCTCCCTCCTCATCATTCCTTCTCCTCCTCCCCCCTCCTACTTCTCCCTCCTCCTTCTACCTCTTCCTCCCTCCTCCTTCTCAATCCACCTCCTCCCTCCTCCTCTCTCCTCCTCCTCCCTCCTCCTCCCATCCTCCTCCTCCCCCACCTGCGTTTCTCCTCCTCCTCCTCCTCCTTCTCCCTCCTCCTCCCCTCCCTCCTCCTCCCTCCCTCCTTTCCTCCCTCCTCCCCCTCCTCCCTCTTCCTCCTCCTCCTCCTTCACCCTCCTCCCTCCTCCTCCTCCTTCACCCTCCTCCCTCCTCCTCCTCCTCCTCCTCCTCCTCCTCCTTCCTCCGTCCTCCTCCTCCCTCCTCATCCTCTTCCTCCTCCTCCCTCCTCCTCCCTCCTCCTTCTCCCCTTTCCCCCTCCTTCTCTTAATCCCTCCTCCTCCCTCCTCCTCCCTCCTATTCCTCCCTACTCCTCCTCCTCCCTCCTCCTCCTCTCTCCGCCTATCTCTTCCTCCCTCCTCCTCCCTCCTCCACTCTCTTACTCCTCCCTCCTCCTCCCTCTTCCTCCTCCTCCTCCCTCCTCCTACCTCCTCGCCCTCCTCTTCCTTCCTCCTTCGCCCTCCTCCTCCCTTCTCCTCCTCCCTTCTCCTCCTCCCCCTCCCCTCATCCCTCCTCCTCCCTCCTCCTTCTTCCTCCTCCTCCTCCCCTCCTCCCCCTCCTCCTCCCTCTACCTCCTCCCTCCTCCTCCCTTCACATTCCTCCTCCTCCCTCTTCCTCCTCATCCCTCCTCCTCCTCCCTTCTCCTCCTCTCTCCTCCTCCTCCTCCCTCCTACTCCTCCTCCCTCTACCTCCTCCCTCCTCCTCCCTTCACATTCCTCCTCCTCCCTCTTCCTCCTCCTCCCCCTCATCCTCTTCCCTCCTTCTCCCTCTTCCTCCTCCCTCTTCCTCCCTCTTCCTTCTCCCTCCGCCTCCTCCCTCCTCCCACTCTCTCCTCCTCCTCCCTCCTCCTCCCTTTCCCTCCTCCTCCCTCTCCTCCTCCCCCTCCCTCCTCCTCCTGCGTTCTCCTCCTCCCTCCTTCTCCCTCCTCCTCCCTCTTCCTCCTCCCTCCTCCTTCTCCTCCCTCCTCCCTCCTCCTTCTCCCTCTTCCTCCATCTTCCTGCTCCCTCCGCCTCCTCTCTCCTCCTACTCTCTCCTCCTCCTCCCTCCTCCTCCCTCTCCTCCTCCTCCTCCTGCGTTCTCCTCCTCCCTCCTTCTCCCTCTTCCTCCTCCCTCCTCCTCCTCCACCCTACTCCTCCCTCCTCTTCCTAATCCCTCCTCCTCCCTCCTATTCCTCCATATTCCTCCTGTCTCCTGTCTCCTCCTCCCTCCTCCTCCCTCCTCTTCCCTCCTCCACCTCCCTCTTCCTCCTCCCTCCTCCATTTACCCAAGACAGACAGACAGACAGATAGTCGGGAACGGGATCTTATATGACTACTTATATGATTTAAATGAGATGCTCTCCACCATGGGCTGGGCCGGGTCAGACAGACAGACAGATAGATAGACAGACAGACAGACAGACAGACAGACAGTCGGGAACGGGAACTTATATGACTACTTATATGAATTAAATGAGATGCTCCCCACCAGGAGTTGGGCGATGCCGGGCCGGGTCAGACAGACAGACAGATAGATAGTCGGGAACGGGAACTTATATGACTACTTATATGAATTAAATGAGATGCTCCCCATCAGGGTCTGGGCGAAGCCGGGCCGGGTCAGACAGACAGACAGACAGACAGACAGATTGTCGGTAACGGGAACGAGAACTTATATGACTACTTATATGAATTAAATGAGATGCTCCCCACCAGGGTCTGGGCGAAGCCGGGCCGGGTCAGCTAGTATATATATATATATATACACACACACACACGCACACACAATACTCAAAACCATGAGTGAAAAATATTATTGTATTACATAACATTATGTTTGGAAAATAATATAACAATTTGATTAATAGGCATTTAAACATAAATAAGTTCTAGATATAGATTTAATTTATGTAATGTGTCCGATGTCTAACTCTGATTTATTCCAATTTTCTGTAGTTTTGTGTAAATGCTCATCAATGCCACTGTAGTCGATCCTAAGGCATCCGCCAGTGGACCAAATGGTCTTGCATTGCATGATTGTCTCATCATGTGCCATGCCGATAAGCGTGGACGGCCATGTTTCGCCATCTCACACGATCACCAGAATCACGGATCAGCTCTATGTTCTTGTCTCGACCACGCTACATGTTCGAACTACGCAGATTTGTACTTCTCTGCCTTCTCTTTATTCTTTTCCTCTCAATATTGTTAGTTATCACCAAGTTCTCTATTTTTTTCTGTTCTCATATTGTGCACAAAAGAAAACATTTCAATGTTATCTAATCACTTTACGGTTTCATTTGCTTCTTGTGGGACTTGCTCATTGGGTTTTTCTGTCTGCCCATGGTATCTTGTGCATGTTCCCCAGAAACCACATTTCCACTGCCATTAGTTGGTTTTCAGCTCATGATCGTCTACTTGAAATATAAACATCATAAGAAGCGCATTTGCAAAGCTGGAAGAAGTTTCTTCTTTCTTGTCTTTTGTAACACTTCCCTTCTTTTCTGCGGTAACGACGACCACTCTAGCTCCTGCCTGTTCCATAAGGGGCCAGCCAGTAGACACCAGGTTCCTGTCGAATAGAAACACAGAGTAAATAGCTTTGTATGTGGCAACGGTAAAGCAAACGTAAAGCATATGTAAAGTAAACGATTGCTTTTTTCACGCTAAAAAAAAAAAAAAAATTTTTCCACGCTTGGGGGACTGCGTGGTCTCGAGGTACGGTGTCCGCCTCGACAGCTGGAGGCCCCGGGTTCAAGCCCCGGTGAGGACCGGGATTTTTTTCACGTGGACTTCTAGTAATAAAATTTCCCGTGGTCTCTGGTTAGTGAGATCGGACGCCCGTGTGTATTGTTGCGCACGTAAAAAATCCCTTGGCAGTTGGAATCGAAAAAGAGTAGCCAAACGGCGATGCAGGGGCACAATTTCGAGTTAAAAATCTACCCAAAGTATTTCAGGATCCTCGCCGGTGCTACGGAGTTCGTGCACGGGGCTGGGTTTCTCCAAACTCAGGTTTGAGTCAGGAGAAGAACGGAGCACTTATGGGTTACACCCGTGTGCCGTGATGTTGATCCATCGACTAACCTAAACTAACTTTTTTTCACGCTAGGGGGAGATGTTCTGTTTAAGTGATATTCTCGATAGGTGATGTTCTCAATAGGTTGTGTTCTGTTTAGTTGATGTTCTGTTTAAGTAATGTCCTCGATAGGTGATGTTCTGTTTAGGTGATGTTCTCGTTAGGTGATGTTTTGTTTAGGTGAAGTTCTGTTTAGGTGATATTCTGTTTAGTTGATGTTCTGTTTAGATAATGTTCTGTTTAGATAATGTTCTTGATAGGTGATGATCTCGATAGGTGATGTTCTATTTAGATTATATTCTGTTTTAGTGATGTTCTGGTTTGATAATGTTCATGATGTGTGGTGTTTTGGATAGGTGATATTATTTTTAGATGATATTCTCTTTAAGTGATATTCTATTTAGGTGATATTCTGTTTAGGTGATGTTTTGTTTAAGTGATGTTCAAGTAGATGATATTCTATTTAAGTGATATTCACAATGATGATTTCGATAGCTGATATTCTGTTTAGGTGATGGTCTGTTTAAGTAATGTTCTGTTTAGATGATGTTCTGTTTAGATGATGTTCTGTTTAGGTGATATTCTCTATAGGTGACGTTTATGATAGCCAATGTTCTATTTTATTATTTGCTTATCTGTTTAGGTTCCCCATATACCTATCGCTGCGTTCCGCTGCTTCTCTAGCCCAGCTTTGTTCCCACTAAAAGATAATATCCACATTACACCAATTCTATTGATGTGTTCTACGAGTGTTTGACATTACCTGATGGATTTCAAGACTGATCTAGCAACACCTGAGGACCTGGAGGTTCAACATCTTTCTAAATGCACAGAACACCGCACAGAGCCATTGTCTTCAGTTTCAATGTGTGCGAATGTAATTGTGGAACTGGTAAAATGACAACTACAGATGGTGTAGGAGTGCCTAATATATGCAAGATATAGAAAAGTAGTTTGACCTACACATGAATTCATTGGGGGAATACACTATGTAGATGTCAGCATGCTGACTGCTGCTTTGTTTGCATATATTCCTGCTGACGTCTGAAGGTGGAAGCAGAAGAAGAGGATGGAGAAGGCGATGAGTGAGAAGAAGAAGAAGAAGGAGAAGGCGAAGAAGACGGAGAAGTCGACGAAGAAGAAGGTGGAAAAGTCGACGAAAATGAAGAAGGCGACGAAGAAGAAGACGGAGAAGGCAACGGAGAAGAAGACGGAGAAGGCGACTAAGAACTGAAAACAGGGGCTGAGAAGGTATGATGTCTACCTCAAACACAGCAGCTACAGGGGTCGAATGCCAGCACCGGGGTCGGTGGTTTTACAAGTCCCTGTGGTTTCTAATTGAGGTATACACCTCCCTGATCTCTTGGGTAGTAGATCAGAAACATATCCGTCTCGGATGACCAGAAGCCATGTGTGCAAGATCTACGTGCTACAACTCTCACGACAATTGGACATAGAAAATAGTAGGCCATACGAACGCTGCATTGGTAGATCTGCTGAAAAGAACCTCTACACATGGAAAGTATTGAATCTAACCGCTGCATATCCGAATGGATAAGAGCTCTCGTTCTTAAACATCTGATGTGCGTATGCAGAGGTAGCGGGCTCAAGCCCGATACCTGTCAGTTGGACAAAAATGTTAACGTAAATTACAAGTACTTCAGAAGTTTGTGTGGGTTGGCTTGATGGCAAAGGACACTGTTAATAGGGACAGCTAATCCACGCTCCAAAATTAACCCAGTGCACTATAAGCAGCTCCACATATATGGACTACGCTTCAGTTCAAAGCGGGCGAACGCAAATAAAAACAGAATCTGTCCAGGGGTAATACATTTAGCCCAGTACTATAAATTGGATCTGTCTAAAGACATTACACTAAAGTCTGAAATAGAGATGGACATTCTAGGCGCTACATACCAAGACAGAGAGGACAAGAAAACACAGAAGAGTAAGACATTCACGTTACAGAGGTAAATGTTCCAATGTTAAACAGAAGTAAATGCCAATTATCATCATCATTAACAAATTCCCTTGCCAGTTGGCGTAAATACCTCGACTCTTTATGTTCGGATCAACCATGTCACTGTCTGTCCATTTAGCATCATTCCCTGTGCCTGCCTCTTCCATCTCTGATGCTTTCTGTCGTCACAGGCCATAACAAACTATGCTGTCAGGGGCAAAACATCAAATGTTGGCCTGGATTAGGCATGTCCACACATCATAACATCGTCTCTAAGGTATCTCTCTAGGAAACAATTGCGGGAAATTCCCGAACAATTCTGAAATTACCCAGCTCCCATTCTACAAAACTAGTTAGTTAGTTAGTTAGTTAGTCGACAGATCATCCTCATTGCACATCGAACCATTCAGTCCATAAGTGCTCGGATCCCCTCCTCAGCAAATCCCGCAACGTGTAGCGGCTAACGACGCCAGTTCTGTGTTGGTTTATCAATCTTCTTTGGCTTCCTGCGTAGTGTTCTTGTTTGGCCACCCCTCTTTTAATTTGCTGCTCTCGCAGTCTGGCCATTGTTGTAGATTCACAGTCATCACTTGGTTCTCGCAAAAGTCTTACTTCTCGTAGAGCATTCAGAATGTCAGCCTGGTCCATGGCGCGTCCGCCCTCCACAGTAGCCTCACCTGCGAGCTTGTCAGCCCGCTCATTTCCTTGTACTCCCGCATGCCCTGGCACGAAGATGAAACTAATCTTTGCCAGCCGAGACCGCTCCAGAGGCAGCAACCATTCCCTTCGGGTCGACCCCTCCTCTATCCTCTTGATCATGTTCATTGAGTCGCTAAGGAAACAAGCCCTAGTGAATGTCTGTGTCTCGAGCCATGTTATTGCTTTACTTACTGCCATGACTTCCATGGTCAGGCTACTTGTGGTTTCAGTGAAAGCACCAGAGTCCTCCTTCACAATTCTCCCTCCGGCCCGAGCTGTAAAGGCCCTCAAGCTTCTCACATGTCGGACGACCGACCCATCTGTGTAGATGACCGCGTCACCGTCTAGCGAATTCTCGAAAATCAACGCTTGTACTTCAGCCTCAACAGCAGCCGGATTTTCTTGTCTGCATTTTCTATCTAGTTGGATGCAAACTGAAAAGGATGTGCAGAAGTCTGTTGGCACTTGCAGCCACTCCTCGCCAGGTTCTAAGTTCTCAAGTGAACACACCTGTTGAAGAATGTCTTCGGCTTGAACCATCCACGACCGTCCTCTTTTTAACCTACTGCCCTTCACCTTCCTAATTTCACTATGCAGTGGATGTTGTGTGTTTGCGTTAATTCTGAGGTAGGCGTGTGCCCTGCAACCTTGTATTCTCTCTTCAATGGTTGGAAAATCAAGAAGGTAGCGCATCGCCCTGCATGCTGTATCTCTTGTACATCCAAGAATAATGCGCATAGCTTCATTCTGTATCCTTTCCATCCTTTCTATCTGCTTATGGCTGAGAGTCAGGATTGCCATTGCATACTCCAAAACAGACATGACCAGCCCCTCGTACAGAAGACATAGATGGCGCTGCTCACAGTTTGCTGCCGCCATCACCCGCATCGCTGCCAAACCCCGCTTGGCCTTTGTTATCACCTGGTCTATGTGCACATTATAAGCAAGGCTTCGATCAAACCGTATCCCCAGGTAATTCATTGCCTGCGTTCTTTCCACCGTCTCTGAACACAGCATTACAGTTGGTGTTGGAGTGTTGACAATATGATTATTCAACGAGAACCAAGTCACTGTTGCCTTTGTTGGGTTGACCATTGCCCCAGCTTCATTACACCAAGTACTTATGCGATTGAGTTCGGTTTGTAGGTTCCACAGCAACCTCCTCTCTATCCTTACCCTGACGATACACTAAAACATCATCGGCATATGACAATGTCCTGCCAGGTCCCGTGATCTGCTCACTGGTGATTCTCACTGTGTAGGCGTTGAACAGTACCGGAGATAATGGTGATCCCTGTGGTAGGCCAGGATATATTGTTGTTGGTTCCGAAGTCCAACTGCCACATCTAAAAACTACTTTCCGTTGGTAGAGGGCTGCAGCGATCCAACTAAGGAGGAATGGACTTACGTTTAGTTCAAGAAGCTGAAACATTAAAAAATCCAGTGGTACTCTGTTGTATGCGTCCTCAAGATCAATCGCTGCAGCAACGGTTTCAGTGCCTGAGTGGAAACCTTCATAGACATCCTGGGCAAAGACTGCTGCATTGGTCCAGGTTTCTCTTTTTGGACGGTACCCACCCAGGGTAGGTGGGAAAACACCTTGCCTCTCTAGTTGGCTTGATATTTTCCTGGCAATTACCTTCTCCAGCAGCTTGCCTATTGTATTCTGCATGGTTATAATTCGATATCCCTGAATTTTTTTGTGGTCTTTGTCAGGCTTCGGCAAGGGAATTAGATAGCTGTGTAACCATTCCTCCTTGATGCTAGCACTCCCTATACTGTTGTTGTACATGTCTGCTAGTTTCTCTAGCTCATTGTCGGTACACCTATTTATGTCGTCGTATCTTATGCCATCAGGACCTGGAGCACTGTTTTTTGATCGTCGAAGCACAGCCTTGATTTCTTTCACTGTCACTGTGTCTTCATCCGAAGTGTTCTGGGCCTTGCATCTGTCTGAGGTGACCTCCTTGGCCAGATTTCGGCCTCCCATGTCTGTCTGGTTGCTCTGCTCAAGGTAGAGTTCAAAGAGGGCTTTGCCCTTGTCCTCGTCAGTCCTCTGCCAGATGAGGTCAGCACCTTGGAAGTCAGAAATGCTCTTATTCTTGACTACACCACTCATGCTTTTATGTAGTCGCCAGAACAATTTCAGTGACTTGTCTGTTCTTACTCTTTGACACACCTCTGCCCATTTTTCGCTTTTAACCACCTTGACCAGTTTTTTGAAATAGCTTACTTTTGTGTGCATCTCTCTTTCTAAGTGCAAGCAGGGACTAGGATGACCAGCTCTGTTCTTCTTGGCATTTTGCCATCTCCTTACAGCACTACGCTTATCCACCCAAGCCTTCTCCACCTCGAAACTCCACCACGGTGGCTGCTCCCAGCTTTTTTTCCTGCCCTGAAACGTTCTGCGCTTGTCACGTCTTATTTTACTCACCACATCTTGCCCTGTACTGTCATACTGGAACGTCTTTACCTTTAGCTTGTGCTGCCTGGTTCTGCCTTTCTCCACCAATATGCTGCAAGGGTGGTGGTCGCTGCCATGGTGTCCTAGGACACCCCATCTACACACTGTAGTGAGTGAAGGTGAAACTAGCGCCAGATCAATAGCACTGTCCTCATCGCCCGGACGGCTTGCTGTCTACAAAACTAGATCGACCTGGGATGTTGACAACACAATTTGATCCCGACATTGCTCGAGACTTACTCCGATCCAGTGTCTAGCCGCTAACCATTTGCGGCTCCTATATTTAGTAGACTCGTGTTAAAACCAATAAACTTAAGACAAAGATTACACATATTTACATACATATAGGCGGGCTTAAAACCTGAATTATAGCGAAGCTGTCAGATTCTATACGCTCTCCAGGTGGATCATTTCCCTTAAGCCTGACTAAACCCTATGTGTAACCTCGCGATCTGCCCTTCTCATATATCAGCCAATTTGAAATGGCGACAGGCTATTCATTGTATCTTCTAATCGGGTCGTGTCAACGGCAGTGGTAAGGATACCTCCCTGTTACTTGCTTTGAGGTAAATAATTAAGGCAAAGAACCCACTTTATAGACCCAGGGGTGTATTGGAAATACGTTGCGAGACCCATAATTGTATAGTCCAATGGGTACTCCATGGTTGATATAGTAAATATCACGCAGACCGCTTTTACTTTCCAAGACATTTCCTGGTACCCATTTTAAGCTGGATCGAATTGGGAGGTTTAATTGTCTCAAATGATACCGGGAATTTCCTTTGGAAATTGGAGAGGCCAACGCGATATTGACCCCATCATCCACAAACAGCCGATTTGGATATAAAACGAAGCACCATATACCTACTACGCATGAAGGCGTGGAGAGGTGTCCTTTACTTTGTTTTCCCGACTTGGGAGACCAGGGTCATTTTCCTAACTCACCCGCGGAGTGATTTCAAACCTATAACCGTCGGCCGACCGGCAAGTGTCTCGCCATGGCTTCTGTGTTCTGTTTAATAAATTTATTTTAAGGTGTCGGATTATTGCTGTTTACAAAAGCTCTGTGACCGTTCTATCAATAATACGTGTAAAGCTCTGTAACCTTTCTATCACTTATGTGAGCTCTGTCACCATTCTATCACATATGCAAAGCTCTGTGACCGTTATATTATATATGTTAAGCTCTGTGATCTTTATATCACATAGGTAGTGCTATGTGACCATTATATCACATATGTAAAGCTATGTGACCGTTGATTTACATATGTACAGCTCTGATACCGTGCAATGACATATGTAAAGCTTTGTGACAGTTATATCACATATGTAAAGCTCTGTGACCATTCTATCACATAAGTAAAGCGTTGTGACCGTTCAATAACATATGTAAAGCCCTGTAACTTTCGATCATTATGTAAAGCTCCGTGAACGTACTATCACATATGTAAAGCCCTGAGACCGTTTATCACACATGTAAAGCCCTATGACCATTCTATCACATATGTAAAGCTCTGTGACCATTCTATCACATATGTAAAGCTCTGTGATTTTCTATCACATATGTAAAGCTCTGTGATCATTCTATCACATTTCTAAAGTTCTGTGACAGTCCAATCCCATATGTAAAACTCTGTGACTGTTCTATTACATACGTAAAGTTATGGCTGTTCTATTAAACACGTTGAGATCTATCTGTGAGTGTTATGTTATATACGTACAGTTCTGGCTGTTTCATTAAATACGTAACGTTTTGACTGTTTATGATATAGTAAAGTCCTGTGATTGTTCTGTTTCATATGTAAAGCCATGTGATTTCTCTATTCTATATGTAAAGCACAGTGATTGTTGTTGTACATATGCAAAGCCCCGTGATTGTTCTATTACATACCTAATGCTCTGTGATTGTTCTATTACATATTTAAAGCTCTGTGATTATTATATTACATATGCAAAGCAGCATGATTATTCAATGACGCCACATGATTGTTCTATTGGGTTTGTAAAGTTATGACTATTGCATTAAAAATGTAGCCCCCTGTGACGATTCTATCATCATCATCATCATCATCATCATCATCATCATCATCATCATCATCATCATCATCATCATCATCATCATCATCATCCACTTCTGCCGTCAAGAGGCGTGGGGAGGAATAATTTGCGTTCCAGCGCCCGGTGGGCGGCACTGGATAGTGTCATTCCGTGTGGTTGTACAATGCCTCTGATGTCGTCAATCCATTTTTTTCTTGGACGTCCTCGTGGACTTGTCGCAGATGATCTTTGATGTAAGGCCAGTGATGGTAGTTGATGGTGTTGCATTCTAACGACATGGCCAAACCACTTGATCTTCTGTCTTTCAATAAATGTGGCACAAGGTGTTGATCCCACAGTCTGTCTGATAATAGAATTTCTTACTCGGTCTCGGATTGTTAAGTTGGCAGCTCTCCTCAGGCATCTCATCTCACAGGTGTTGATTTTTCGAAGGTGTGATTTGGATAAAGTCCAGGTTTGAGTTGGTAGCATAGGGTTGCTGTGAATATGCTGTTTATTATCTGTAGTTTTGCTGACATGGGTATGTTTGGATGTTTCAGTAAGGGTGATAGTTGATATGTAAGTGCTCTAGCTTTTCGACATCTGATTTCAATTTCTCTGTCCAATCTGCCATCTTCTGTGATCATACTTTCCAAGGTATTTGATTTCTTTAACTTGTTTCAGAGTTGTGTTATTTATCTGTATACTTAGTGGGCCCGGCGATCTGCTAACTTGCATTACTTCGGTTTTGGCTGTGTTTATACTCATATTGTATCTGCTGCAGGTTGAACTCAGATTAGTAATATGATTTTGTAGTCTGCCCTCATCGCTGTAAAACAGGCACTGATCGTCTGCAAATAGAAGTTCATTTATTCCCTGTGGGTCAGTTGTTTCATCTGGAGTAAAGAGTTCTAAATTTTCTGAATCTGTTCTGTCGAGACTTGCTTCTTTGGAAATTCTGTCCATGTAGATATTGAATAGCAGGGGAGAGAGCACACATCCCTGTCTCACTCCTGTATTGACTGTGAACATATCTGATATACCTTCTTGTGTTCTTACAGCACTTCGGCTCGAGTGGTACATGGCTATGATGTTTTCTAGCAGTTGCCCTTGTATCCCATAGTCTTCCAAGGATGGTCCATAATTTGTATCTGTCTACTCTATCGGAAGCCTTTTCCTGATCTACAAACACAATATTCTGCTGGTCACTATATTCGATAGTTTTATCACATATTTGTCTAAGTGTAAATAGTGCATCAGTGCAACTTTTACCTTTCCGAAAACCGAATTGTGCTTTGCTTAACTGTTGTTCAGCTATTGTTCTAGCTATTACAAACTTAAAACTATGTGATTGTTTTTTACATATATAAAGCTCGACGATTTTTGTTTTTTACATATATAAAGCTCGACGATTTCTTCATCACAGATAAAAATCTTTTTGTTGTTCGTTTACATATGTACATTTGTGTTATTGTTCTATTAAATATATAAAGCTATGTGATTGTCATATTACATTTATAAATGTCTGTGAATTTTCAATTACACATGTGACGTCCTATGCTTTATTCTGTTACAGTTGTAAAACTTTGTGATTTTTCTGTTACGTATGCACATTTTGTGATCGTTCTATTACATGTGTAAAGCTATGTAATTGTTCAATTACATATTAACACAATGTGATTGTTCTATTACATATTAGCACAATGTGATTGTTCTATTATATATTAACACAATGTGATTGTTCTATTACATATTAACACAATGTGATTGTTCTATTACATATTAACACAATGTGATTGTTCTATGACATATTAACACAATGTGATTGTTCTAATACTTATTAACACAATGTGATTGTTCTATTACATATTAACACAATTTGATTGTTCTATTACATATTAACACAATGTGATTGTTCCATTACATATGTGCATTTTTGTGATTGTTCTTGTACATATGCAAAGCTGTGTGATTGTTCTATTACATATTACCACTATCTGATTGTTCGATTACATATGTACAATTATGTGATTGTTCTATTACATATTAACACTATCTGATTGTTCGATTACATATGTACAATTAGGTGATTGTTCTATTGCATATTAACACTATCTGATTGTTCGATTACATATGTACAATTATGTGATTGTTCTATTACATATTAACACTATCTGATTGTTCGATTACATATGTACAATTAGGTGATTGTTCTATTGCATATTAACACTATCTGATTGTTCGATTACATATGTACAATTATGTGATTGTTATATTACATATTAACACTATCTGATTGTTCGATTACATATGTACAATTATGTGATTGTTCTATTACATATTACCACTATCTGATTGTTCGATTACATATGTGAAATTATGTGATTGTTCTATTACATATTACCACTATCTGATTGTTCGATTACATATGTACAATCAGGTGATTGTTCTATTACATATTACCACTATCTGATTGTTCGATTACATATGTACAATTAGGTGATTGTTCTATTACATATTAACACTATCTGATTGTTCGATTACATATGTACAATTAGGTGATTGTTCTATTACATATTAACACTATCTGATTGTTCGATTACATATGTACAATTATGTGATTGTTATATTACATATTAACACTATCTGATTGTTCGATTACATATGTACAATTATGTGATTGTTCTATTACATATTACCACTATCTGATTGTTCGATTACATATGTGAAATTATGTGATTGTTATATTACATATTAACACTATCTGATTGTTCGATTACATATGTACAATTAGGTGGTTGTTCTATTACATATTACCACTATCTGATTGTTCGATTACATATGTACAATTAGGTGATTGTTATATTACATATTAACACTATCTGATTGTTCGATTACATATGTACAATTGTGTGATTGTTATATTACATATTAACACTATCTGATTGTTAGATTAGATATGTACATATATGTGATTGTTATATTACACATGTCGAGCCGTATGATACAAATGAGCAGACAACCGTAAGTATTAATTGGGGAACCATTTGAGGCCACTAAAACAGCTCATAAATATATATACACGTATTGTTTGGCACTCATAGTAGTAGTAGTAGTAAGAGTGAGAGACTTGCCGACGCACTACACCACATAAAAATTGAAAACTATAGTTACCGACCGGGATTCGACCCTGTCACCTCTAAATGAGGGTAACAACTCACTGCCGGAACAAATGTTCTTCGGCGCATGCCCAACTAGACAACCTATTCGGTTCAATCAATCATGTGCCATGCCGGAAAGCGTGGGCGGTCATGACTCGCCATTTCACTCGATCACCAGAGTCGTGGATTCGTTTAGTATATCTAACTCCTTAGGGGGTGTCTACTTGGTCATGTGTCGAAGTACACTTGTTCCTGCTGCTTGGAGGTAATGTCGACTTTACATGTATTTTTAATTTACGTCCCAAAGTCAAGGACGAGAAGTCAACATTTTATTCCAACTGACCGGTGTAGGGTTGAACCAGCTACCTCGGCAGCAGCATGCTGGATGTTTAAGAACTAGCACGCTTACAAATGTTTACCTCCAATTTCACCGGTTGAAGCTTACCTTGCGACCTTGATCGGAGACCACATCAAAGAGATTTTTGTGGGAGCTCCTAGTTGATGTCTTCCCTTGACGTGTGAAGTTAGATGTAGGTAGATGATATCCTCTATCAGCTTCTGCAAACTCGTTCTGGTAGCCCGAGTATGGAGACTTTTCAAGGAAATAAAACACATACGTCAATTACAAAGTAAACTACCAAGATACAAAGGAAAGTCAAAGTAATCGACTGATAGATAAGTGTAGGTAACTGGAATATCATCACAGCCCGGAGAGAATGGTGCTGCGGGGAGTGACTAGAGGATCTGGCCGACACTCAGCACTCAGAAGAAAGGTCAGACGACACATAATCAGACTGTCACTGTACTATGAGTATTGGGACTCTTCGCTGGCTGTTGAAGATGAGGACGGAGCACGTATGGGAATGTCCCAAGTGCTGTGGTGTCGGTTCTTGTCTCATCTCAACTCAACTCGTTTCTGGAACGTGTTATTGATCATTCTTTGGTTGTTGCATGAATTAGATTGAGGCCAAAGAGAATCTACATATCTAAACTCAAATGCATCCCAAGGATTATTATTATCAACACAAACGATCCTGACCAGTAGTTTAAATTCCAACGGCAACTTGAAGGCGGCCCTAGTGTTACATCAGAGGACTGTACAGCAAGTAAAACAGTGGGGTATACTTAATTTTAAGGAAACTTTATAAACCAGCGGCAGGGGTTTGTGGCAGTGTAGATTATATAAGGCAGGATTGGTTTGCAGCAAAACAGCCAGACACCGCAGCCCTTGATTGAAAGAAAGAAGATAGCTCTTTTATGAAACAAAGAAAGAACAACTCGACACGCTCTTGGTGAGCTGAAACAAGCTAGGAAGGATGTGCAAAAGACAGCCAGGCAACGTTGAAATGACGATTGGATCAAGTTATACGAGTGTATTCAAAATGCAACTGATAAGGGAAATATCAGAAGCATGTATGGAGGGACAACAAATAACTGCGTTTCAATAATTAAAAGAAGTGAACCACAGAAAACGTTGCAATCATCACAGATAAGAAATAGCAGATGGATAGATCACTATTTGAAGCTTTACCCAAGCGAGACCAAACTGTGATGCCCTCAACGCCACAGACGCTCTGCCAACTATTCACCACCTGACACACTTCCCACCATAACAGAAGTTAAAAGTGCTTTAAATGAACTTGCTTCTGGCAAGGCTCCAGGTAAGGATGGATTCCAATAGAGGTTATCAGGAGTGGGCAAGACGCAAGACACACTACATCTACAGATCCATCAGTTATAGAGCTTTGCTCGGCCGAGAAGGACAGGTCCAACAGAATTTCAAAGATTCAAGCATCACAGCACTTACAACAAACTCCACTACTGCCACACGTAAATCACGGGTGGGAGGGGGGGGGGGAGAGAGAGAAAGAAATAGAGAGAAAGAGAGAGAGAGAGAGAAGAGAGAGGAGAGAGAGAGAGAGAGAGAGAGAGAGAGAGAGAGAGAGAGAGAGAGAGAGAGAGAGAGGAGGGGATCAATTATAACATTCCCCAAAATAATAACATAAAAATAATTTAAATTGATTGATGATTTAGGAACCGACATCACAGCATTCGGGGCATTCCCATAAGCGCTCCGTCCCCATCCTCAGAAGTCAGCGAAAAGTTCCAAAAATAATTTATACTACGATCAAACGAAAAACGTTTCGATTTTGCTAATCTTCTTCCGGAACAACACAAACATGTCTTCAGAAAAAACATGAAATTATAAACTGTAATAAATTACTGTTAGCCGGCTCCGTGGAGAAGAGGCTACGGGCACAGTTCGTAATCTCGCATACCAAGTTCCAAACACAGCTGCGGGAGTTGTGGCAGCAGACCTATTTGCGTTGGTTTTTTACGAAATGGTATGGGATCCTGTCATTCAAAATGCAATTGCAAACTACTGAAAGTAAACTTTCCTAGAGATCACAACAGCAAAAAATGATGGTGTTGACTGCGACGTCCTGTAAGGATAAGCAACTAACTAACTAATAAATTACTAAATTATAAACAGAACAAGCCATTGTATGGCACTTTGCTAGGCCTTAGTTTTTCACAATTACTAGGCACTTTGTCACTAATTTACAAGTTGAAATGTTAAATATATAAAAACGTCTTTATCTTACCTTAAATACCCATAGCAACCACTCCGCCACCCTTTTTTTTTACACACACACATCATATAGCGCGCGCGCACACACGCACACACACACACACACACACACCACACTCACACTCTTCCATCATATATTCGGACTTCATATTTAAACAATTATAGGTCAGATAACACAAACAAACACGCTATTCAGGCAAATAACAAACACAATAAATCTATTCAGACAAATAACCACACACAGTAAAGCTATTCAGACATATAACGCACGCAATAAAGCTATTCACGACAGATAACACACACATTAAATCTATTCAGACAAATAATACACACAAGCAGCTATTCAGGCAAATATCACACACAAGCAAGCTATTCAGATAAATAACACACGCAATAAAGCTATTCAACCAATAACAAACACAATGAATCTATTCATTACAAATAACACACATAATAAAGCTATTCAGACAAATAACACACGCAATAAAGCTATTCAGGAAACAACACACACAATAAATCTATTCAGACAAATAACACACACACACACACACACACACACACACACACGCACACGCACACACACACACACACAATAAAGCTATTCAGAGAAATAACACACACAATAAAGCTATTCAGACAAATAACACACATAATAAAGCTATTTAAACACATAGCACACTCAGTTAAGCTATTTAGGCATGTAACACATACAATAAAGCTATTTAGACAATTAACACACACAAGCAAGCTAGTCAGACAAATAGCAAGCAAGCTACTCAGACAAAATACTAAACACAAACATACTATTCAGACAAGTGTGTAACATCACAAACCTCAGTAACTCAAACGAGCCTAGACCTGTGGTGGAATGTAATCCTCCGCCTTGAGAACGCAACGCTTCCTGGGAGAAGAATGTATATAACAATTCAGACAGAATATAACTAGTTAGATCGCAATGTAGACAAAGTAGAATGAGCACATTCAACTATCATCATAAGATTACAACGGGCAACAAGAGCTTATATAAAATTAGGAAAATTGCTGAAATCAAAATGAAATAAAATGTAGTATTCTGTCCATAACCTGCATTGACAGAATATGTAAAGAAACCAGCCGAACAGAGACTGTAACAACACCGCATGAAGAGCGGAACACAGAAGAAGGGTAATTGGAAAATTAAACCAT
>JACEFZ010016121.1:260000-430000 GCA_014155875.1 Cepaea nemoralis
TTATAGTTGTTTGGTGTACCGATGCTCGGGATCTCAACCGGTACCAGCGGAGTTGGTGCACTGTGTGATCTCTGGGAGGGAGTTGGAAGTATGCCCTTGCAATCACAGAGAGGGAGAGAGACATGAAACAGACAGATAAAGACAGAGATAGTCCTAGTAGCTGTGATAAACAGAACGATAAAGTCATAGACATAAATGTTCACACACACACACACACACACACACACAGAGGGAGGAGGGGGGATGAGAGACACATAGACCAAGACATAGACACAAAGAGAGTCACAGAGAGAGAGAGAGAGAGAGAGAGAAGCTGAGAAAAACAGCTAGACAAAGACATAACATGAAGAGAGCCACAAAGAGAGTGAGAGAAACAGAGACAGACATATACATAGAGTCAATGAGAGAGACAGAGACAAAATACAATGAGGCAGATATATAGAAAAAGGGAGATGCAGAGATACAGGCACTGCAAAGAATATAGAGGCAAAGAGGACAGAGAGAAGCTAATGACAGAGACAGAAATGATACAGGATAAACACATAAACAGGGATAGGCACGGGTGACTGAGGTAGACAAAAAGGACAGAGATTCAGGCAGAGAGACAGAGAAACATAGAGATAGGAGAACGTGGAAGTGACTAAGAAATGACAGAGCGGCAATCTTGAAGCAGCGAGAAAACACAGAAAGAGTATGAGATACATATAGTTACAGAGACAGAAAACACATTGGAATAAACAGTTTTATTTTAAAAAGAACCACTTTTACGTTTATATATTTAGATATAAAACTTACAGCATTTGTTTCTTGTCTCTCTTTTAACTTTTCCAGTTCTTTCTGATACTGTCTCTCCTCCGCCATTCTGACCAGTTCATCATAGTACCTCTTCTTCTCAATATCGGGCACAGGTTGGTAATTCATTTTCTGAATAAACAAACGAAATGTGTCACATGACACGGCGTTTTCATGTAATGAAGCCATTTTGTTTGTGGTGTTCATGTGAAAAGGACGCACAGGTATGACTCCATGATTATCATGTTCAGTACAAACTAAAAACAGTTAGAACTCAGTACAAAATAATTGAAAATAAGAACTCCTGCGAAAAAAAGGAGCGATAATAAACACTTATACAGTATACAGGGGCTTTTTTTCCTGCTCGAAGAAAACATAATAAGAATAAACAGAATGAAGGAATTAGATTAAAGCTGTGGTTATAGCAGCGTTATATTTCATCAGAAAACAGCAAGTTAAATACAGTTAGTGTACCCGCCAGTTGCAATTCTGTCGCACTTTATAAATCTGATCGTTGTAATTTTGTTTGACATGATAGCCCCGAATCGTTTGTACTTTTGTTTTACTTCATCTACCGTTAATTGTATTTTGTCTCGTCATTATATTCGCGTCCGTTGTATATCTGTATCACTTCATATACCCGTTTAGTTGTCTAATAATATTACTTTATCATCATCATCATCATCATCATCATCATCATCATCATCATCATCATCATCATCATCATCATCATCATCATCATCATGATGTGTCTTGCCAGTAAGCGTGGGCGGTCATGTATGCTCACCATTTTACTAGATCACCAGAGTCGTGGATCAGCTCAGTGTTCCTGTCTCGACCATGCCACGTGGTTAAGGCCATCCAGGTATTTACTTCTCTTCCTTCTCTTGTTTTTTTTCTCCTCCATCCTGCCAGTTGTCATCAGCTCGTCAATGTATTTCTTCTCATTACGTGACTTAAATATGTGACTGTCTACGTCTAATTTCTCTAATCAATTTACGATTTTCATTTGTTTCTTGTAGGACATTACTTCATATACCCGTTAATTGTAAATTTGTTTCACTTCATATATCCATTAGTTGTAATTTTATCTCACTTCATACACCCGTCAGTTGAATATTTAAATCACTTCATATATCCGTTAATTGTAATTTTGTCTCACTGGATATACTCAAGTTGTAATTTACCACGGCATTGACTACATCAAATCTGAACTCACCAGTTGTAATTTGCCATGACAATGACTATATAAAACCTGAAATCAACAGTTGTAATTTGCCATGACAATGACTATATAAAACCTGAAATCAATAGTTGTAATTTGCTACTGCGGTGACTACATAGAACCTGAACTTACTAGTTTCGAGACATCCGAGTTCGGAAGGTGTTGATGAACTATTTCTCCTGTGATCGCGTCCCTCTTTGGTTTGCCAACTCGACCAGCGAGCAGTACTTCCGCAAACTCCCCTTGCTGGACAGACAGCCACAATTATTAAACATGTCTGCGTACAGACAAATTGACAGACTTATTAAAAACAATTACATGTGTTTAGATTTTCCTGTGCTTTATAGAACCTGTAATTGCTGTATTGGCAGTGAATCTTGGAATGTAATTGAACAAATTAGGAAGAACTTAGAAGCAACAGAGATGTGTTTTTTTAAGACGAATGTTGCGAATTCCTTGACTGCCAGAATAACTAACAACGATTGCCTGAAAGAGGCTAATGAAACTAGAACACTATATACAACAATAAGAAAGAGACAAACAGCTTTCTTTTGTCATGTGATGAGAAGAGATCCACTGTAGAAAGATCGAGGGGAAAGAGAGACAGAGGCAGACCAAGAGAAATGATACTGGATGGATTGAGACGGTGGCATGGAGGAATATCATCTGCAGAGTTGATTCAGAAATTCAAAGACCGAGATCTGTGAAAAGTCATGAACGACTACGCTAGGTGGCATGGCATTTGATGATGATGATGATGATGATGATATTTATCAGAAAAAATCAATGTATATGCATAGAGCTACAGAGTGGCCGAATGGATAAGAACACGTTCTTAAACATCCAGTGTGCTAATGCTGAGATTTGGGGTTCAACTCCTACACCGGATATCTATATATATAAAAGAACTGTGGCAAAGCTTGATGAGGAAGCTACCAGACAAACCACTGGACTGAGTAGTTTTATAATAACGTTCAGAAGATCTATTCGTGCATACAATTATATATATATATAATTGTATGCACGAATAGATCTTCTGAACGTTATTATAAAACTACTCAGTCCAGTGGTTTGTCTGGTAGCTTCCTCATCAAGCTTTGCCACAATTCTTTTGCTGCGGCTCGCGTCACCGCTGCATGCATTCAGCAATGGGTAGTTTATGCTTACTCAAAGTTAGGAGCATGACCTTTACAGAACATCGCAATCAACTCCAGCATTTATTAGCTGTTTATGATTTTCTAGGCAATTGCACGTTGAGTAGTTTGCCATTGCTTTCTGAACCGCGACTCTCATGCTGTTGTGAAAATCAAAATAACGCGATCTGCTTCTAAATTCTCTGGTATTGCTTCAAGCCCGATACGTCGGCAATATAAAACTTCGTTTACTACACTCAAGCAAAGGATGTCTAGTTTACATTGGGAAATGGTAAATGTCCTTAAACTTCCATTTTGTTTCGTGACAGGCAATTGTCTTTAACACTTTCTTTAACGGACATTCATGCCGTTTTTGCAACTATATGCACAATAATCGTTTCTGTAACGCACCGAAATATTCCAAGGGGGCTTCAAATGAAAACCTTAAATGTTTTTGTTTTTTGAGTGAACATATTCTGAACAAGAACAACTGTATAATTTTTCGATGTAGTTACCACTGCGTTAAATGTCAGTCCTTCAGCGCCGATAAAGTTCTCGAATTCCTGTACCAAAACCAATGCTCTTGGTCACGTGTGTAACCAACCACTCATGCATGCCTTCTGTACGTCTTCACAGAAGTTACGTGTTGAAATTTCTTACTCCAATCATACACTTACTGGACTGAGAGGCATGCATCAAATTACTGGACCTTCATTTGCAAATTAACGTCTATAGATGTCACTCCTTACGGGCGCAGTTCGCAATCCGGCATACCGCGTTCGAAACACAGTAGCGGGCGATTTTCTGCACATTGGGTTGATTTTCATTAAATAGTATGAGTTCTGGTCGTTCAGAAAGTAATGTTAAACTTTCTTTGTTTCTTTTTATTTTTTAATTTTTTAAATTTTTCATATCCTATTTACAGGACATCGCTGTCAACACCAGCACTGCTGTTACTGATGCCTTGGCAAGTTTACGTTCAGTAGTTTGCCATTGCTTTCTGAACGACTGGCTCCCATACCTTCACTTTAAAACCCAGCGCGACACGGCCTGCTGCCAAATCGGTCGCAGCTGTGTTTAGAATGCAGGTAAACGGAATTACGAACTGCGTCCGTAACGCCTTTGCCACGGAGACTGGCAATAATAAACTACTGAACGTAAACTTGCCAAGAAAACACAAACACCCGATAAATATGCTGGGGATTACTGAGACGTCCTGTAAAAGGATATGCAACAGAAAATAATATAGTACCAGGATATGTCCGGAAAGAAACGGCTGCTGGCGAGATATAGATCACATCAACCATAGAGTGCAGATTGGTCTATAAAATGTGTAGGGATCACCATATACCTTATAGTCTTCCAATCCTTCAGAAAGGTCCTATATCTTGCGTTGAGTTGAGTTCAGAACCGACATGAATGCACTGAGGACATTCCCATAAGCGCTCCGTTCCCTCTTTCAATAGCCAGCGAAGAGTCATACTACTAGTCGTCCCCACCGCTACCTGATTACAGTTCTCCTGGTTTTCCCTCTGTTTTGAGATTCTTCCAAAACCCCAGCCGATCCCCCGCGATATCATTCTTCCCACAAACGGTTCTCATTCTGTCGCCCCTCCTTCTCCACTTTGTCGATCTTCCTCTATACATAATCTATCACCAAGAGGTGCATTCCCTGCCAGTCTATCGGCCTATTCATTCCCCCGCACTCCCGCATGGACAAGAGGAAAAAAAGCCACACAATTCGCACAATTTGTGACTCCCTGAAGCGAGTATAGCCATTCCACCCGAAACGTTCCTATCTCCACATTACTTAGCATACTACATCGAGACCGTAAAGGAATGCAATCTGTGTTGCAGTGGTTCTCCTCTAACCAACAGAATTCAGCTATTACTTCTTTCACCTCCATTCCCATGTTGGAGGTCGTAGTCAATATCTTTCCTCTCTTCAAACGTTAGTTAGTTGCATGTCCTTTTCAGGACGTCGCAGTCAACCCCAAACATGATTTGTCTGTGATTTACTAGGCAAGTTTACATAAAGAGTTTGCCATTGTGTTGCTGAACTCATCACAACAGCCGATACATTAATTGCGGACTGGGGGTGAACAAAATGCTCGTGTATGCACGACTAGTGGTGATGGCGGTCGGGGGGGGGGGGGAGTACGAGGTGTCAGGGATTGGTAGTACCTTTGGTTAGGATGACTCTCATGTCCTCTTCAGGACCCTTCCCCCCACTGGTCCAAGCCTGACATTCAGCTCATACCTGTGTGGCTCCTAGTAGCTATCAGCATGCGACAGCGGCCACTCCCCCCGCCCCCCCCGGTCAACAGCCTGTAACAGGATGGCTAAAACCAGGCGTGAATAACCGATTTGGTGTCAAACCAATCGGTGACACTAGGATATGCCTACCAAGCATGGGAAGACAGGACTCGGCAGACTGCGCGGAAGTAATGTAATCATTGTGATTCAAAGGGCAAGACGGCTTTTACCTGCAAAGCGTTGTGGAACGTAATGAGCACCGCAAGGCACGTAGAGCGCCCTGGTCATCCACTGCACATGTATTCGTCTCCAGTCGTCTCGACTTGTCTTGCCACTGGACTCAGATGGACTCAAGCGAGAGAGTGAGTTGACAAATTGCGCAACTCTTTCTCACTTTAATCCAATTCATGGCGCAAGTCATTCTTCATCCAACTTCATAAAGAACATTTCGAGCCAAAATAGGCCTTATCAGGCACCTCAGAACTCACGGCTCCATACTTTCCACCCCACTGGATGAATTGAATGGTCATCATCATTCTTGATGGACAAACAACTAGTGGTGATGAAACCTGAACACGCGACTGAATCCGTTTGGAAAGTTCCGCCTATAAACTAAAGAAGAAAGTAAGAGGGGTCCACGTGGCAGAATGGATACGAAACGTCAGCTCTTTAACTTTACGTGTGCTGAGATCGAGGTAGCGGATCCAACCCTTTCAGCGGTCAGTTTGAGTACAATTTTGACTCAGAATGTCGCTCTGAAGTTGGAGTGGGATCAACAACATCTGTCCAGTGCACTAGTACTGACACGTGTATGGACTACGCTTGAGTTTAAAGCGACCGAATGCAACAAAAAATATTGTATGTTTTTAGTCAGCTATATATGAAGATGATAAGACCGTACGGGAGCTTTCAAGTATCTTGTTAATTCTTCCTTGTATCTACTTCTGCTGTCGAATGCCCTCTTCTGGATAGAAAAATAAAAATATAGCACACGTTACAATATTGCTATTGAAAAGTTTGTGTGTGTGGTATATATTATATATATTCTCTCTCTCTATCTCCTCTCTCTCTTCTCTCTCTCTCTCTCTCTCTCTCTCTCTCTCTCTCTCTCTCTCTCTCCTCTCTCTCTCTCGCCTCTCTCTCTCGTCTCTCTGTATGCATATATAGAAGATAGATACAAAAACATGTTATAGATGATAAGGAAATGACCCATAAACGGATACTGTCCCGCTGATTATGCTTCACCTCCACACCGCAAGATGATATAATGATACGATGATGATGATGTATTGATGGGCTGATGATAAGGCAGGCATTATTATCATGTTAGTATTGAAACTGATGATTGTAATAGCAAGTACCAGTAATATTAATATATTATTAGCCAAATGTGTATTTGTTATTAAGGATTCGTTGTTTACAATTGTATAAAAAGTAAATTAGAGGACCCTCTTACTCATCTTGTGGTGTATTTTGTATATGGTGCAAGTCTATTAGTTATTTTAGACCAAATAATACTGGATCAACAAGTTTTGGCAGGTTTCTATTCAACAATCAAGAATGGAGAGCATCTGTTGGCGTTTTTTTTCCCCTAGGTCATGCTGTGGTGTGAAACGAGCAGACGGCCAGATTGGCTGGGTCTGCACCGGTCTGGGAGATATTGGTGCATGATCAGGAAGATGTGGCGGCGGACGTTTGGTATCGAGTGTATAGTGAGGAGGTACATATAGATCATCACGGACTGGAGAGAGTGGTGCTGCAGGGAGGGACCAGGGATCAGGATACTAGGACAGTCACGCGGACACTATTTATGGAGTCTTCGCTGGCTGTTTTCCGATGAGGACGGGGCACTTATGGAAATGTCCCGTTGTGCTATGATGTCGGTTCTTAACTCAACTCAATTCAACTCAGTATTCGATGGGTGATGTGGTCAAAATCACACTGACTGTCTTTACATGCAAGGACATGTTTTGGTCTCCATTATTCAGATATGACCTGAGCTATTGTATGACAGTAGACGGTACTACCTGCTTTCTGTTAGCGCCGAACGTTGGGTGGCGTTTACAAATCTCGACACCCCATATTTTGCCAACGACTTCGGGCGGAGGAGAGCAAATGAAAGGGCACAAGTCGTATCCAGGTGAGAGGAACTGCAACCTAAAGATTAAATGTCACTACAGGGCAGACCAGATTCTAAACCGTGGTGTAGGACTGAAGCTTCAACAGGCTGACAGTTAATGCATAGCTTTGTTGATACAGCAGCTTCTGCTGCTTGTCTTATTCCAGACATGCTAATGTTTACTTTCTCTGGGGAAACCAGGCATACTGAGGGAGGGATAATGACGCAAGGGCAATACATGGTCTCTAAAACTCAGTCCAGGCTTTGAGTGGAGTTAAGAACCAACATCACTTCACTCGGGACATTCCCATAAGCGCCCAGTTCTTACTTTCAACAGCCAGAGTAGAATTTCAATATTAATATTGCCCGTTGCAATCTGATTATATGTCCGTCTTGCTTTACCTCTGAGTGACGACTGTCTTCCAGATCCTCTGATCACCCCTCGCTGCCGCATTATTTACAGACCACGATATTCTACTGGTTCTTCTGCATTATTCACGTACTCCCAAAGGGCCTTCACAACACCGCCTTATCATGCATCAAATCATCTCTTAATGATGCCGCACCAGCCGATCTGTCTGCTTCTTTATTTCCAACCACAACGGTGTCCCGGAGAAAAGATTCAGGGAATGCCCACAACCCGCGGCCTCTGAAATGGTGCATGCCATTCGGCACGAAGCATGCCAGTCTTCACCTTTATCTGCATGCTTCGTAATGCATGATTCACAAACCCCAGGCTTTATGCTATGGAATGGTTAATATGCCTTTTCTTTGTAACACAATGTAACAAACCACCGTCTGTCAGACGGCAAGGTGCCAGTCCTAGTCCTGATATTAGCCACACCTCTTTCGAGTGTCGATTGTCGTATACAGTATTGCGACTAGCACCATATACCCAATATGGTAAGAAGTGTAAACAGGGAAACCCTCCTTGAAGTCTACCGTGTGTGTGTGTGATGTAAAGATCCTTGTGATAAAGATTAAAATGCTCATGTGTAGTAAAGATCCCACTGATTAAGTTCACTGTGTGTATCTTTGATAGAGTCCACGGATATAGTTTACTATTGTGTCTTGTGGAATAAATACCCCACCACCTTGGTTTGCTCTGTATGTATGATAAATGATACACTGTCTGCGTATACCATGTGTAAGTGATAAATGATACACTTGTTAGGGTTACTGTGTGCGGGGTTGAAAGATAAACCTTCTAAGTTTGCTATGTGGGAGTGATAAATAATACACTTCCAACGTCAATTGGGAGCAGAGGCTGCAGATAATCCACTAAGTTTACCTTGTGTGGGGAAAGTAAATAAATAAGTGTTTAAGTGCAACATGTGCGGGAGTGATAAATAACCCTTTTATGTAACTCAATATGTGTGGGGTGAGAGGTAAGAAATGGCCCATTTATTAAGTTCACTGGGTGTATGGTGTTAAATAGACAACTTACTGCGCTGAAAATATCGGTTGATTAGTAACCCACATACTAATATTTTCTGTGTGGATTTTATGTAGAATACGAGTACATCTGTCAAGGCTGTTTGTATTGCATACTACATGTTCAGAAAAATGGCGGACATCGGTTGCTGAACTAGCTGGATTTGATTATGCAGTAATGTGTGAGCAATTGCTGCTTTTATAGTGATTGACGCTCCTATCGAAGATGAACTGTAATTTTAGTGGCGGTACTGTTGCGTTGCCATTCTGGCAGCGGAGTTATGCATATTTGCTTGTGCGTGCTGTTTGTTTTTCGGGACTGCTGTCTGTTCCACTGTTCACATGAGGCAATGAGGAGCATTCTGTGTGATATTCACCGCCACAGGAACGGATCTGTATGGGGTGACCTTTTGCTTTAAAGTTAGAACCGAGTTAACGACTATATCTGTGTTGGAGGGGATGGGAGGAGAGGGGGGGGGGGAAGAATAATAAACCCACTTACTTAGTTCGTTATTCAACATCTCCTGTCTTCTTCTGCTTCTCCATATCTCTCCCTGAGAACCCTGGGACAGAAAAGGGAATGTCAACATGTTATAATGTATGAACAGCATTAATCTAGACTTTTTTTTTTCGCATATCCTTTATAGGACATCGCTGCCAACACCAGAATTTTACCGCTGTTGTTGATTTCTCTGCAAGATTATGCTCTGTAGTTCGCCATTGCTTGCTGGTTCATAAATAATGCGGTGTTGGATTTAACAGAAACGCTAACATGCACACAGGACACATGCAAAGACATAGACTCATTCATACACACGTGCTCATACACATACACTGACACAACTATCCACTCACACAGACAGGTATGCCCACACACACAAACACACACAACACACACACACACACACATGTATATATATATATATAGAGCTATGAATGAGCACCTATTCAAGGAGGCTAAAACTAAGCACATATCATCATCATCATCATCATCATCATCATCATCATCATCATCATCATCATCATCATCATCATCATCATCATCATCATCATCATCAATCAGTGTCTTGCCAAATGGCGTGGGCGATCATACGTCTCCACAAATTGTCATCTCCGACGGCATGAATCAATTCGTGTTTGATGCATGAATGAGTACCCACACAATGTGGCTAAAATTGTGCACCTATACAGTTTGGCTTAAATTTAACACCTATAGAAAGTGGTCATGACATGAGTTAGCACCTATACACTGTGGCTTAAACCGAGCACCTATATAATATGGCTATATTTCAGCATCCGTACAATGTAGCTAAATTTTAGGATTTATTCAATGTGGTTATGAGTTACCACCTATGCAATGTGGCTTGAGTGAGCACCTATATAATGTGGCTAAAATTAAGCAATTATACAATGGGGCTAAAACTGAGCACCTACATAAAGTGGCTAATATTGAACACCTATACACTGTGGCTATGAGTTAGCACCTATACAGTTAGTTAGTTAGTTAGAGGCAGTTCCAACTTCACAGCAACGGGTCGTCCCCATTATGCTCCGTTCCTGTGCCAGTGAATATCACACAAAACGCTCCCCACTGCCCAATGTGAAAAGTGGAAAAGACAGGAGTCTCGACAAGCAACAGCCCGCACAGATACACTGTGCATAATGCCGCCACCAGAATGTCAACACACCCGTCCCCCACGAAACACCCAATTCATCTCTGATGGAATCGGCAGTCATTTTCCTATCTGGATGTTTCCTAGATGTTCACCTACACAGTCCACGAACATACAGTTCATCACCGACGGCAGTGGCAGTCAACCAGAAGCCCAGCAGACACGCATTGCTGCATAAGGCAAAAACTGGTCAACTCTGGGACATAGCCACCTGCCATCGCTCCGAACATGCAGTCAAGTTCCAAAAATAAAAACTTGGGCAGATTCAAAAGCACTTCACACGAAACTCACAGCTCACAGTGTCGCGCCACGCACTCACTCAGTAGCAGGGCGACGGAACCATCAAGCCTCCTTAGTCGCCTCTTACGACATGCGTGGTAGGCTGCAGTGTTGCTATTCTTTGCTTCCCTTATATGCCCCGGCAACACACGGGAGTGGCTCCTATACCATGTGGCTAAAATTGAGCACCTATATCCTGTGGCTATGACTGAGCAACTATTTCATGTGGCAACAATTGCGCACATATACAATGTAGGTACAACTAAGCACCTATTGGATATGACTAACACTGAGCACATATGATCATCATCATAATCTAGTGCCTTGCAGGTTGGCCTGGGCGATCATGCGTCTCGACAAATTGAGGTCTCCGACGGCATGGATCAATTCGTGTTTAGCCCCGGGAAGGTTAACCCGGTCAACATGAGATGCCCCTATGCAGAAGTCGGATGTGTAAACTGCCACCTAACAAAGGTGCACAACTGTAAACGCCACCTATACAATGACTGTAAACTAGGACACCCTATACAATGAGTTAAACTTGACCACATACGAAATGAGTTAAACTTGACCACTATACAATGAGGTTAAACTTGACCACCTATACAATGAGTTAAACTTGACCACCTATACAATGAGGTTAAACTTGACCACCTATACAATGAGGTTAAACTTCCTATACAATGAGGTTAACTTGACCACCTATAGAATGAGGTTAAACTTGACCACCTATACAATGAGGTTAAACTTGACCACCTATACAATGAGGTTAAACTTGACCACCTATACAATGAGGTTAAACTTGACCACCTATAGAATGAGGTTAAACTTGACCACCTATACAATGAGGTTAAACTTGACCACCTATACAATGAGGTTAAACTTGACCACCTATACAATGAGGTTAAACTTGACCACCTATACAATGAGGTTAAACTTGACCACCTATACAATGAGGTTAAACTTGACCACCTATACAATAAGGCTAAAACTGTTCCCCCCCCCCCCCCGCCCCCATACAATGTGGCTAAAATTGAATTGCGCACGTATATAATGTCTAAAATTGAGTACCTATACATTGTGGCTAAAATTGAGCACCTATACATTGTGGCTAAATTTGGACACTTATACAGTGTGTCTAAAATTGAGCACCTTTATAATGTTGCTATCAGGTCGATTCTGTTCACAAATAATGTATAACAGATGAACAGAAAACATTCACTAGATAGTTTGTTAGTTAGTCGCGGTTCCAACTTCACGGCAACGGGTCGTCCCCATTATGCTCTGTTCCTGTGTCAGTGAATATCACACAAAATGCTCCTCATTGTCCAATGTGACAAGTAGAAAAAACAGGAGTCTCGGCAAGCCAACAGCCCGCACAGGTACACGGTGCATAATTCCGCCGTCAAAAATTGCCAACACAAAAGTCCTCCACAAAAAATAAAGTTCATCGTCGATGGAAGCGCCAGTCACCAAAAAGACTTAATTGACCCGGGTTTTATCTCATACGGCTCGGTTTCTTTCCGCAGAACGACCCACCAAAAGGGCCGCACAAAGCACAAACTCCGTAGCTCCAGCGACGATTCCCAGGAATATCATGAGAAAATGCACTCGTGAACCGAAAGAGCAAACCAGTTTATTCAGCAACATCAGGCCGCCATTGTTCCGAACATGCAGTTAACATTACAAACAACCGCGGACAGAAGTAAACGCATTTCACAAGAAATTCACAGCTCATAGTGTCGCGCCACGCATTCACTCAGTAGCAATTACTATTTACATTAAACGCAGAAATTTGAACTCACAGACCGCCCTCCCAGCTTCCCATACACCTGAGTGATGATTTTGCCATTCTTATCTTTGATAGGTGCACCACCTCCAGGGCTCCCCCACGGGTAGTACGGTTTACTTTCTTCATTTGTGAAGTCAAGGTCAAAGGTGGCCTTTCCTGGGATGTCTTCTTTAATGACGGATTCTGTAAACAAAAGTTATTGATTTTATTTCAGACATAATCAATGTTAGGGATCAATATTAGAGATCATTAACCTTAGAAATCACCAACATTTGAAATCATCAACATTGGAGAACATGATCGTTATAGAACATCAACGTTAGAAATAATTAATATTAGAGAATATGAACGTTAGAGATCATCAACATTAGAGAATATGAACGTTAGAGATCATCAACATTAGAGAATATGAACTTTAGAGATCATCAACATTAGAGAATATGAACTTTAGAGATCAACAACATTAGAGAATATGAACTTTAGAGATCATCAACATTAGAGAATATGAACTTTAGAGATCATCAACATTAGAGAATATGAACTTTAGAGATCATCAACATTAGAGAATATGAACTTTAGAGATCATCAACATTAGAGAATATGAACGTTAGAGATCATCAACATTAGAGAATATGAACGCTAGAGATCATCAACATTAGAGAATATGAACGCTAGAGATCATCAACATTAGAGAATATGAACTTTAGAGATCATCAACATTAGAGAATATGAACGCTAGAGATCATCAACATTAGAGAATATGAACGCTAGAGATCATCAACATTAGAGAATATGAACTTTAGAGATCATCAACATTAGAGAATATGAACTTTAGAGATCATCAACATTAGAGAATATGAACGTTAGAGATCATCAACATCAGAGATCATCACCATCAGAGATAACTAACACTAGAGATAATCAACGTTAGAGACCATCAATCTTAAATGTCGTCAACGTTATAGATCATCATTGTTTAAGAACATCACCATCAGAGAACATCGGCATTTAACATTTTTAAAATCAAGTTTAGGGATTATCAGCATTATATAATATCAACATTAGAGGTCTTTAACGTTAGCGTCCCTCGACATTAATGGTTCTCAGCGTTAAGTGTTATTGTTGTTGCTGAGTTGGGTTAAGAACCGACATCACTGAACTCAGGACATTCCCATACGTGCTCCGTCCCCTCGTTCAACAGCCAGCGAAGAGTCATACTACTAATCGTTCCCACCGCTATCTGATTAAAAGTTCTCCTGGTCTACACTCTCAGTTTTGAGATTCTTCTAGAACCCCTGCCGATCCCCCGCAATCTCATTTTTTTCCACATTTGAGGTTCTCAATCTGTTCCTCCGCCTTCTCCACCTGGTACCACAAACGCATGACACCCTCCTCTTTGTCCATAGGCAATCTACTACCAAGAGGTGCATTCCCTCCTAGCCTATCAGCCTGTTCATTCCCCCGCACTCCTGCATCAATCAATCAGTCAATCAAGTGCCATGCCGGAAAGCGTGGGCGGTCATGACTCGCCATTTCACTCGATCACCAGAGTCGTGGATCAGCTCAGTGTTCCTGTCTCGTCCATGCCATGTGGCAAAGCCATCCAGGTATTTTCCTCTCGGTCTTCCTCGTGGTCTGTTCCCCTCGATCTTGCCAGTTGTCAATAAGTTCTCCAATCCACTTCTTCTCATAACATGTCCAAAAAATTTTGACTGTCTTCGTCTAATTTCTCTAATCAGTCTACGATTTTCATTTGTCTCCTGTAGTACTTGGTCATTGGTTTTTCTGTCTGTCCATGGTATTCTTTGCATTTTCCTCAGAAACCACATTTCTGTAGCCATCAGATGTTTTTCAGCTTGACAGCACATTGTCCAAGTTTCACATCCATACAAAAGAACAGGCTCTATGTATCCTCCTCAACACTCTTTTTCTCGTTTCAATTGACATCTTTTTATTGGTCAGAATGTCTTTCATCGTGCTAAAGGCTACTTTTGCCATGGCGATTCTTGTTCTAATCTCTTCAAGGCATCTCCCATCAGATGTTATGACTGTTCCGAGATAATTGTATCGATTCACTTGTTGCAGAATATTCCCATTTACTTGTATATTACATTGTGGTACTTCGTTCTTCCTAGTGACGACCATAACCTGTGTCTTCCTACAATTTAATTCCAACCCCAGCTGCTCACTGTGTACAACCACAGCGTCTACTAATTGTTGCAGATCCTGTGCATTGTCTGCAATCAAAACTGTATCATCTACATATCTAATGTTATTGATGTTTATTCCACAAATGCTGATTTTATGTATCTCTTCTACATTTCTGAAAATATTTTCACTATATAGGGAAAAAAGATCTGGAGATATTATACATCCCTGCCTAACACCTCTCTTAATAGGTTGATATTGTCCCACTTCATTATCAATCCTGCATAGCCAGGGCAAAATATCCATACAATTCTCACAATCTGTGACCTCTAAAGCGACGATAGCCATTCCACACGAAACATTCCTTTCTCCACCATACTAAGCATACTCTTTGAATCCGTGATGAATACAATGTGTGTTGCAGTAGTCTCCTCGAACCAGCAGAATGCCGCTGTTACTGCCCCTCCTCCATTCTCATGCTGGAGGTCGCAGTCTCATATGCCAGACTCTCCTTTTTCAAGACTCGTCCATTAGCCGTTGCAATAAAACTCCAACCACTACAACCTCAGCGTTAAATGATCATCAACTTAGTTAACAGAAACATTATAGAACATCTACGTTAGAAATGAAATAATCAACCGTAGAGAATATCAGCGCTCTTAGAAATAGAAGAATGAACGAACGAACGAACGGACTTTATTTTCAAAGGGTAACAAATTGGGCACGCAGGCCCGTCTTACATTCGGCCCTTCCAATCACTCATCTTTCTTTCATCAACAGTGCATAGGAAAAAACATTGTCAAATGAATTTTGTAAACATAAACAATGCATATTACTATGTTATGAGACACATCCACCACCCACCCACACATCTCTCCCACCCAACCACACACACAAGCCAGACACACATACATTCCCCCACCCATCCACCACATCCCTACACCTACACATCTCCCCACCCACCCACACCTCCCACCCACCACAAATCCCATCCACCCACACCCCAAACACACACACATCCTCCACCCACTCACACCCACCCACCTACACACATCCACCCACCTACACCATCTCCCCACCCACTCACATATCCTCTACCCGTCTCATTACCCACCAACAATCACTCACTCACATATCCTCCTCCACCCACACACCCCCAACCACCCAGCCAAACACACATACCTCAGCCACACATCCCCATGCACATACACATCTCCCTGCAAACTCACATATCCCGCGCCTACCCACACACAAATTCCTCATCCACCCATATAATCTCCCCCAGCCCACTCACAGATCCCGAGCCCACCCATACAAACATCCCCCACAATCTCCTAACCTACACACACTCACTCACCCACATATCCTCTACCCACCCACACATCCTCTATCCACCCATCCCCCAACCAAACATCCCTTAACCATACACCCTGTCACTTGTTTACCCGGGAGGAATGTAGAATCAACAAGCACATCTTCAACTTTATTCTCTGTTGGGATTATTGACTGACTTCTGTCTACACTCCTCCCTTCTGTCTTCCCTTCCATATATCTATTTCTTTCACTCTCTCTCTTTCTCGTTTATAACATACCCTGACAACAGTTCCTTTCAACGATAAATAAAAGATTTATTAATAAACTATGTCTGGTGTATGTATTGAATGTGTATCTGTAGTTGGTAGTGTCTGCTGAGGTGACTGCAAGATAGGACTTTTAGACTGGTAGTCTTCGTAATCTTCTCCGGCATATTCAAAAGGCCAAAACATCAGATATCAAAGACAGAATTAGAACGTTCTCACCCGGTATGATCCGTTCAGCTTGTGTCTTGACTTAATCCAATTCTTGAAAAAACAAACAATTGTTCACCACAGTAACACCGTACAGTAATGTGATCACGGTAAGTCCTTTCCGTATACAGAGTTTTCCGTTTTATGTTGTTATAATCCATCAGTGAAAACACCTCCCACCTGTCCACAGTTATTTAACCGTTTTCTGAATATATGTACACTGGTCTAGGGTTCTTCCCTGTTTCGTTTAGGTGAGTACTCAATGACAATGTTTTATCCTATTTTCTATGCTTGAATAAAGTTCCTTCTCTAAGGTTCACCAAAACCTGTTTTTGGACATTCGTTAAGCCACCCACTTTGCATTTGCTATAGTGGCATACTTTCACTGCACCTGTGAAGTGCCTGATTAAATTAAAAGGTCTTTCCTGTATTATCAACACTGCTTTCTCTGTACAAGAGATGTACTGATTGATCTTCTTTGATAGGTCATGCTGTGTAGTAGAACCTGGGTAATTGTGGCATAACGCAGCCAACATTATTCATCTTATCAACAAATGCCGCAAAAAGAGGAAACAACATTAAAAGAAATTGACTTCACAAACGCAATTGGAGATTGGGACTTAAAACTTAACATCGAAACTGGAACTGAACAAGTGACAAATGACGTGGATTCTTAGAAGGATTTCATCAGACCAAGCTCGGAACCCCATTGGAGGGGAAAATCACCTGACCCGCCTTCGCGCCAGTGCATAATTAACATATATCCCCATTTCATCAGAAATGTTAATCAGCCCGCACTTTTGTCTGAACTCGCTCCATGGACGGATGTGAGAAGATTGTGTGACCAAAAATTCAATGGACAAGGCAAAAGTCTGGATCCGAGGTACGTTTGTTAGCCCTTGATTAGACTAAAAACCCGATGTACCAAGTATCAAGTAACGTAAACCCATGTTTGTGATGTCAATTGAAATGTATGATTATTAATTAGAACCTCAGAAATGTAAAAATGCTCGACTGTAGATTCTAATGACGCAACGCCATTCCCGGGCAGAATATTCTCTTCGATGAAACTACAATCTCTGATATTCTTAAAGATAATTATTAACTTTAAGAAGTGCATTCCACTATTACATTCTATTCTAAACAACTGTGAGAAGTGATGATTCGAAAGCAATCTTGTGCATTTCACCAGAAACATTGTAAAAGATGCTATCACTGTCTACAGCTGAAATGACAGTTCGTGTACTAGAACAAGTGCCTTGTTCTAAAACAGACTTATCTATGCCTATTTACAATCTAGAAAGCTGAAAGTGAAATCAATCTTTCCTTTCTCCTTTCTCTATAGAATTAATAGGGTTTGGCGAAATGAATATTTATATTTATGTCAAATTTAATTAGATAAGAGCACTTAGGAACTGCAATACATGAGAAAGTTGTGCTTCGCGGAACACCATCACGCGAGGTGAACTTAACTCATTACTCAACACCACTCATCACCACACAACACAACACTCAACATCACAACAACAACAGGTAATGGAAGAGAGTTATTAGACACAGAAGAAGAAGAAGTTAATTGGGAAAACACAGAGAATTATTTATACACAGTATAAACACCATTGAGTAGAAGAAATGTTATAAATGTATGTCATTTATTTACATGCATCTTGACACCTTCTCACTCTTGTCATTGTCTCACTGTACACGTTCACTGACCCAGGTCAAATGAAGATTTACATACAGCAGGAACAAGTTGATACAAGGCGTACACAGTGTGATAAACTCTGACCACCCCATATTAACCCAACACTAGCTTAGAGAGAAAAGGAGGGGAGGGGAACTAGTTCCTACTTCAGGAATTTAGGTTCTTTTACCTACTTTTAAAAGATTGTATTGGTAGGAATGTATATATTTATGCGAATACTCATCAGTGATCTTGGTGGCTACATACCAACAACCACCCAGCACATCAGCAAACTAACCACCTAAATCAGACCTGAGAGAGGGAAGCCGAGAGAAGGAGATGAACCACAAGTGAGATGGAGGATGACTTCGCTATGAGCAGAGCATGGGGAGGCCTTCAGTGGAGCTATACGGGCAGACCTGACGTGGATCCATCAGTCAATGGACCCTGGCTTACCTAATCCTCCAGTCACCAGGTTACATTTTACTTGGGATACACCACACCCAATCTCAGGAAACTAATAGTTAAATGTTGATGCAACATTATCATACTTAATATGTACAACATCAAAATGTTTACTATGTTTTCACACTTGTTGACATCTCATATATTGATGCTTGTTATTGATTGTCTGGGACAATGGTCCAATGTGCAACTGTTCTATTACTTTGTGTAAATCACAATAGAGATGTATGTACTGACCAGAAGGCTCAGGCCAGTCAATAAATGATTAACATGAATTGACCTTCTGTTAATTTGTCAAGTTCAAACCTATCTGTCAACAACTTCTTTGTACATCATGTTGTCAAAATCTAATGTGATTGATTATGTGTTTGATTGTTAAAAGATAAATTAACTCATAATGACTTGCTAAAGGGGGAAATAAAAGACTCTATACCTATCAACTGCTCAACATCCATGTTTTTTTCATCTAAATCAGGCTGAGAAAATTCTCCTGACTTTCCTCAGATTTGATAAACTAAAAAGGGGGCTCCAGAGCTAAAGAATCATTGGAGAAGGGGCAGATTCCCAATTAGTAAATTACCATTCTTACCAGGGCCATAATCTATATCTCCTAGACAATACTTAACAAAACGAGGCCTGCAGATAACTCAAGGTTCATATTCTGGGGTTATTGAAGATAGAAGAGGATGGGGCTCTACATCTTTTGTTAGAGATGGGGCATGCACTACAGTGATCTCCCACTCCCTTCAAAAATATATGACAGTCATAAACATTAAATCAGGTGATTTAAGTCTGCCTCATATCCCTGTCTATGTGATTATCTTTCTCCAGCCGTAATGAAACAGCCTCCGAAAGAATACTCTGACATAAACAGCAGAATTCACTAAAGTATAAACTATTCACTAAATATAAAGCAATAGTAAACCCTACGCACAACCACATATTGTCCTATGCTAAAACTATACTCTAATATATTAATACCTATATATATATATATATATGCACTTATCCTCCTGGAATCGAAACACACTAGCGAATAACACACTAATATCCCATATTCGTTCAACCATTAGGGACGTGTATTTCTTTCCCCTCTCAGGAGGCATAGATCATTCAGCCCAGTTTGGAACACACACTAACTCGAAATCTTTGTTGCTACAATTTATATTGGGCCTCCCGTTCTTCCGTGATTGTTGGAGGTCCATACATCAACAGTCGCATCTTGACGTATCCTGTACATCACAAGGCGGTGAATTCACGTAGTGATTAGTTGCTAGTTTCATTCGCTTGTTACGCTGTTCCCTGAGTTCATCGCTGTTCGCACTTCAAAGAACTCTATTCTCTGATCACCGTCTCCCGCTGTGTTTGTCCGTTGTCGAAGTTTCCCCCAGCGCGATCGGACCGTTTCCCGTGTCCCGTCAGATCGTCAAGCAATGAACTTGGCAAACACCTGTATCCTATTTTCATATTTGTCGGTCAATGATCTTTTATTCGTCCTCATCTCAGAATGAAGTACACAATGGTTAACCCTCCTCCTTCCTTGTCATTAATGGTACATCCAAATCTATCTGGGAATCACTAAACTATCATCATTCTGTGACAAAGGCCCCCTCTTAAGAGAGTTGACCGCGTCGACTCTTCTTCAATGTAGTTTTTATTTCTATGATCCTCCATCTTATTCCTCTTCCTCTGGAGTTGGATGTCTAGATAAGAAATCCGCTCATACATTCTCCTTACCATGGATCTTCCACTGTGAAGTTGTCCTGTTGCATCAACAACGACCATCACATCCCTCATGCGTTGAGCTTCTGCGAAGTAGCTATTAACATCACGTGTTGATGATATGATTGGATCCTCACATGGATCAACACCTCATCCAGTAGGTGACCTCACATGCACCCTACCATACTACTCATGACTGAAACTAGTGTTGGCTCATCGCTCCTGTACGTTCAGTCGACCTCCTTTCCACTGGCGTAAGCGATGGCTCACAATACAGACGGATCGTCCCATCCTGATTGTAACACTGCTTCCATGTCCTCTTGGTTTCCCCCGGCTTTGCCTCTTGGGATGTTCCGCCTCGTCCTCGTTGGACCGAGTCGTCTTGCCCAATCCTCCTGGACTTTTGCTTCCAGGACCATCTTGGGCGATATTGTATCTGGTCAGCCAATCTTCGGTTGGAGTCCTGGGTATTCCGCGTCTTTCCCGACGTTCCCCATCCCTTTTGAACTTGGTTACCGGGGAAAGTTTCCCTCTTGTCCTTTCCCTGACGTGTGATTTCCCTTCTCCTTTCGTTGGGTAAATCTGACCTATCACGTACTGTCCCATAGGCCCTCCTATGTTGTACTGGCGATCTCTGGTCTTCGTCTGGACTGGTAACCTTTGTCCCAATGGCTGCCATCACCATAAAGTGCGAAGCTTTGCTCCCGGATCTCTCCTCATATTTCCTAATGAGATGCCTAGGGAGATTTTTCTGCTCTTCCCCGATCCGGATTTTGTAGATGTTCCTGGACACCACCTTTTCCACAGGATAAGGTCCTTTCCATCCTACTTGGAGTATATTGGTCTCTGCTGGACTCCACACTTCCACTTTGTCTTCCACTTTAAGAGCTATGTTACTCTTAGTCCGCTTGTTGGGTGGTGCGGTCTGGCACTCCGAACAAGACTTCAACCACCGGCGTACATCTCCGGTCATTCCTGGCCAGCAGTAATGGCCGGAAATTTGCTGCAAGGTCTCTCTGACACCCATATGTCGATTCACGCCTATGATGTGTCCACTCCGAAGAATATGAGGACGGTGGGTCTCTGGAACCACCCACTGCTCGTGCAGATTGTCTCCCTTCCCAGCTCTCCGATAGAGTAGTCGATTCTTCAGAAAGTACTGTCCTCGTTCTGGTGGCTCAGCACTTCTTTGCAGCTTCCTGTAGCAAGGACGCAACGTAGTATCCTTCCTCTGGGCAGTATGCAATTCTCCTATCTCTGAGTTGTCGCATAGTGTCTCTGCCTCTTTTTCCTTCCCTTGAGATCCACTGACTACTGTTCCCTTGTGTGCTGGCTGTTTGGGCATCCCCAAAAAGACATATTTCGTGCCAATGATCATGGGAAATAAGGAGTCAGATAATACAGCAGCTGGAATAATGCCCGTGACGTACCTGGATTTAATCTCCACCTTGGCGATTGGCAGCGTCATGGTAACAGCACTCCTCATTGCCGGCTGTATCTCTATGGTCTCCCCTGTAAGTTGGTCTGGGCGTACCAAGCTGGCGTCTATCACAGCTTCCCCATCCAAACCTGTATCGTAGAGACAAGCAACCTGTTGGCCATTTACTTCAATCAGTTCGACCACAGGTGGTCTCTCTTGGTCCTGAGTGTCTTTCATCTCCTCGACCGTTTCCTTGCCTTCCTCTTTTGATTCCTCGAGGTTGGTTATGCAATTGGCGTCTTCTGCCTTGCATCTGCAGTCCACAGTATTATGTGTTGTCGACTGGCAGTGAGTGCACCATGTTACCTTCCTAGGTTTCCGTGTGTCCTTTTTGTTCCTAGCTCCTTCGCCAACATCAGCCTTGTCTGTGATCACCGTCGTAGGAATCACTTTGCATGCTGCGAAGTAAGAACTTTTAGGTTTCGATCTGCAGTCCTTCGTGTTATGAGAGGGCACTTTGCAGAATGAACACCACTTCTCAGACCACGGTCGTTTCGCTGAAGAATTCGAGGTGTTATGGTTTCCTTCCTTCACCTTCTCTGAACTCTCCGTTGACGCCTTTATATAAGGTTCCACTTTTTCTCCTTCCCAGTTTTTAGGTTTCTTTTTCTCTTGTTTCTCCTGACCTTTGGTTTGTGTACTTAGTTCCTCAGTCTCCCCATGTACCTCTACGAATCGTTCTGCCAGCTTATTCACAACATCAATCCGTTCCGCCCCTTGTTCTCCCAAGAAGGTTCTGAGAGGTTTCGACATTTGCTTTCGCATCTGGTCGACCACCATCATCTCTTCGAGACTCTCATAATCCCTCTTGAATTCTGCCAAGTCCATCCATTTCTGGAGATAGGATTTCAGCCTCAGACTGTAAGCGGCGAATAGCTCTCCCGGCTCTCGTCTGGACGACCGAAACTTCTTCCTATACGTTTGTGCTGTGACTTCATAATGCTTCATCAAAGCGGCTTTTAATTCCTCGTACTCATTTTCATGTCCTGGTGGTAGGCGTGTGTAGACCTCGTACCCTGAACCAAGTAAGGCCTGGGATAATTTAAGAGCCCATCTACTTCGATCCAGTCCCATAGCGACTGCCATAGCCTCGAATCGATTCGCAAAGTTGTCAAATTTTTCTTTAGACTCCTCATAAACAGCTAAGGGAAACTTCATTGCATGGTAGCTAGATCCACTCATGTTGGTTGAACCATGTAACGATGATCCGCCTTCCGCGCCATCTATTTCTCCCTTCGTTTGTGTTTTGAGTTCTAACTCTTTCATGCGGTATTCATGTTGCCTCATCTTGTCCGCCTCTTCAGCTTGCAACCTCTTGTTGTCCTGTTCCATGTCAAGTCTCTTGGGCTCTTGTTCCATTACTAGTCGCTTGGACTCCTGTTCCATTTCCATGCGTTTCAATTCCAACTCAATCTTTCGATCTTCTCTTTCCGCATGGCGAATTTCCCTCTCTCTTTCCTGAATGTAATCAGTTAGTTCCGAACCAGCTAAACCAATCGCCTCTCCCTTTGCCCTCAGTTCAGCGGTAGTTATTTTGGGAGTGGCCATAGTTAAAGCAGGTAGGTCAGCAAGTTGAGTAAAGACACCTCAAGGCAGTAAAGAAGTACTCACTATAACCAGATAATCTATTATAACCTATATCAATTATCTATGTCTATCCAATATTATTAATCTACGACACCACACAGTACATCACAACCACTCTCTCATCCACAAGAGGAGATATAGGATAAAGACTTATGTAGACGTGTGACCGTGTGACTAGGTATGTAATGTGTCTTACTACCTATCCACATTCACTCTGTCTGGAACTTTCTCACTGTAAAGTCACCAGCATTAATGAAATGTTTCTACCATAAATGTAATGGCACCATATATCCAATGGACGTCCTTCCATTAAAAGTCATCAATGTATACTTATTTTTATTCCCATCAGTATGTCCCAACATGCAGGTACTCCGCTATGCCTGTGCCAATATGCAGGTACCCCTCTATGCATATGCCCTGTTATGCCTCCAGGTCATATGGGTATTATCTTGTATCCCGCTCGCTCCACCAATTATGTCACTTGTTTACCCGGGAGGAATGTGGAATCAACAAGCACATCTTCAACTTTATTCTCTGTTGGGATTATTGACTGACTTCTGTCTACACTCCTCCCTTCTGTCTTCCCTTCCATATATCTATTTCTTTCACTCTCTCTCTCTCTCTTTATAACATACCCTGACAACAGTTCCTTTCAACGATAAATAAAAGATTTATTAATAAACTATGTCTGGTGTATGTATTGAATGTGTATCTGTAGTTGGTAGTGTCTGCTGAGGTGACTGCAAGATAGGACTTTTAGACTGGTAGTCTTCGTAATCTTCTCCGGCATATTCAAAAGGCCAAAACATCAGATATCAAACACAGAATTAGAACGTTCTCACCCGGTATGATCCGTTCAGCTTGTGTCTTGACTTAATCCAATTCTTGAAAAAACAAACAATTGTTCACCACAGTAACACCGTACAGTAATGTGATCACGGTAAGTCCTTTCCGTAGACAGAGTTTTCCGTTTTATGTTGTTATAATCCATCAGTGAAAACACCTCCCACCTGTCCACAGTTATTTAACCGTTTTCTGAATATAGGTACACTGGTCTAGGGTTCTTCCCTGTTTCGTTTAGGTGAGTACTCAATGACAATGTTTTATCCTATTTTCTATGCTTGAATAAAGTTCCTTCTCTAAGGTTCACCAAAACCTGTTTTTGGACATTCGTTAAGTCACCCACTTTGCATTTGCTATAGTGGCATACTTTCACTGCACCTGTGAAGTGCCTGATTAAATTAAAAGGTCTTTCCTGTATTATCAACAATGCTTTCTCTGTACAAGAGATGTACTGGTTGATCTTCTTTGATAGGTCAGGCTGTGGAGTAGAACCTGGGTAATAAACATTAAATCAGGTGATTTAAGTCTGCCTCATATCCCTGTCTATGTGATTATCTTTCTCCAGCCGTAATGAAACAGCCTCCGAAAGAATACTCTGACATAAACAGCAGAATTCACTAAAGTATAAACTATTCACTAAATATAAAGCAATAGTAAACCCTACGCACAACCACATATTGTCCTATGCTAAAACTATACTCTAATATATTAATACCTATATATATATATATGCACTTATCCTCCTGGAATCGAAACACACTAGCGAATAGCACACTAATATCCCATATTCGTTCAACCATTAGGGACGTGTATTTCTTTCCCCTCTCAGGAGGCATAGATCATTCAGCCCAGTTTGGAACACACACTAACTAGAAATCTTTGTTGCTACAATTTATATTGGGCCTCCCGTTCTTCCGTGATTGTTGGAGGTCCATACATCAACAGTCGCATCTTGACGTATCCTGTACATCACAAGGCGGTGAATTCACGTAGTGATTAGTTGCTAGTTTCATTCGCTGTTACGCTGTTCCCTGAGTTCATCGCTGTTCGCACTTCAAAGAACTCTATTCTCTGATCACCGTCTCCCGCTGTGTTTGTCCGTTGTCGAAGTTTCCCCCAGCGCGATCGGACCGTTTCCCGTGTCCCGTCAGATCGTCAAGCAATGAACTTGGCAAACACCTGTATCCTATTTTCATATTTGTCGGTCAATGATCTTTTATTCGTCCTCATCTCAGAATGAAGTACACAATGGTTAACCCTCCTCCTTCCTTGTCATTAATGGTACATCCAAATCTATCTGGGAATCACTAAACTATCATCATTCTGTGACACACCCATACCCATATATAATCACCCACCCACACATCATCCACCCACCCATCCCCCAGCCACACATCCCTTAACCACGCACCCCTACCCGAGGTCAGAAGTAGACACTAGAGGACGCACTAAAAAAAAAGTTAGTTGCATATCTTTTACGGACGTAGCAGTCAACCCCAGCATCTTTTGATTGTTTGTGATTCCTGGGCAAGTTTACGTTCAGTAGTTTGCCAATGCTTTCTGAATGACCGGCACCCATACATAGGACACACTAGACTTCATAAAAATAGAAAGATCTTGTTACTGACCAGGATTCGATCCTGTCACCTCCAAATGACGACAACACCTCGCTGCAGGAACAAGTGTACTTTGACGCATGATCAACTAGCCACGCGTAGAAACATGTGTCTTCAGTAGTCATTTCTATCATCTGTATGAACCCAGAACTATGGGTTATGGACAGAATTCGTATCCAACCATTGAAATGGCACCATAAGTCTCATAAATTTATATTAAACCAGCATAGGTCAAATAACAAACACACAAAAACATCAGACCGTAATGCTGTGTCTGATTGGTGGGAGATGTGTGGTCTCGAGGTATGGTGTTCGGTTCGAGTACGGGAGGTCCCGGGTTCAAACTCTGGTGAGGGCCAGGATTATTTCACGTGGACTTCTAGTAACAAAAATGTCCCCTGGTCTCTGGGCAGTGAGATCGGACGCCCGTGTGTATTGTTGCGCACGTACAAAATCCATTGGCAGTTGGAAATCGAAAAAGAGAAGCCTAACGGCGCTGCCCGGGCAAAATTTCGAGTTAAAAATCTACCCAAAGTATTTCAGCATCCTCGCCGGTGCTACGGAGGTCGTGCACTGAGCTGAGATTCTCAGGACTCAGACTTGAGTTAGGAGTAGAACGGAGCACTTATGGGTTACACCTGTGTGCCGTGATGTTGATCCATCGACTAAACTAAACTAAACTAAATTAAACTAAATTAAACTAAACTAAACTAAATACTATGTCCAGTATATAAACGAAAATTTAAAGAAAATGAACGACTGGTCGGTTCCAATAATGTACACGTATTACACATAAATAGAATTGATGATCCATTTGAGGACACAAAGGCGGTTCATAAATAAACACACATGTATTGTTTGTCGTTCATGGAAATAGAAGAAAGAAGCAAAGACTAGAGGACGCTCTAGACCAGTTGTTCCCAAGCTTTTCAAGCAGAGGGCTATATCTACTATTTTCGGTAGTTAAGCGGGCCACAACGTTACAAAATTATAAAAGTCGTGCAATATCATTCTTACCTTTCTAACCTTTCGTCAAAAAAATTCTAAAACTTTAAGGGCAGTCAGTGTCAGTCATACACCGCAGAATTTTTTTGGTTTAAAATCAAAAGTTCATTTAACAATACATTTTACATCAGTTTCGAAAATCGCTATTTTTGTAATTAATTTACAATTGTAACTGTCCTTCATAACCAGTTACTTAAGTTCAGATGCCAGTTTATCAATGTCTGGGCACAAATCTGTCCTGCCCAAAGTCATAAGCGCAGCTGGGTTACTGTCGGTGAGTCTGGAAAGGTGCTTGTTTTTTTTTTTTTATAACGATCATTGCGGAAAATGACTGCTCGCGCCTGTATGTCGAACCAAAACGAAAAATGAATCTCTGGGCGAATGAACGCAAGTGTTCAAATGGTTCGACAGGCAATAGTTGCCAGAATGAAATCCTATGATCAGCTGAACGTGAAGAAGGCAGATCCAGAAATGTACATCTCAGTTCAGCATTGCATTTCAAATCTATTACTTCGTGATGAAGGTTTTGCTGTAATTGACAGAGCTTGACATTAGGAAATACGAACGGATTTATGAAGAGGGTAACATTATCCTCCTCTATTGTGAACTCTTGAAATCTCGACTGAAAGATATCCAAAAGACTTTCAAATTTTACTTTGCACTGCAACAAGTCACATTTCTTCTCCACCACAAGCGTCTTCAGAGTTGGAAACGCCTCTAAAGTCTCTTCAGTCAGTTGTCCGATAAACAGTCGTAGTCTCATATTAAATGAAGAAATGCTATCGCACAAATTTTTGAATATTTTGTTTTTTCCCTGGATCCTCGCATTTAAGGAGTTTAAATGAGACGTGATGTCCACCAAAAATGTCAGGTCATTAAGCCGGCCATCGTTTAGCAGACATTCCCGTTCCGTAGGTAATTCATTTATTTCAGACAGAAGATACACTATTTTTCAGTGCCCAGAAACGTGAAAGTAACTTTCCTTTTAAATAGCCATCTGACATCACAGTGTAAGTGTAGCTCACGGTATTCCTCGCTCAGATCTGGTAGAAACTGTATGAACTCACGCCTTTTCAGTGCCTTACCTCGCGTGCCACTTTCTGACAGCTGGCGGGCCACAAGTGGCCCGCGTGCCGTGGTTTGGGAACCTCTGGTCTATATCTAATCACTCTAGTCAATTGAAGCTTTTCATTATGTCCTTGTAGGACTGGCTCGTTGATTTTTCTGTCTATCCATGGTATTCTTTGCATTTTCCACAGAAACCACATTTTCACTGCCATTAGATGTTTTTCAGCATGTCTACTCATTCATTGTCCAGGTTTCAAAAGTGCAGATTGTATGTATCACTTCAACACACATTGATGTGATAAACGCTCTCTGGGATAAGAAAGCGAATGCAAGTGAACAGAAAGTGTATCCATAACTGGAGAGATTTTTCACAAAGAATAGAGTGGAGATTTTTAATCAGATCGCTATAGGATGTTAAATCTTGATGGCCGTCAGGGCATGCATATGTGGAAATGTCCCGAATAATGATGATGTCGACCCCCCCCCCCCCCCCGAAAAATGTATTGGCCGTGTAGTATAGAATAAGTAACGTGTAGAGGTCGGCATGGCCGTATGGATAGGGAACGCTTGTTCTTAAACATCCGGTGTGCTGATGCCGAGGATAAGGGGTTCAATCCCTATACCGGACAGCTGGACTAAAATGTTGACCTCTCGTCCTTGACTTGGGGATGTAAATTACAAGTACCCCCTGAATTCGTAGTGAGTTCGCCTAATGACGAGGGACACTGTTAATAGGGAAAGCTAATTCACACGCAAAATTCAGCCCAGCACTACTAGAAGGTGTGTGCTGGACTACGCTTGAGTTACAAAACGAGCGAGTGAAACAAAAAACACAAACAAGTAAGCGTATATTCATTGTTATCATCTACAGTACCGTATGCATAGACATAACGTGAACAATTGCAGAATGTCATCTCAATATTGCATTAAACGGACACGCCTATATATTATCTATAGTTGTTTCCCTTCCATTTAACACACATATTGTGTATTTTGTGCAAGGGAAACAACTGTATTAATTTTTTGTTTTATAAAATATGAACATTTTGAATTTATTTAATTACACATAAATTATGCGTGCCTGATTTAACCACCGCTGCATCAACTTCTTTGCAGATTCAACAACTACTTATAATAGTAGAAAATGTCGAGCATTAGGCAAGACGTAATTTTGCGTGTTAATTAATATATCGCAACAAGATTATTTCACAGGACTGGAAACACGACACTGCTATTATCGGTTTCAATGTAAATTTAAATTTCTCTATCTATTGTTTGACAGGCACGCATGTGCTTTAGTGAAACAAGCATATTTGTGCTCCTATTACCATCCTTGGTTCTCGTACTGCATTTTCATTAAGACTAAAGTGCAGTGGTTGCAATTGATCTGCCCACGACCCTCAACAGAAGCTGTCATCTGAAGTGACAAAACAGAATCCCAAATCACTAACAGGTGGGCATCGGTGGACCACAATGGGCTGGAAGGCTCATACTGGGATTAAGATGCCTCAAACAATAACAAACAACATGCGACGCGTGCAAAATCCTGTCGAGGGTAGCTCCCAGTGTGATCTTCTCTACAGCCGGACTGTTGTCAACTGAACAGACCTGACACATTGACAGGTTGGTGTCTGATAGGAGCTACATTGGGCTCCTGTCAGCGATAAGCTAATAGTGGCTCGTGTATTAAACGTGGTCCTGATCACCATGATCATTAACGCCAAGAGTCAAAAGGATTCCGAAAGGCTTGCAGTCTGCGTCGAGATGTTGTGGGAGAATAAATGCTATAGATCAGTAGTTCCCAAGCTTTTCAAGCAGAGGGCCATATCTACTATTTTCGGTAGTTAAGCGGGCCACAACGTTATAAAATTATTAAAGTCGTGCAATTTCATTCTTACCTTTCTTACCTTTCGTCAACAAAATTCTAAAACTTTAAAGGCAGTCAGTGTCAGTCATACACTGCGGTCATTTTTTGGTTTAAAATCAAAAGTTCATTTAACAATACATTTTAAATCAGTTTCGAAAATCGCTATTATTGTAATTAATTTACAATTGTAACTGTTCTTCATAACCAGTTACTTAAGTTCAGATGCCAGTTTATCAATGTCTGGGCACAAATCTGTCGTGCCCAAAGTCATAAGCGCAGCTAGGTTACTGTCGGTGAGTCTGGAAAGTTGCTTGTTTTTTTTTTTATAACGATCATTGCGGAAAATGACTGCTCGCATCTGTATGTCGAACCAAAATGACAAATGTATCTCTGGGCGAATGAACGCAAGTGTTCAAATTGTTCGACAGGCAATAGTCGCCAGAATGAAATCATATGATCAGCTGAAGGTGAAGCAGGCAGCTCCAGAAATTTACATCTCAGTTCAGCATTGCATTTCAAATCAATTACTTCGTACTGAAGGTTTTCCTGTAATTGACAGAGCTTGGCATTAGGAAATACGAACGGATTTATGAAGAGGGTAACATTATCCTCCTCTATTGTGAACTCTTGAAATCTCGACTGAAAGATATCCAGAAGACTTTCAACTGTTACTTTGCACCGTAACAAGTCACATTTCTTTTCCACCACAAGCGTCTTCAGCGTTGGAAACGCCTCTAAAGTCCCTTCAGTCAGCTGTCCGATAAACAGTCGTAGTCTCATATTAAATGAAGAAATGCCATCGCACAAATTTGTGAATAGTTTTTTTTTTTCCCTGGATCCTCGCATTTAAAGAGTTTAAATGAAACGTGATGTCCACCAAAAATGGCAGGTCATTAAGCCAGTAATCGTTCAGCAGACATTCCCGTTCTGTAGGCAATTCATTTATTTCAGATAGAAACAGATAGGCACTATTTTTCAGTGCCCAGAAACGTGACAGAACTTTCCCTTTAGATAGCCATCTGACATCACAGTGTAACAGTAGCTCACCTGCATTCCTCGTTCAGGTCTGATAGAAACTGTCTGAACTGACGTCTTTTCAGCGCCTTACCTCGCGTGCCACTTTCTGACAGCTGGCGGGCCACAAGTGGCCCGTGCGCCGTGGTTTGGGTACCTCTGCTCTAGACAAGATGAGCGTTGTTAAGAAACATAACTCTTTGAAAAATATGTCAAGCATTTATCCAGCAGTAGAGTCCCCTCTCTTTAAAATCCAAAGACAAAGTGATATACTTCAACAATTTTCGTGAATTCAGTACGGCGCGTGGAGATCACAGGATGAATATGTCAGTCCGTACCAGAATGATGGATTGCACAGGATGAGAACTGTCTAAACTTTACTAAGCTTCTCTCCTCTCATTTTCTCTATGCATCCTTCAATATTTCTATCTTTTCTCAGAGCCTCATTTCTTTCCTTCTCAACTCGCACTCTCTCTTTCCTCAGTTTCTTTATCCCTTAACTTTCTCTATCCTAAAACTTTCTCCTTCCTCTAGCTTTTTCTCTCCGACCACATTCTCTTCTAACTTTTTCTCTTTTCTCACTTTCTCCTATCATTTTCTCTCTCTTCTCGCTTTCTCTGCTCACTGTCTCTCGCCGCTCACTACTTATCTTCTATCTTTTTCTTTCTCTCTTTTAACTTTCCTTCTCTTCTCAATTTCACTCTCTTCTCACTTTCCCTTTTTACTCACTTTCCCTCTCTGCTCACTTTCCCTCTGTGCTCACTTTCCCTCTGTTCCCACTTTCCCTCTGTGCCCACTTTCCCTCTGTTCTCACTTTCCCTCTGTTCTCACTTTCCATCTGTTCTCACTTTCTCTCTCTCTTCTCTCACTTTCCCTCTCTTCTCACTTTCTCTCTCTTCTCACTTGCCCTCTCTTCTCACTTGCCCTCTCTTCTCACTTGCCCTCTCTTCTCACTTTCTCTCTCTCCGCTCAATTACCTCTCTACTCACTTTCCCTCTGTTCTCACTTTCCCTCTGTTCTCACTTTCCCTCTGTTCTCACTTGCCCCCTCTTCTCACTTGCCCCCTCTTCTCACTTTCCCTCTCTTCTCACTTTCCCTCTCTTCTCACTTTCCCTCTCTTCTCACTTGCCCTCTCTTTTCACTTGCCCTCTCTTTTCACTTTCCCTCTGTTCTCACTTTCTCTCTCTCTTCTCTCACTTGCCCTCTCTTTTCACTTTCCCTCTGTTCTCACTTTCCCTCTGTTCTCACTTTCCCTTTGTTCTCACTTGCCCCCTCTTCTCACTTTCCCTCTCTTCTCATTTGCCCTCTCTTCTCACTTTTCCTCTCTTCTCACTTGCCCTCTCTTTTCACTTGCCATCTCTTTTCACTTTCCCTCTGTTCTCACTTTCCCTCTGTTCTCACTTTCCATCTGTTCTCACTTGCCCCCTCTTCTCACTTGCCTCCTCTTCTCACTTTCCCTCTCTTCTCACTTTCCCTCTCTTCTCACTTGCCCTCTCTTCTCACTTGCCCTCTCTTTTCACTTGCCCTCTATTCTCACTTTCTCTCTCTCTTCTCTCACTTTCCCTCTCTTCTCACTTTCTCTCTCTTCTCACTTGCCCTCTTTTCTCACTTTCCCTCTCTTCTCACTTTCCCTCTCTTCTCACTTTCTCTCTCTTCTCACTTTCCCTCTCTTCTCACTTCCTCTCTCTTCTCACTTCCTCTGTCTTCTCACTTTCCCTCTCTTCTCACTTTCTCTCTCTTCTCACTTTCTCTCTCCGCTCACTTGTCTCTCTTCTCACTTTCTCTCTTCAACCTTCCGTTATGACGACATACTCAAAGTGGTAATCTTCTCATAATATACCAAAAGAATGTGGACTGTCTTCTCCTGATGCCATTTTCTCCAGTAACCATTTTATCTCTTTGTGAGATAGCTTCTTTCAAGATTTCTTCATTCCTCCTTTTAATCTTCCATGGTGGTCTCATCCTTCTTTACATCACACATCCGCAGATTTCACATAATTACTCACATACCTGCTAACTGACTATGATTTCCTTCCGTACATCAGTATTGGCTTTATATTACTCTTAAGAGCTCTCGTTCAAATGCACATTGAGACGGATACTGATATATGCTTCATTAATATAGACATACATATTTACGACACCTTTATGGACAAGGACATAGACTTATTTATGACTTATATATTTACTTGATTAATATAAACATATAAATAGGTATGGCACCTTTATGGACTTATACGTACATTAATTTATGTCTCTTTTCATTGACATGAAATATTCATACCTCCATAGTCATCCCTTCTCAACGTGATAGGCATGCGTGTCATATTTTTACCCCATGGATCTTTGACCGGGGCGCCAGCTCCACCTTTCCCACTCTCCAGATCCAGACTCCGCCCCTGAGATAAACACACATAACATGACTAAGATCTCACTGCGGACAAAATAGAAACAGGGTTCAGGGATGACATGTTTGCAGATTTTAATCAATTAATCAAGCAGGTGCCGTCTTCACAATGAAGGTTGACTGCAATGATCTACAACGCTGTCTGTTTCTCGACTTGATTGTACATTCTGTCAGACGGCAGTTCGTCCATCTTATGATGTTATCTTTCCACTTGTATCGTTGTCTACCTCTTGCTAGCTTGCCTTCAACATTACCCTTCAGTATGGTTTTTATAAGAGTATTATGTCTTTTAACGTAGATGAAATATTTCACTTGCCGCTTGTTTATTTATTTCATCAACTCTCTTTTCATTCCGTTCTTCTAGAACAGTGGTTCTCAACCGGTGGGGATTCACCCCCCCCCCCAGGGAGGAATTTTAGGGTTTCCAGTTGGGGGGGGGGGGGGGGGGGGGGCGGATCAAGATTATTTCAAGATCGCGTTAATACAAGAACCGATTACTTGATATTGTTTTCTCTTCATACTGTACTGTTTTGAACGTCTCACCCTTCTAAAATTCAATTTATAAAATAAGTAGACCCACAAATCATGTTTTATGTAGACGTTTAGACTTGTTTTAGTACGTGCTATTAAATTTAGCTTCCATTATTACGTATACTGTGTAGGGGCGGGGCGGGATTGTTAGGTAGGAAATACGAAAGGGGGAATGACGTTTTGAAAATATGGTGAAGGGGGCAAGGCCAATTTTTAGGTAGGAAATACGAAAGGGGGGGGGGGGGGGCGATGAAGTTCTGAAAATATGGTGAAGGGGGGCACGGGCCAAAAGAGGTTAAGAACCGCTGTTCTAGAACCTCTGCATTTGATTGTCCCTCCCCCCCCCCCCCCCCCCCCCATGAAATACGACATATTCTTCTGCATATCCACATCCCCATAGCCTCCATTCGACTTTCTAATTGCTTACTTATTGTCCAGGCTTTCACGCCATATAGTTGTGGTCAATATACATAACATTTGACAATTCTCATTTTAATGCGTTGTTAATCTCTCTAGATGCTGTTTGATAGCATATTTGACCATTCCTATTATCTTTTTTATTTCTATTTCACTTCTGCCATAATCTGTTATAACATATCCAATATAGGAGAAACGTGTTACTTGTTCTGGTATCTCCCCGTTTACTGTGACGCTTATTGATGACCTTTCCTTGAAAACTATAATCCCTTGTTAAAGGTCGCAGAAGCCATCATGATTAATCTGCATACTCCAAATTTGTGCAAATAAAAATACATGATAGTCAGTTTTAAATTACCAGTGGTAAATAACTGAAATTACTGAGAGAATAAGTGTATTTTTCAGGTTGAAGGATTTATCTAATTACTTTATTTTATGTTTTATGATTTCTGCAGTATATACATGACAAGATGCCGCGAAATATGCCAGGCAATAAAACTTGCAAAATTTTGTTTGTATCTTCTTTATTCAAATTCACCAAGGGATATATTAATGGATAATCGTGTTATAATGAAGGTTGGATTGATATGTATTGGAAACAAGCTGACAGACAGACTGAAACACAAATTAGATCGACATATAGTTACGTTGAAGTTTAAATCATAGAAGCCACAAACAAAATGTTGCACGATTTATTGCCTGGCATATTTCGCTACATCTCGTCTAGGTGCATACAGCAGAGTAAGATAGCGCATGAAGTGAGTAAATGTTATCCCCAGGGTAATTTCAAATTGAGAACGAACTATTTCAGATTAAATAACACCAGCTGGAACCACCTGATCGCAAAAGTCTCACCGTGTGGATAGCAGACGTGCAACATTCAAATAATACCTGTGACTATGTGTTTTAATTGTTTCACCTTAAGTATTTTTCATTTACACACTTTGTATGAAATATATATGTGCTGTATGCACCTGACGAGATACAGCAAAATATTCCAGGCAATAAATCGTGCCCCATATTGTTTGTGGCTTCTGTGTGTAAGTGCACTCAGGGAATACATTGTTTTGAAGTTAATTAATGAATAAGTGCCATGAGATGATTAATTGTCGTAAGAAACCTCAGGTACCTGCAGTGAACTTAATTATATGCAGCAGTTTCACTAATGTAACCTGCATTAATTGGCTTTATACCACAACATGTCTGCTACAATATTAACAACTTTTAAGTCATATTTGTGATAAATTCGTACTTTCTATTTTCCTCAATCCATTTTTATTTGGTCCAAACCTTCTTTTCTTTTGGCACTGAATCTATTACGTAGTCAGATTGTCTGGTAGACAGACAGGCGACAGAAAGACGAGCACGCAGAGAGACTGACAGAATATACAGACACAGGAGAAGCAATACGACAGATGGACACATGAATTAAATGATTGATGCGCGTATAATGACAGCTAAGGATATTAAAGGAAGAATCAGTTTCATCTGACCTACCTCATTTTTATTCGAATCACCGCCATAGTCTGAAAGGATAATACATTGAAATTGATGTTGAAATATTTGAAACGCATTAACGAAAGATTTTTATTTTTAAAGGATTACAAATTGAGATTGAGCATGGAAGCATGTTTAACAGTCTAGCCATCTCGTCATTCTACATTATTTCATTCTCACAATGCTAATGTCAGACTATAATCGCAAAGGTAAATGACAAAAGAAAGGGCTGTTTTATGCGCCTTTAGTTATATTAGGTATAATTATTTTATTCGCTCACAATGATGAAATAAAGAGTAGTCCATACACGCACTATTACGTCTAGTGAACACAACTGATTTGAGCATGTGGATTACCTTTCCCTATTGCCAGTGCCCCTCTGTATCACTCGAACCCACTCCGAACTCAGGGGTTTTGTAACTTACCTCCCCAAGTCAAGGATGAGAAGTCAACATTTTAGTCAAACTGACCCGTGTATGGGTTAAACCTGGTACCTGGGCATCAGCACACCAGAAGCTTAATAGAGCGAACGCTCTTATCTTTTGGCACACTGACCTCCATTAGGCACTAGTCCCATATTTGTGTAGACTTACTGGCAGTGAACAGTGATGAGGTTAGTAACACGTCGGTGGCCTTTACTAAATTTCCTGAGAAACCAGAGACCCAAGGGACATTTTTAAACATCCGCCTGAATGGGTACGCATGAACACTAGGTTGGAAATAAAAGAATAAAAACCCTCTACCTTGTTCAACCGGCTTTTCCAACCTTGGAAAGAAATGCATGGACAGTCTACAAAATCAATGACTAGTTGATCAATTGATAATGAGCATCAACATATTTCTTGTGATGAGGATCACAGAAATGTACCATGAAACATAATATAAGTGCTTTCATTAGATGTTAGAAGATTTCAGCCAGGAATAATCCTACAAAGCTGAGAATAGTCAAGTCGATGGTCCCTGCGTGTCGCTTGAGCACCTTTCCGACAGTCCCAGGGTGAAAGTCATGCTCCATTCCACCACTGAGAAGGTGGTATGGCCGAATCTTTGTGGCAGGTTTTATAGAATGTGATGGAAAAATTATCGCTAGAAGATAAAATAAATAAAATTGGGAAAGATTGTGTACTTAACTTTCAGCGTCAATTTGGTAGTAGTGAGAAGGAATAAATAAGTTAGTCCGCAGAAAAGCTTATTGAGGAGGTAAAATCACAGAAGAATGCTGCTCACAAACGGTTTAATTCCACGATTGATAGTGAGAAAGAGGGCCTGCGCCCCGTGTGGCAACAACTCAAAACCAGACACAGTGGCCTTTGTCGAGCAGAACGATTCCACAACAACAGGTAGAGAACACGGAAGCACTAGAGAAATTCTTTCGGGAACCATACAAATTTGTTGAGATTTGTTCGAACAGACACGATCCGACAGCCTAGGTATCAAGAAACAAGCTGGATGAACACCTAGTGGAGATATGTGCATATGCCCAGCGGAAAGTTCCACTCGAAGTGATGGCGAAGTTCTTAAGTCCGAAAAAACCAAAAGTGGATTTTAACACCTAGTTTTCGTTGGAGAATGAAGTCTTGGCAATTTCCCAGAAGGCTTAAAGTTTAAAGCAAGTCAGCATCAGGCCCCATGTACCGTACACCTGTGCACAAACGCTACCGATATTCCTAAAAAGACTCCACGGGAGAAAGACACCCGAAATCATAACCCGGGTGGGCTCTTTCATCCTTCCCCCACCTAACCATCCCCCGAGAGTGTCATAAAGGTAAAGAACTGAAACAGTCGGTTAAGTGGGATCACAACTGACCGTCGAAGCTTCTTATCGTGCTTGCTTTCGATTCCGATTTTTTAGAAAAGAAAAAAGAAAGTTTCCTCCATGGTTATAATTGCCATGGTTCATAGCTTGCTCTGCCGCGGAATTCTTATTACTTTGATTCTATAATACTGACTGACAGACTGGCACCTTGCCGCCTTGACAGACGATAGCTTATAAAATGGAGTTATACCTCTCCATAACACAAAGCTTGGGCTGAATTTAGAGACCCTGTGTTGCCCATGCAGCATGATCCCTCTCTCTCTGCCTGTCTAATTTAATCCAGAGGATAAGTAACACCATTACGTTTGAAACAGGCTGCAGAAGCTGCTCTATCAGCAAGGCAATGTTCTAACTGTCCGTCTGTCGGAGCTTCCATCCTAGACCAGCGGTCGGCCAAGATCAATAAGAAATAAACTACAAGTATGTGGCTATTAAAATATTGGGTTATATGTAAATGTAGTAGACAGAGTTCATTCAATTATCATATGCACTGCCCATAATAAGAGCGGGCTGCCAAGGATCGCCATCTCATACGATCACTATATCTCAGATCAGGTCTTGTCAAGCCATCTGGTTATTTATCCGTCTTCCTCTTGTTCTTTCCCATCACATTTGCCAGTTGTCACTAAATTTACTAGTTTATTCTTCCTGACAACGTACCCATAAAAGACCATCGTACGTGGAAAATGGTTAGCCATACTAAGTGTTACAGCGGTTTAGAAAGATTAGTTATGCATATGTCTGAAGGAAGATCCAATGGTCAGAGAGCACAAAGTGGACGCGGGGTATTAAAGACAACCATGGGGGAAAGCGGTAGGAGAAAGAACGATTAGGAGTCTTCCTGGCGACCTGTGTTGGGAGCACCCTTCCACAAGTTCATGATCTTCATGATCTTACATAGAAGACCTAACTACCATGCAATCATCACTCTCACTTTTAACTCATCTTGTTTACCTACAAGATCTCTCTCTCTCTTTCTCTCTCTCTCTCTCTCTCTCTCTCTCTCTCTCTCTCTCTCTCTCTCTCTCTCTCTTGGGTAGATGGGAGATGTATGTGTTGATGGGTGGGTGGGGGATGTGTGAGTGGTTGAGAGATGAGTACGTGAGTGTGTGAATGTGTATTGGAGATGAGTGTATATGTGGGGGATGTGTGTGGGTGGGAAGATGTGTGTGTGAGTGGGAAGATGTGTGTGGGTGGGGTATATGTGGGTGGTGGGATGTGGGTGGGTGGGTGAGTGGTGTGTGTTTGTGGATGGGGGATGTATTGGTGGGTGGGGATGTGTGTGTGGGTGATTTATTATGGTTGGGGAGATGTGAGTGTGAGTGTGTGGGTGGGAGATGTGTGGTTAAGGGTTGTGTGGGTAAGGGATATGTGAATGGGGGATTGGTGATTGGGGGGGGGGGGGGTTGGGTTGCTGGAGGATGTGTGAGTGGATATATGTGTGACAGTGACTTGGTTCTCGTTGAATAATCATATTGTCAACAATCCAACACCAACTGTAATGCTGTGTTCAGAGACGGTGGAAAGAACGAAGGCAATGAATTACCTGGGGATACGGTTTGATCGGATCCTTGCTTATAATGTGCACATAGACCAGGTGATAACAAAGGCCAAGCGGGGTTTGGCAGCGATGCGGGTGATGGCGGCAGCAAACTGTGAGCAGCGCCATCTATGTCTTCTGTACGAGGGGCTGGTCATGTCTGTTTTGGAGTATGCAATGGCAATCCTGACTCTCAGCCATAAGCAGATAGAAAGGATGGAAAGGATACAAAATGAAGCTATGCGCATTATTCTTGGATGTACAAGAGATACAGCATGCAGGGCGATGCGCTACCTTCTTGATTTTCCAACAATTGAAGAGAGAATACAAGTTTGCAGGGCACGCGCCTACCTCAGAATTAACGCAAACACACAACATCCACTGCATAGTGAAATTAGGAAGGTGAAGGGCAGCAGGTTAAAAAGAGGACGGTCGTGGATGGGTCAAGCCGAAGACATTCTTCAACAGGTGTGTTCACTTGAGGACTTAGAACCTGGCGAGGAGTGGGTGCAAGTGCCAACAGACTTCTGCACATCCTTTTCAGTTTGCATCCAACTAGATAGAAAATGCAGACAAGAAAGTCCGGCTGCTGTTGAGGCTGAAGTACAAGCGTTGATTTTCGAGAATTCGCTAGACGGTGACGCGGTCATCTACACAGATGGGTCGGTCGTCCGACATGTGAGAAGCTCATGGGCCTTTACAGCTCGGGCCGGAGGGAGAATTGTGAAGGAGGACTCTGGTGCTTTCACTGAAACCACAAGTAGCCTGACCATGGAAGTCATGGCAGTAAGTAAAGCAATAACATGGCTCGAGACACAGACATTCACTAGGGCTTGTTTCCTTAGCGACTCAATGAACATGATCAAGAGGATAGAGGAGGGGTCGATCCGAAGAGAATGGTTGCTGCCTCTGAAGCGGTCTCGGCTGGCAAAGATTAGTTTCATCTTCGTGCCAGGTCATGCGGGAGTACAAGGAAATGAGCGGGCTGACAAGCTCGCAGGTGAGGCTACTGTGGAGGGCGGACGCGCCATGGACCAGGCTGACATTCTGAATGCTCTACTAGAAGTGAGACTTTTGCGTGAACCAAGTGATGACTGTGAATCTACAACAATGGCCAGACTGCAGGAGCAGCAAATTAAAAGAGGGGTGGCCAAACAAGAACACTACGCAGGAAGCCAAAGAAGATTGATAAACCAACACAGAACTGGCGTCGTTAGCCGCTACACGCTGCGGGATTTGCTGAGGAGGGGATCCGAGCACTTATGGACTGAATGGTTCGATGTGCAACGAGGATGATCTGTCGACTAACTAACTAACTAACTCTGTGTGTGGGAATGGGGTGGGGTGGGCGGGGGATGTATGTGTGGGGATGTGTGGAGATTGGGAGATGTGTGTGTAGGTGGAGAGATGTGTGTGTAGTTGGAGAGATGTGTGTAGATGGGGGGGGGGGGGGTGTTTGGATGTGGGATGGGTGGGGGAATGCAGGTGTGCCTGGGTGTGTGTGGGTGGGTGGATGGGTGGGGGATGTGTGGATGAATGGGGGATGGGTGGGTGGGTGACGGATGTGTCTCATAACATGGTAATTTGCATTATATATGTTTATAATATTCATTTGACAATGCTTTTCTTCCTATGTGAATGTATTATGCACTATTGATAAACGAAAGATGAGTGATTGGAAGGGCCGAATGTAAGACGGTCCTGCGTGCACAGTTCGTTACACTTTGAAAATAAAGTCCGTTCGTACTCTCTCTCTCTCTCTCTCTCTCTCTCTCTCTCTCTCTCTCTCTCTCTCTCTCTCTCTCTCTCTCTCTCTCTCTCTCTCTCTCTCTCTCTCTCTCTGTCTCTCTCTAAAGCAGCAAGGGGTGGTCAGAGGATCTGGTAGACAGTCGTCACTCAGAGGTAAAGCAAGACGGACATATAATCATATTGTAACAGGCACCATTAATATTGGCTTCGGTGGCTATTGAAGATTACTGGGCTCTCTCTCTCTCTCTCTCTCTCTCTCTCTCTCTCTCTCTCTCTCTCTCTCTCTCTCTCTCTCTCTCTCTCTCTCATCATCATCATCCTCCATACTGCTCTCTTTTTTCATTCTCTTTCTTTCTCTCTCTCTGTCACTCTCTTTTCCCATTCCTCTCTGTCTCTCCCATCTTTCTCCCTCTTTTTCGCTCTTCCTCCCTGCTTCTCTCCCCTTCCTCTCTCTGTGCCTCTCTCCTTGTTTCTCTCTATTTCTCTCTCCCATTTCTCTCTGTCTCAACCTCCTCTCTCTCTCTCTTCACACACACAAAAAACACAAACACACTCATATATATATATATATATATATATATATATATATATATATATATATATATATATATATATATATATATATACTAGCTGACCCGGCCCGGCTTCGCCCAGACTCTGGTGGGGAGCATCTCATTTAATTCATATAAGTAGTCATATAAGTTCTCGTTCCCGTTACCGACTATCTGTCTGTCTGTCTGTCTGTCTATCTGTCTGTCTGTCTGTCTGTCTGACCCGGCCCGTCTTCGCCCAGACCCTGATAGGGAGCATCTCATTTAATTCATATAAGTAGTCATATAAGTTCCCGTTCCCGACTATCTATCTGTCTGTCTGTCTGACCCGGCCCGGCATCGCCCAACTCCTGGTGGGGAGCATCTCATTTAATTCATATAAGTAGTCATATAAGTTCCCGTTCCCGACTGACTGTCTGTCTGTCTGTCTGTCTGTCTGTCTGTCTGTCTGTCTGTCTGTCTGTCTGTCTGTCTGTCTGTCTATCTATCTATCTATCTGTCTGTCTGTCTGACCCGGCCCAGACCATGGTGGAGAGCATCTCATTTAAATTATATAAGTAGTCATATAAGATCCCGTTCCCCACTATCTGTCTGACAAGCAATGCCAAGTTGAAAACATGAAATGGAAAACTGAATTATTGAATTCAAGAAATATTCACTATAGTTATATTGTCTGCTGTAGAGTCGAGAATCTTGCAGGACCGTTCACATAATGAGCATGATTTCGTGAAGTATGTACGGTCAGCCTAAAGTAATACAATAATGTAGTCCTCACTTGCCTGTGGCTGATTTCGTTTTAAATAAGACAATTTTAGAGGCAGTAATAGTGATTTATTTCTTCATTAGGTTAACATCAACTATGAGACTCTTGAGTCATTTGCACTCGTAATGACGTGCAGTTTTTATGTAACACTTGCTGAGACTACTTTAAATAATTTGCAAATAGATAAACTAACTTTGTATTTGAGAAACTTGACATGAAGAATATCATACAAATGTGTTATTTTAAAGTAATAAACTCCTGGAACAGAAAGAGTTATTATTATAGCAGTTTGAAATACAGAAAGTGAAAGCAACAAATAAACTTGCAACTGATACCGGGCATTTGCTGTGAATATACGATGTTATGCACCTATTTTCTAAACACAACTGCACTTGATGTTGTTATTATTGTGCTGGCATGCTGGAAGTACCACATGGACCCCGGCACTTAAATCAACATCTTCTGACAATCATGTTTAGAGGATAATCAATGTTGGATCCAAGTGGTTCAGAGGCAGGAGTCTAAAGCAATAATCAAGGCAGAATGGGTTAAAGTTACACGAGGGCAGCTTTGTCAAATATACCCCAAAACTAAAGGTGTTAGATTACGACTATGACATAAAGCCAAAAATTTCCCCCAGGATCAAATGTGTTAAAGAAACACCAGAACATAATGCATTTAAAAAGCATGAAGACATTTGTACTTTTCTACTATTTCTCATTCTATTCTCCTCATCCTCCTTTTTTTTTAATCTTTCTCATCCTTTTCGCCTTCTTCTTCTCAACCTCTTTTTCTTCTTCCCCTCTTTTTCATCCCCAAATTCTACTTCTTCTCATATTCCCATCCTTCTTCTCTTCTTTGCCTCCTCTCCTGCTTGCCTGCCTGCCTGCCTGCCTGCCTGCATGCCTGCCTGTCTGTCTGTCTATCTAGAGGAGAAAAGTTTGCTTAATGCTAGGATTATTTTTTTTTAAATCTTGTATAAATTTCAAGTTATGGTCGAACACCAAATATGATGTCTAACGTAGTGCTTTTTGATAAACAATATTTTTTGTTTTTCTGTCTGGTGCGTAGACGAATAAATCCGAAGATTTTCCAACGCGTGAACAGGCCACATATAGCTGTCCGTGTGTGAAGCACGGATTTTCCAAATTTAGTCCACACACTTGTAGCGATTGTCCCTGTGCTTTGTTGATCGTCATGGCAAATGCAACTCGCACCGGAAACTGCAGGCGTTTGAATTCGAATGGCATGTCTGTTGGAATCATTGGGATGCGAGGCAACAGTACATCTTCTCCTTTAAATTTCCCATTCAAAATTGTAGCTTCGATGATATTGTTCATCATCTTTTTGACTGCAAGCCTGGTACCGTTGCAAAGTCGAGGTGGATTGATGTTTCGGAGAAGAATGATAGGCACACCAATTTTCAATGTTAAAACGTGCGGCGGTATGCCTGGCAAATCAAGGGAATTCAAGAATTCAGTTGGATAATTGACAACTTCGTCTTGATTCATCATAGAATCGATGGACTTATACGTTGTCGCTTCGCCTGGTATTTCGTTTTGAATGGCGCAATTGATGGCATTGACATCGTTGTTTTTAGCTGCTAATATAGCACGTGCACTGAGCCATTGATGATTTTTGTGATTCCGTGCCATATTTGGGAAAACTTTGTCAATTAATTCGTCTATAGTTGCTGTGATGTTACAGAAGTTTGTTGGCAACGTGATACTATGTGTGGATTCATCGATTGGCATTTTTCCATTCCCAATATCCAATAATTGTTTTGCGAAAACTTCTGCGGATGCATCATGTTGTAGTTGTACACGCATGTTGGTCTTCAAAGTCAATTTCTGAACGTGTCGCCACAAAACTGATGATTTCAGACATGCATTAAGTTCATCAGCGGGTGTTGAACGTGGTATAACTGGTAGAGTTTGTCGAAAATCACCAGACAATAAAATAAGTGCGCCACCGAAGAGCTGTTCATTTCCTCTGAAATCTTGTAGTGTACGATGAAGCGCCTCCAATGCTTTTTTGTGTGCCATAGTACATTCGTCCCATACAATGAGTTGACATGATTGGAGTACTTTACCCATTCCAGAATTTTTTCGGATATTGCATGTTGGTGTCTCAGTGATGTGAATATTCAAGGGCAATTTTAGTGCTGAATGTGCTGTTCGGCCACCATCCAAAAGAGTTGCCGCAATTCCAGATGATGCGATAGCCAGCGCAATATTTTGTCGTGATCGTATGGTTACCAATATAAGTGAAATGAGAAAAGTTTTCCCTGTGCCCCCGGGCGCATCTAGGAAATACAATCCGCCGGTTTGGCTTTTAATTGCATGCATAATTATGTCATACACTATACGTTGTTCCGGAACCAATTTCAGAAGATTCGTTTGAACAAATGCACACAATTCGTCGACATCAAAGAGTGATTCTCGTTGCAAATCACGATCGAAAAGATCGTTTGCAGATCGATCTGGCGCAGTCATTCCCAATTGTACCAGTGGTTTGTTAGCGATTGCCAAACATATGTCCTCCGTCGAAACCAATGCTTCATTATACACATTTTGTTTGAATTGAATGTCCGGATTTTGATTCATTGCACGCAAACGATGTAGGATGTCTTCACTCATACAGTCTTTGTATTTTTCCCAAAGATCTTTTGGATTGGATGGGAAGCAAGTTGTCAATATGATGGCAAATAATGTGCGTATTTGCTGTGGTTGAGCAGTATTTGATGCATCAGCGAGTGAAGTGTCCCAGTGTGCATCGTTTTCAAGAAGATGTAATTCTTGGCAAGTTTCACGATAAGTGGCACATACTTGACCGTTTACTGTTCTTAATTCTTGAAAGGATGTCGGTCCACGTACGTTGATTAACAGTAATCGCAAGTAAAAGCATTCTGAATTGTTTGGGTGAACAGTGTACAGACGGCCTAACGCGTCGGTCGAATATAAATTGGTATGTCCTTCAACTGCTTTACCTTGTTTGCGACGTTGAAACTTTTTCGCTGATGCATTCCATGTGTAGTATGTTGGCACTTCAGAGTAAAGTAGTGTCTTTGCAAACATATCATTCCCACACAATGAAAAAAATGCAGTTAACGTTGTTGGTGGTGGTGACAATGCTCGTTCACTTGCATTTTCTGTTGTGAAGTACACGCGCTGTCCATTTTCAAGGTGCACTGCCAAATGAACAACTGTTGGATGACGTTCATGGATTGGAAATGATAAAATACGCCATACTGCTTCATTACTATTAATGTAGCGTCCCACTTGATATTGGTCTATTTCATCGATAGACGCAGTTGCATTTCCCACTCCAAAAACTGCCATATCGCTTCCTTTGTTGACATATTTGCAAATGTACTTGATCGATTTAACCGAATTGCAATACTCGACATTGATGTGTGCTTTGTACGTTTTCGAGAGTAACGGTGAATACGGTACAACCCAACGATTATCGACTTGAAGATCATTGTTTCGTACTTTTAAAGTGATAGATTTGCCGCCATCTTCAGTTGAGCGTCGACGATATAGGGGATATCCGTCATTGCCAGTGATTGTCTCTGCATGTAAATGTCTTGGGTACCGTTTTGTGCATTTTCCATCAGACATGCAAGGTGAATTGTTATTGAGGAAGCCACATGGACCATGAATCATGTTTTTGGTGACGACTTCAAGTAACTCTGGATCAATGTCGACATCTGGTATTTCTGCTGAGATGACTTGATCAATTTGATCTGGTGTGATTTTTTCCATCAACCAAATCAAAATGTGTGCATGTGGCAATCCTCTTTTTTGCCATTCGATGGAATACATCCAACAGCGTGTCTCTCCAAAAACGTGATGCTTGACAATTAAATCCATTAAAGATTTCAATTTTTGTTTGAACACACGTGCGGAAATATCAGGGCGATCTGATGATGATTGTCCAGTTAACAACAGTTCTGTTATTTCATCCCATGTAGGATTGCATGTGAAGGTAATAAACAAATCTGGGCGGCCATATGCGCGAACATATGTCATTGCATCTTGTGCGTATTCATGCATGTGCCGCTTGACCACCCATCTGACTGTGTTTGAATCAGTGTTTCTGATTCTGGTGTCTTGGTCCTCCTTCCTCTCACAAGTTTTTGTGTTCGTCTGTGGGTAGTCGTCGCTCTTCTTATTGGTAGTTTCATTGACTGTAGGTTCAGATACTTTATTACAGCTTGCATGCAGACTCTCCAAAGGCAGGTTCGTCTTCTTGATAGTCTGGTCGGTTTTCTCACTATGCATCTTGGAAGCTGCTTGTTTCTTTGTGCTATTACGACGTGCCATTTTCCCCCCGTATCAGACTGCTTGAAATGTGTAAGGCGTCTTGGCTTGATAGCGCTGAGAAGTGCTGTCAAGCGAATCGTGTCGATATGATGGCGGAAAACACTAAAGATGCGATGATATTGTTCAACATCTTTTAGATAACTTCTTAAGTATAGAAAGATGAGTTACAATGTTATGCATTATGCATTATTTTTATGTAAATTTTGAAAATGTCTAAAAGATTGTATCATTATTTATTATAACTCATATGCCGGTACATAACTATAGACAAAGAGTTTATAAATCATTGAAAACGATACAACAATATGACTATAAGTTATACAACAATGTTATTAAAAGTTATGCCCCTTGAAATAACTTTTTCTAGAGTTAAGTCCCTTAGCTAATGTGTAGTCACGTTATTTTCTTCCCTTTCCCAAGCGTTTTGGTTCGGGGATTCTTTCATCATCATCATCGTATATTTACGTACGTATTTTGGGAATGGGAGGAGGGAGGAGGAGGAAGAAGAAAAAAAAATACGACAGTTGACAGCTCTGGAATGAAAGGAAGGCGTGTAGAAAATTTCATCTCAATCGGATGGGCCGTTAGCGAAAAAATAAAGGACATACATATTTACATATTTACATACATACACTTTGTTTTATATATATATATATATATATATATATATATATATATATATATATATATATATATATATATATATATATATATATATATATATATATATATATATATATATATATATATATATATATATATATCGCGTACATACTCAGTATCCTTCTGCAATACCTACTTACCAACTTAGCTGGTGTGTCTTACTAGTCTGCGGTCACATTTGTCCATCTTGATTTTATCTGCCATCGTTTGCATGAAATGCTTTCTCTTTCACATCCTCTGCTCCCTTTCTTATTTTTCTCCTCTCTCTCTCTCTCGCTCTCTCTCTCTCTCGCTCTCTCTCTCTCTCTCATTTGATCTCTCTCTCTCTGTGTGTGTGTGTGTGTGTGTGTGTGTGCCTGTCTCTCTCTCCCTCTCTCGCTCTTTCTCTCTCACACACACACACTTTTACAATTTGTCTGTGTGTCTGTCCGTCAGTCCATCTTTATATTTGTCCGTTCGTCCATCCATGCCTCCGTCTGTCTGTCTGTCCGTCCATCTGTCCGTCTGTTTTTCTCTCTGTCAGTCGGTCTGGATGTCTGTCTGCCTGCCTGTCATGCTAGATAACTCTCCGACCACCCATCCGTCCAGCCAAAAATAATTGACTTAGACAACATAGACATGTCGGCATGCATGATCTGGACCACATTCTAGACTCCCATCCCTATTAAAGACATCATTTAATACATAACTCCCATCCAGCATTCATCTCGAGACTAAGCTCCATTATGTTCCCCTGTAGTGCAATCATTGTATACCTTAGGAAACACTATTACAGTTTCACTCAATAAACTTTGAGCCCAATATTATCTGATCCGTTATCTTACCTGAAGTGATATAGGGAAATCTCGGTTCATATTTTTCACTTCTGAACTCTGGGAATACCTGGAAATCGACATTTGTACGAGAAAATTATGTCATAACTCATGTAAATTAATTGATTCATTGCCAAATATAAAACAAATACGTTTTCACTAAATATGCCACACAGATTAAAATGTTTTATAATGTAAATTGTTATAATACAATAGTTTGGAAAATGGAGTTATACCTCTACACAACATAAATCCTGGGCTGAATGTAGAGACCATCGGTTACCTATGCAGCATGATCCCTCTCTCGGGTCTGCCTAGTTTAATCCAGAGAAATGATGACACCAATACGTCTGGAACAAGACATGCTGCAGAAGCTGCCGGGTCAGCAAGGCATTACTCTAACTGTCAACTTGTCGAAGCTTCGATCTTAGACCAGCTGCCAACCAAGGCTTAGGACCTGATTTGCCCTGCCATGACATTTTGTCTTTATGTTGCATTTCCTCGCACTAAGATAAGGGTTCTATCCTCGCAATTACGCGCCTCCGCCCGAAGCCGTTGGCACATCATGGAGTGGTTGGGGAGGGGGGTAATCGGGTTCGGTAAGCGCCAAACATTCGGCTCTAACAGAAGCAGGTAGTACCGTCTACTGTCATACGGTAGCTCAGTCATAAGTGGGAAGAGAACATCAAGAGATGGAATGGAAGAGGCTGATATAAGGGCACCTTGAAGACTCTGGGCAGGGGTATTGGAAACTAATTGCAGACAACCTACAATGTTTAAATGGCATCGATGATGATGATGATGATGATGATGATGATGATGATGATGATGACGGTGACGATGACGATGATGACGAGATGATGATGATGATGATGATGATGATGATGATGATGATGATGATGATGATGATGATGATGATGATGATTGACAGGAGCAAAGATTTAGCTCATGTCACGTGTTCAGCGATATGGTCACCGGTAGGGAAAAGAAAACGGGGAAGACCAAGAGAGACCCTGCGTAGAACCATCATTAGAGAAGGCTCATTCAATGGCCAAGTAAATATCCAAGATCTACAACAGATAGCAGCGAACCGCCAGGCATGGAGAGACAGGACTTCTGCCCTATGCGCCGCCTTAGGCTCAAGAGGAAAGACTAACTAACTAACTAACGTGTTCAGCAGACAAAATCCTTTGAGCGAATTGGATTTTTCGAGTGAACTCAAAATAGAACAGACTCTTGAAAACGGGACACGAGATTACCGCCAAGTAAATATAACATTTTATAATTATTTTATTATGACTGACTAGGCGGAACATAGCATTAAAGCTAGCACCAGTACAACAGAGGTAATGACTATAACCACAGCAGAAAAAAAGAACAACAACACAGATTCATCTAAAAGAACACCATCTGAAACAAGTAAAAAGTTTCAAGTACCTAGGAAGTATAATATCATCAAATGGCAAATCAGAAGACGAGATCGAAAATAAATGCAATAAGGGAAACCAACTCATTGGACAAATGACACCAATACTAAAGATCAAACACGTATCACTAGATAGTGAAGGAGAATTCTACAAAACAATCTTCCTACAAGCTTTATGCTATCAATGCTAAAGCTGGACAATGACAGAAGAAGAGAAAAGAAAAATTACAAATACAGAAATGATATTCCTGAGAAGAAAATCAGAAATGAAGAACCTAGTTCTAAAGTGGGGGTTATATCAGCATTACATGTCATAAGAAAACAAGTTAAATGGTTTGGCCATATAACTAGATTACCAACTAACAGTATGCCACAACAAGCAATGATGTGCGGACCAAAGGGAAGCAGAAGAGGAGTCCGGCATGTACATGGATGGACATGGAATCTCGATACATGAAGCCCATAAACGGACACTCTTCCACTGTGTATGCTTTACCTCGACACTGCAAGGTGCAAGAGGAACAAGATGAGATGAGATAAGTTTGGTTAGAATGATTGAATGATTATTTCTACGATTGTACATATACTCCTGATTCAGAAGTAATTATAAGCGTGAAACTTTCCAGTTTTCTGTGCAATAATAATTATAACCATAACAAATATTAATCAAACCCCTGAACGACAAACCGAATTTAACCAGTTATCACGTGCTCACGGCGTAAAGCTGTAACTAAGGCGGGGATTACCCCAACCAGTAACCTTGTCGACAGACCTCTGACAATGGTGATGATTCTATTGATAATGAAACATATTTCAACACTGTATTTACCTGGTGTCTGAAATCTTCAGCCATTCCCTGCTCCTTGGCTAATTTCTTGTCTTGACTGATTTCATCTGATGATACCTGGTGTCTGAAATCTTCAGTCATTCTCTGCTGCTTGACTAGTCTCTTTTCTTGACTGATTTCATCTGATGACATTACAAACAAATAAACATAAGTAACCGTGTGCCAGTCAATATATAGATGCAGTAATCTATCAGTGGCTGTGGCTTTGTGGTTACTGAATCGTATTTTCACAATATCCCGACATACAGAGTCGAGGTTTCAATATCAATCACCGACCGATTTGCGTTTGTCGATGGTAAGCGGCGTCGGGTGTTCAGAAATTAATGTCGAACTGCTGGACATAACATTGCTTAGTAAATCAAAAACCAGCCAATACATGATTGGTTTAGTTTAGTTTAGTTTAGTTTAATTTTTTTAAATTTGTGCGATAGCATTTCTTCATTTAATATGAGACTACGACTGTTTATCGGACAACTGACTGATGAGACTTTAGAGGCGTTTCCAACTCTGAAGACGCTTGTGGTGGAGAAGAAATGTGACTTGTTGCAGTGCAAAGTAAAATTTGAAAGTCTTTTGGATATCTTTCAGTCGAGATTTCAAGAGTTCACAATAGAGGAGGATAATGTTACCCTCTTCATAAATCCGTTCGTATTTCCTAATGTCAAGCTCTGTCAATTACAGCAAAACCTTCATCACGAAGTAATAGATTTGAAATGCAATGCTGAACTGAGATGTACATTTCTGGATCTGCCTTCTTCACATTCAGCTGATCATAGGATTTCATTCTGGCAACTATTGCCTGTCGAACAATTTGAACACTTGCGTTCATTCGCCCAGAGATTCATTTTTCGTTTTGGTTCGACATACAGGCGCGAGCAGTCATTTTCCGCAATGATCGTTATAAAAAAACAAAAAAAACAAGCACCTTTCCAGACTCACCGACAGTAACCCAGCTGCGCTTATGACTTTGGGCAGGACAGATTTGTGCCCAGACATTGATAAACTGGCATCTGAACTTAAGTAACTGGTTATGAAGGACAGTTACAATTGTAAATTAATTACAAAAATAGCAAATTTTCGAAACTGATTTAAAATGTATTGTTAAATGAACTTTTGATTTTAAACCAAAAATATTCTGCGGTGTATGACTGACACTGACTGCCCTTAAAGTTTTAGAATTTTTTTGACGAAAGGTTAGAAAGGTAAGAATGATATTGCACGACTTTTATAATTTTGTAACGTTGTGGCCCGCTTAACTACCGAAAATAGTAGATATAGCCCTCTGCTTGAAAAGCTTGGGAACTACTGGTCTAGAGCGTCCTCTAGTCTTTGCTTCTTTCTTCTATTTCCATGAGCGACAAACAATACATGTGTGTTTATTTATGAACCGCCTTTGTGTCCTCAAATGGATCATCAATTCTATTTATGTGTAATACGTGTACATTATTGGAACCGACCAGTCGTTCATTTTCTTTAAATTTTCGTTTAAATACTGGACATAGTATTTAGTTTAGTTTAGTTTAATTAGTTTAGTTTAGTCGACGGATCAACATCACGGTACACGGTTTAAACCTCTAAGTGCTCCGTTTTCCTCCTAACTCAAACCTGAGTCTGGAGAAACTCAGCTCAATGCACGAACTCCGTTGCATTGGCGAGGATCCTGAAATACTTTGGGTAGATTTTTAACTCGAAATGTTGCCCGGGCAGCGCCGTTAGGCTACTCTTTTTCGATTTCCAACTGCCAAGGGATTTTTTTACGTGCGCAACAATACACACGGGCGTCCGATCTCACTACCCAAAGGCCAGGGGAAATTTTATTACTGGAAGTCCAGGTGGATTTTTTAGATAAATCCCGGTCCTCTCCGGGGCTTGAACCCGGGACCTCCAGCACTCGAGGGGGACACCATACCTCGAGACCACTCAGCCCCCTACATGATTGGAGTGATTGCAACGTCATATACAGGGCATGCATCTAAATATACAACACTTAATGTTTGAACTTGTTGTGAATGTTGAACATGTTTAACTCGCATACTATTGTCGTTCAAAGTAGCAACGATCCCATTATTCTCGTCGAATAATAAATACTTATATACTGTAGAGTAAATATTTGAGAGGAGACATTGCTAAGCTTAATCTCAGGCAACGGAGGATGTGCAGGGTTCAATCATGATCTAAGTACTATGGGGCTTCATATGAAAACCATAATTATTTTTTGCTTTTTTAGGTGAAAATAATTTGAAAAAGAAGAGAACAAATGTATCATTTTTCGATGTAGTCACGAATGCATTCACTGCAAGACCTCCAGCGCCGCTAAAGTGCTTGGATGCCTATAGAAAACACAATATCTTGGTCGCGTGTTAGTTAGTCGACAGGCCATCCTCATTGCACATCAAACCATTCAGTCCAGATGTGTTGGTTTGTTAATCTTATTTGGCTTCCCGCGTAGTGTTCCTGTTTGGCCACACCTCTTTTAATTTGTTGCTCTCGCAGTCTGACCATGGTTGTAGATTCAGTCATCACTTGGTTCTTGCAAAGGTCTTACTTCTCGTAGAGCATTCAGAATATCAGCCTGGTCAATGGCTTGTCCGCCTTACACAGTAGCTTTTACCTGCAATCTTGTCATTTTCTCGTACACCCGCATGTCCTGGCACGAAAATGAAACTAATCTTTGCCAACCGAGACCGCTCCAGAGACAGCAGCCACCATCTTCGGACCCACTCCATCTCTATCTTCTTGAGCATGTTCAATGAGTCACCAAGGTAACATGCCTTAGTAAATGTCTGTGTCTCGAGCCATGTTATTGCTTTACTTACTGCCATGACTTCCATAGCCACGCCACTTGTGGTCAAGGCAAAAGCACCAGAATCTTCCTTCACAATTCTCCCTCCGGCCTGAGCCGTAAAAGCCCATGAACGTCATGAAGCCCATGAGTGTATAACCACTCACGCACCACCTGCTGTACCGCTTCACAGAAGTCATGCCGCTGTTGAAATGTCCTTCTACACTGGTACACTTGCTGGACTGACAGGCATGCATCACCGTTCTGGACATTCATTTGCCGATGAATATGTACATGTTTCACTCCTTCACTGTTCCCCCCTCCTCCCCCCCCCCCCCCCCCCCAAAAAAAAAAAAACAACAACTGATAACAAAACGCTGCTCCGCTTTGGTGCATGTCAAAAGTGGGGTGGCCATCATTAAACTATTCAAAGATGTCACCGTGTGTTTGTCTGCACCGTGGTGTCAAGTGCTGAACACTCTTGGCATTCTTAACAATAATATTTTCAGGTTACAAGACAATGGCAATTTTATTGTAATTTCTAATCATACTTTTAAGGTATTCATTTGAAGCCTTCTCGTACAGTCTAATATGGATTGTCACATTTATGAAGTTCCAGATGTGTTTATTAACGAAGTTATATATGTACAATTAAAGTACATGACGTTAATTTGTCACAGCTTTAGCACTTTTTAAATACCTAACCACGTGGATATTATCAGATGGAAGATACATCAGTGAGAATAGGGCAATCAGAATAGGGCAAGTAAAAACTGCATTCTGTCAAATGAAGAACATTTTATGCAACTGGGCCATCACCTTGGAAATTATAAAAAGAAAAAAGAGTGATTTAATGTTACATAGATCCAGTTTTAACATATGGCTGTGAATCCTTGACAATTAGCACACATGCGGAAACATCTCCGGAAGCCTTGGAGACGTGGCTTTATAGAAGAATGCTGAAAATTAATTGAACAACCAAAATGAGCAATCTGGATATTTTGAGGGCAGGTAAGTCGCAAAGACACCTTATCGCAACCAACATAAAGAAGCAGTCATCATTGTTGAGCCACATTATGAGAAGACATAAACTGGAACATGTTGGGAGACCCGGAAAGATTTGTGGAAAGAGATATAGAGAAAAACAGTGTGAGAATATTGACAGTCGTGTGTCTTGACTTGGAGGGGAGTCCACACAATGCATTGATCGCAAGTTGTGGAGAAACATGATCGCCCACTCCAGCCTGCAAGACACAGGATGATGATTATGACGTTCCATAACGGGTCTATCACACTCTGCTGGCTTCTGAGTTGTAAGAGGGGAAGAAGAGCACTGCAACTCAATCCCCATAGAGAAGGTACACCGGTACCTTTTATTTCATCATCATTACATGTCATGCCGATAAGCATGAGTAGTCATGTTTCACAATCTCACACGATCACCAGAGTCGTGGATCAGCTCCATGTTCTTGTCTCGACCATGCCACGTGACCAAGCCATCCAGGTATTTTCTTCTCTGCCTTCCGCTTGTTCTTTTCTCCTTAATCTTGCCAGTTATCACCAAGTTCTCCAGTTTATTTTTTCTCATAACATTTCGAAAATATTGTGACTATCTCTCGTAAACTAATTTCTCTAATCAATTCACGGCTTTCATCATCTAATTTCTCTAATAAATTCACTGCTTTCATCATCTAATTTCTCTAATCAATTCACGGCTTTCATCATCTAATTTCTCTAATCAATTCACGGCTTTCATCTGTTTGTTAAAGGACGTGGTTATTGGTATTTATGTCTGGTCATGGTATTCTTTGCGTTATCCTCAGAAACCAAATTTCCACAGCTATCAAATGTTTTTCAGCTTGTTTACTCGTGTCCACGCCTCTTATACATATACAAGTAGTTGTTCTTTGTAGCAATTCAACACTTTGTCTCGTTGCAATTAACGTATTTGTATTAGTCAGTATGTTTTCCATCTTGCAAAAGGCTAAATTCACCAAAGCGATTCTTGTTCTAATATCGTCAAGGCACCTCCCATCAGATGTATGGCTGTTCCGAGATAACTGTACCGTTTGATTAGGTAAGTCTGTACACTAATTTCTCTCAGGCGTGTGCTCGATCTGATTAGCGCTTTATGTGACCTGAGCTTAAATGGCTTAGACTTTAGACATATTAAATGATGAGGGGCTTCCTGCGGGTCGATCCTGTAATACGAATAGAATTAACAAGGAGAGATACATTATTCTAGGCGCTTTATTTGAAATTAGATAGTCTGATTAGAAGCAGGTTGTCGGGAATCATGTAATTAACGGCAGTTTAGCGCGAAAACATGGGTTTGTGAGGTTAATTACAGTTGCATCGTGTCGGCTGATTGAAGTAGTTGTCTTCCTTGACGGCGTTAAATCTTCAAGAATTATGTCCCATGTGACATTCGAGACGCTCTTTCTAAAAACGATGCTAACAGGACACAAATGTGGCGAAAAACACTAGACAACGATAAAGTCTGAATATGTGAGAATATTTGACATCAATCAATGATTTCGCTGTGTCAGGAAGTGCATATATTTTCGCATTGCCGCGACAAGATCCTATCAATTTGTTTTTGCTAAAGGATGTCTATGTGTTATTATCCCTCTGCTAATTGGATTCCTGCAAGAGCATTATCCTCTTGCGCAGAGCTAGAGTAAATTAGGAGAGAGTGACTGGAGACTTTGGGAAGTACGTCTGGATTCGTATGACTAATGACGAGATAGGAAGAGATTTGTGACAGCGGGTATATGGTTTCTGAGACGAATCTTTCAAATACATTGAACATAATAACCAACAATCATTGCTTGGGATAAGTTACTTGCATATCCTTTACATGACGTCGAAGTCAACCCCATCATCTTTTGGCTGTTTGTGGTTTCATGCGAAGTTTACGTTCAGTAGTTTGCCTTTGCTTTCTGAATGATCGGCATTCATACCAGTGTGTTAAAACCAACGCAAGGCTGTCTGCTGCCAAATCGCAAACAGTTGTGTTTTAAAGGCGGGATGGCAAATTGCCTTCTTAACCTCTTCGCCACAGCATCGGCTGCTGGGGTTAGTTAGTTGCATATCCTTTACAGGACGTCGCAGTCAACCTCAGCATTTTTGGCTGTTTGAGATTTCTTACGTTCAGTAGTTTGCTATTGCTTTCTGAACGATATCTGTGGATACGCTTGTGAATATATAACATGATATAAAGCTATACATACAACTGTATCCATTGTATCAAGAAGATAGAATATCAGAAATGAAGAAATCAGGACTAAAGTATGGGTTATAGCAGCGCTAGATTTCATCAGAAGGCGGCAAGTTAAATGAAGCATTAATGTACTGACCAAACGGGACCAGAAGAAGAGTCCGGTATTGTAAACGATGAACAGAGCGAATAGCAGAGCCCATGGGAATCTCGATGCATGAAGCCTTCTCACTTATACCTTCTACACTTATACGCCATACAACAGCCATCTCACTGTGTTCAGAAAACACTCCTTCTCTTCCCACACCACCCTTGCCTGTACCCCAGGAACACAATGTCGTGAATAGCAACCCAAGCTCCAATCCAAATGTTGCTAACTACGATACTTTGTTTCCTACCTTGCCTGTAAAACAGTCTCCCTCTATGATGTCAAAGGGGACACCGTTAAACAATGGTGCTGTGCCGCCGATGCCTGCTTCCAATGTAGGCACTTCCAGTGACACTCATAGCAGTCCCTCGCTGGACGGTAATCTACAACCCTATGAGTGGAACCGTCAACTTCAGCAGCTAATGCGATACAATCCTGCAGCCCTGCACCAAGCATTCATGATATCACTCCAGCAAAGACATTTTCCTGCTCCCTCTAACAGCCCTTAACTATTTCTAAATAAAGTTTCAAAATCCCTGCAATTTGTATACCACAAGCGACATCTTCCCTTTAGTTTGTAATGTTCGCCAATCACGATCAGTGGCTCAACAAAAATGGTCTATATATAGGCCATCTCAACATCTTTCATCTGCTCAACAAATTACCTGAGCTCTCGGTAATACTGTCCAAACAGTTCCATGTGTTTGGCATCACAGAAAGTCGTCTTAACGACAAAATAACCGACTCCGAAATCTCACTTAAGGGGTTTAAAGTAATTCGGAAAGATGCAAATCAAAAATTAGAGACAGGTATTGCTGTATACATTTCCAATTCCCTCAACTGTTCCCGTAGAAGTGATCTCGAGACAGTAGGGATAGAATGTGTTTGGTTAGAGGTGAAGCCAGCCCGCCAACAACCGTTTCTCATTGGATACCTATATAGGAATCCTTGTGCCGGGTACAGTTGGTATGACTGCTTCACTACAATGATGGATAGAGTGTTTACAGCAGGTAGAGAAGTTATGATACTAGGTGACTTCAACATAGATATTAGTAAATCCAACCAGACATGGGACGATATCATTCTTTGTTACAATTTCAAACAACTAATAAACAGTCCCACAAGGGTTACTGATATATCCTCAACTATAATTGATCATATATATGTTACTTGTCCAGATAATATTATTGAATGTTCTGTTCCTGTTAGTACAGTTAGTGACCACTACCCTGTATGTTGTACATGGTCAAGAATTGGGTTCAAATCTCTTAAACATAAACATGTAAGTATCAAATTTAGAAATTTTAAAGCATTCAACCAAGATTTATTTTTGCAAGACTTAAGAAAAGCAGCCCTTGATCACGTTTACCAACTTCCTGACCCGGACGATGCATTAGCTTTCTGGACGAAGACAGTCTACAATGTGTTCGAATAAACACGTGCCAATCAAAGAAGTTCGAGTCAAAAATCAACATAAATCCCCATGGGTCACTAGTGAAGTTCTGGAAATTATGAGAGAGCGAGATACAGCAAACAAAAATAAAAATAAAGACTTCATCAATTACCGCAGACTAAGGAATAAGGTTAAATATGAAATTCGTAGGATAAAAAAAAGACCATTTTAAAAATTTGATTGTAGATAATTCAAACAGTACAAATATATGGAAGGCTATTAACTTGCTAACCAATAAGAAACGCCCTACAGAATCAGCAATACCAAATTCTATAACATGCGATGAATTCAGTTGGTTCTTTCGGTCAGAAATAGAGAATCTAAAGTCTTCAATACCAGACTCATCGTGTAATTTAAGTTCACTGGCATCATTCTGTGAGGAGAAGTGCACCAGAAATATTCCCGCTGAGATTCCTTTAATGTCTGTTGCAGACGTTTATAAATATCTCTTAAACCTCAAATCAACAAACTCACACGGCCTAGATGGTATCAGTAATAGAATTCTTCGTTGTGCTGCACCAGTCATTAGTGAGTCCTTAACGTTCATATATAACCAGTGCCTGGCCAAAAACTACTTTCCATCTGCATTTAAAATTGCTAAAGTGTTTCCGCTAATTAAAAATGGCTCAATCGATAATAGCGTTTTGGGTAATTATAGACCTATTTCCTTACTATCGTCGCTATCAAAACCACTAGAAAAACACATTCATAAAATAACGTTACACCATTTAATTAACAACGATCTAATAATTAACAGTCAATCTGGGTTTCGACCTAAATATTCTTGCCATAGTGCTCTAACAAAAATGACCGATAACTGGCACTTAAACATCAACAACGGTAGAATTTGTGGAGCGGTGTTTGTAGACTTTAAAAAAGCTTTTGATATGGTAGATCACGATATTTTAATTAGAAAACTAAAACACATAAAGATAAGCACCAACATGGTGAACATAATTACGTCATTTCTATCCGACAGACAACAAGTCGTTTCCTTCAACAACTGTCTATCAAGACCCACACAGCTTAATATTGGTGTGCCTCAGGGCTCAATACTAGGTCCGCTGCTTTTTGCAGTTTATATTAATGATCTTCCTTTATATATCAATACAACTTGTGATCTATTTGCAGACGACTGTACTATATATACTAGTCAAGAAAACCGTAGTGAATTAGAGAATTCTTTACAAAAGGAACTCGATAATCTTACTAGATGGAGCAATGAAAACCGTATGCAGATTAACATCGACAAAACCAAATCCATGCTAATAACGACCAGACAAAAACTACAGACACTAGCCATAACTGGATCACCGCTCGAACTCCGCATGGGCACGTTACCTATAGTTAATGTGAATGAACATAAAACACTAGGTCTTTTAATTGACAGCCATTTGAGCTGGAGCTCTCATGTTCACGTTCTTACCAAGAAAATAGCACAAAAAGTTTACCAACTTGCTAAAATTCAGCACTTCCTGGACGAAAGCACACGAAAAATATTCTATACATGCTATATCCAATCACATCTCGATTACTGTTCCACAGTTTGGGATGGTTGCCCTAAATCTAATTTAAAACGACTATGTTCTCTACAAAACCGCGCTATTCGTCTGGTTTCTGGCATAAAGCACGTTGAAAGTAATAATTTGTACAGTCATCTAAGACTTCTACCACTTCAAAAGCGCTTCCTTTTCAACAAAGCCAAATTAGTGAACAAAATTATATCTCAAAATACCCCAGAGTATCTTCTGCCGCTGATTCAATCTAATGCAATGAACAGCAAGCGCCTAAATTTGTTACATGTCTCAAAGCCTAGATTGGACCTATACAAAACATGTTTCGCCTATTCTGGTGCGCACTTATGGAATGATCTGCCTCCAGATCTGAAAACTCCAATGAGTCCCTACACATTTAACCGAAAACTCTTTCAATACTTAATCCGTACCGACTATATGCCACCATAATTCATTTACTGGTATAATTGTTCATTATAATTGTTCATTATAATCGTTCATTATAATTGTTTAACTATAATTGTTCACTATATATGTGTGTGCGTGTGGGAGCGAGAGAGAGAGAGAGAGAGAGAGAGAGAGAGAGAGAGAGAGAGAGAGAGAGAGAGAGAGAGAGAGAGAGAGAGAGAGAGAAAATGGGTGTCAGAGAGAGTGAGAGAGTGAATGTGTGTGTGCGCACGTGCGTGCGTGTGTGTGGAGAGAGTGATTGAGCGAGAAATGGTAGGGGAATGTGTCAGTGCATGCATTCGTACGTGTATGTGTGAGAGTGAGTGAGGGAGTGTGTGCGTGCATGCATGCGTTCATGCGTATGTATATGTGTGAGAGAGTGTGATTGAGAGAGTGAGTGTGTGTGTGTGAAGGATTGTGTGTGAGAGAGTGAGACAGTTCGAGAGTTGATGTGTTAGTGTGTGTGTGTGTGAGCGCGCGCATGCGTGTGAGTGTGTGTATATGAAAGAATACAGAGAGAGAGAGAGAGAGAGAGAGAGAGAGAGAGAGAGAGAGAGAGAGAGAGAGAGAGAGAGAGAGAGAGAGAGAGAGCTGAGCAGATGCATGTCATGTAACACGCATGTTATGTAACACGCGAATCCATATGTTTGTGTATTCTCATCTGTCATATTATCAGTTAAATACCATTTGATTTTATCATGTATAATATGAACTTATGTACATTACTGTAGTTTGAGTGAGAGAGTCAGTGAGTGTGAATGAGAGACAGAATGAGTGAGCGTGAGAGTGAATGTGTGTGTGTGTGTGTGTGTGTGTGTGTGTGTGCCTTCTCTGTGTGTATCTCTGTGTGTGGGAGCATCACTATTTTTACGTCACACACTGTTTATGTACACATTTTTCTCCATGTTTAACATTTTTATGAGAATGCTCAGACAATTGTCAGTGTATGTGTGTGAGTAAAGTGTGGGAGTTTGTTCATACTAGTTTCAATGCTCACGTGAGACATTTTGTATGTGTCTAGATGTGAGGAGGTGTGATTGTGTGTGGAGGATGTGTATGAGTGTGGGGATATGTGTGGGTGGGGATGTGTGGGTGGGGTATGCGTTTGGATGGGTTGGGGTGTGTGGGTTTTTGTGGGTAGGGATATTTGTGGGTGTTGGTGGGATGTGTGGATGGATGTGTGGGGGTGAAAGTAGGGGTGTGGGAATGGGTGTGGGGGATGTGTGTATGGGTGGAGGATATGTGTATGGGACGGGTGTGGGGTGTGTGTGTTTATGTGGGTGGTGATGTGTGGGTGGTTTGAGGAAGTATGTGTGGGTGGCGGGGTTGTGTGGGTAGGGGATTGTGTTGGGTGGATTGGGGATGCAAGGGCGTGTGGGGAGAAGTGTATGGTGTGTGGGTTTGAGATATGTGTGCGGTGTGTTGGTGGGGGATGTGTGCATGGTGTGTGGGTGGGGGTGTGGTGGTATGGGTGAGGATATGTGTGTGGGTGGGGGATAGTGTGTGGTGTGGGGGATGTGTGTGATGGGTGCGGGGAATGTGTTTATGGGTGGAGTGGTTGGAGGAAGTATGTGGGGGTGTGTGGGTGGGAGATGTGTGCGTGGATGGGGAATGTGTGGGTGGGGGTGTGTGAGTGGCTTAGGGATGTGTAGGTGGGTGAGGTATGTGTCGGGGTGGGATGCGTGAGTGGGTGAAGGATGTGTGTGGGTAGGGGTATTGTGATCGAGAGATGTTTGGTTGGGGTGGGTGGGTGGGGTGTGTGGGTGCTTAGTGGAGGATGTGTGCGTGAGTGAGTGTGTGTTGGTGGACGGGTAGGGAATGCGTGTGTGGGTGGGGAGAGGTGTGTGGTGTGTTGGTTAGGGATATTGTGTGGGTGAGGTATGTGTGTGTGGATGGGGGATTTTTGTGGTGTGTGGGTGGGGGTATGTGGGGTGGATGGGTAAGGGTATCTGTGTGGGTGTGGGTGGGAATATTGTGCGGTATGTGGGTGGGGGATATGTGTGTGGTGTGTAGGTGGGGATGTGTGGTGGTATGTGGGTGTGGGATGTGTTGGTGAGGGATATGTGTGTGTGTGTGGTGCGTGGGTTGGGAATATTGCGTGGTAGGGGATGTATGTGATGTGCGGGTGGGGGATTGTGTAGTGGGGGATTGGGTTAAGGCATGTATGGGTGGGTGGAGGATGTATGTGTGGGTGGTGGGGTGTGTGTGTGAGTGGATTGGGGATGTATGGGTGGTTAGGGAGATGTGTGTGTGTGGGGGGGGGGTAGGGAGATGTCAGTTGGTGGGGATGTGTGTGTATGGTTTGGGGATGTGTGAGTGGATGTGCGATGTGTGGGTTGGTGGGGGATTGTGTGCGTGGGTGGTGAATATGTGGTCAATGGAGATGTGGCTGGGGGATGGGTGGTTTGAGGTGTGGATGGGGAGAGGATGTGTGGGTTAGGATGTGTATGTCGGTGGGCGTGGGATGTGTGGGTTGGTGGGGGAATGTTTGTGGGTGGCGAGTGTGTTTTGGTTGGGGGAACAGGTGAGGGGAGAGTGTGTGGGTGGGGGATGTGCGGAAGGGGGATGGGTCGGTTGGTGGGGTATGTATGTGTCCCTTGGTGTGCGTGTGTGTGGGTAGGTGGGGGTGTGTGTGTGGGTGGGGTGATGTATGGGTAGGTGGGAGATAGGCCTCATAACATAGTAATTTGCCTTGTTTATGTTTACAACATTCATTTCACAATGTTTATTTTTCTTCCTATGTAAATGTATAATGCTCTTGATGAATGAAAGACGAGTGATTGGAAGGGCCGAATGTAAGACGGGCCTGCGCGCTCAATTTGTAACCCTAATAAAGTTGATTTGATTTGATTTGAAGCCTATAAACGGGCACTCTTCCGCTATTTATAGTTCACCTCGACACTGCATGGTACAAGATGAATAAAATGAGGCGTATTTGATATATCATGCACAGACTTAATCTTAGACCAAGCCGAGCTCGTAGGATGATGTAGGCAATTTAACACCGACTGATTTTACTTCCTAGGAAGATTTCCTGGCACCCGTTTCAGTCCAGGTCCACCTGGGAGGACGGATCAATGGAAAAACAAATCCCCACCTGAATGGAGATTTGAGCCTATTACCTCTGTACCAGTAGGCAATCATGCTTGCCCATACGCTGCCGACGCTGTCAATCTCGTATATAAAATAATAAACAATATATTGTATAGACAGCTAATTCCTTTTATTATTTAAAGAAATAAAATTACTTGCATATACCTTACAGGGCGTCGCAATCCCCCACAGCATTTTTAGCAGTCTATGAATTACTAGACAATTAATTTACGTTAAGTAGTGGGCTACTGACTTTCTCAGTAATCCCGTATACTCTCATGAGTAACGTGACGACGGCGAGAATCGGTAGCGGTTCGAATCGCGTCGGTAACTTACGGGGTATGTGAGCCGGTCGCTCAGAAAGCAATGGCAAACTACTGAGCGAAATCTTGCCAAGAAATCAACAATCAGCTGAAAGATGCTGATGTTGACAGCGATGTCCTGTAAAGGATATGAAAAAAAAGAAAGTTTGCTATTGAATATACATGTCAGAGACGGGTTCTAAGAATATCTTGGATAAAGAAAAGAGCACATGCATCCATACTTTAAGAAGCTGAATATTGAAGAAGGTTGGCTATTAAAGACGATAAAACAAAGACAATGTAGATATTTTGGTCACTCGAAAGTTCATGAAAGTTCGCAGAGAACAATAATGGAGGGGTATATGCCCGGGAAGAGAGGGAGAGGAAGGCCAAAGAGAAGACGAGTGCAGGATATGTTTGATGGTCTCCGGATGGGTGTATCGGACGCAGGACATCTCTCTTATGATCGAGAAGTTTTCCGGAGATTGTTATGCAAAGGACATGCTATTGAATGAATAAAATAACTTTGCTATTGCTTTCTAGTCAACTGACATTCTTATAATCGAAATCAACGCAAGCCGGTCTGCTTCCAAATCCACAGCGCCAAATTACGAACCTCGAATCAGTATATCGGGGAATTATGAAATGGGTTCACGTCCCCTGAACCATATTGCGGGCGATCACAGTGCAGACAATCGTACATAACTTTGACCCCCTAGAACTGAATCAAATAGAACTTAGACAACAATGAACACAACGCTGACCTAGTTTGGCTCTGTACTCCTCCATCTCCCTGGGAGTCCACTTCTGGCGCCTGGATGACTCGGGCTGTTGATGGAACTCTTGATGCTGCAGATCACCGAAATGTGGCCCTGGGAGAGACGGAGACCCGTTCTTCGATATTGTAGGACTTCCTGCAGCGCCATGGTTGTCCGGGGCAGTGCCGTGAACAGTTGTCTAATTCACGAAACATTTATTACGGTTATATAAAATACAAACATTGTATTAACTTTGATAAAATACAATCAGTTCACTAAATTCGATGAAATACAACAATTTCATTAACTTTGAAAAACATACAACAATTTCATTAACTTTACACTTTGATCAAGTACAACAATGTCGCTAACTGGAGGTAAGCATGGACGAATGGATATGGGAAGTCGTTCTTTTCGGAGGAAAAATGGCGTGGCTGGATAGAAGACATCTAGAAACGGAAAAGCAACATCTAGAAACATGAAGACTTTGTAGGTGAACATCTGGTTGGGACAGTGACTGCCGCTTCCATCAAGGATGAACTGTATGTTTCGCAGTGTACTTGTGTGGTGACATTCTGGGTGGCGGCAATATTGAGCGAGCCTTTGTTTGTCGAGACTCTTGTCTTTTCCACTTTTCACATGGGGCAGTGGGGATAATTTTATGTGATATTAACAGGCACGGGAAACGGAGCATAATGGGAACGACCCTTTGCTTTGATGTTGGAACCGCGACTAACGACTAACGACTAACGACTAACGACTAACGACTAACGATTAACTAACGGCTAACGTTCTTAAACATCTGGTGTGTTGATGTCTAGGTAGCAGGTTCAACCCCTACACTGGTCAGTTGGACTAAAATGTTGACTTCTCATCCTTGACTTTGGGACGTAAATTACAAGTACCTAGGAAGTCGGAGTGGGTTCGCCTGATGGCGAGGGACACTGGTAATAAGGAAAGCTAATCCACACGCAAAATTCAGTCCAGTGCACTAGAAGTTATCTACGCTTGAGTTCAAAGCGAGCGTACGCAAAGAAATAAATTGTATATAATGTTTAATGATTGATCTCTACTTTTTTTCCTTATACTCCCATCAGTATCGAATCATTTCTTGCACATTTATTTCTCACATTATAGTAGCATTAGCCTTGTTTCACTACTGGTTCCGACACCCAGCTACTGAATTAAGTCATTAGTCGCGGTTCCAACATCACAGCAAAGGATCGTCCCCACTATGCTACTGAATTAAGTGCTTGGAGCGACACTGTCAGCTGTGCATTGCATGTTGAGTGCTTTGACATCTGTCCGAGGTCTTTGTATGGAGAACTGCATGTTCAGAAAATGGCGTCGGTCGGTTGCTGAACTAGCTAGTTTTGAGTTATGCAGTAATTTGTGTGAAGCTGCTGCTTTTCTAGTGACTGCCGCTTCCATCGACGATGAACTATAATTTTCGTGGCGGATTGTTGTGGTGGCATTCTGGCAGCGGCCTTATGCATGTACTTGCCTGTGCGTGCTGTTGGGTTGTCGGTACTGCTGTTTGTTCCACTTTTCACATGGGACAATGATGAAGGTTTTGTGTGATATTTACTGGCACAGAAACGGAACGATTTGGGCGTGACCCTTTGCGTAAAGTTGGAACTGCGACTAACTGATTACTGGACAATAAGTGTTCCCATTTTTCATCGAACAAATGTGTTTGGGGGGCAACGATGGTGTGCTTTCTGAAATGAGTGTTGAGAATACTTTGGACGGCCAGGGTAATTAATAACGGTCGCCGGGAAGAGGCTAAAGAAATAGAACATTATTCACAATTATAAGAAAGAGACAAACTTCTTTGGTCATAAAATGAGAAGAGAGACACTGGAACACATTGTGAATCACCAATAAATGAAAAGTGAGCAGTGAGCTTTATTAGATCTCGATTACAAGTGACAAAATGACGTTGCGGCTAAATCCTTCATCAGCACAGAATAAACAAACACAAGCCTACTTAACTACATGACAAACACTATTTGAAACATAAATATACAAGTTACGTATCTGTATCCTTGTTGTAGGCTGGGTATGTCTTTCAAAGGATCGGTGTGTATGATTATAATGAAGTGAAATGAACAGAAAAGCAGTGGAACAGACAGAGGCAGATATAAAGAGATGATGCTTGGCGGACTAAGATTTTGCCAAGGATCCAGAATACTAAGAACCGCGATGTGTGGAGAGACATAAACGCTACATGATTTGGCGAGGCGCCCGCTGGATGAAGATGGATACATGGATGGGTGGATGGAATGGCATGGGACGGGGTACAGATGGAAGGAGGAAGGGAAGCTGCATGATGAGAGTGATGAGGATGAAAATGATGCGGGTGAGAATGATAATGATCCTCCAATGAATGCACATTCAAATATGTGACATTTGACACCTAAATATTTCCTCTTACTCCGGCACTTCCATCTTTCGGGTTCCTTGGGTCCCATGAAAGAACAGCTCCCGACACACCATGTCTCTGCAAGAAATTAGAGAGGGCGGCTCAGCCAAAAGTTTATAGTGACGTTATAACTATATTTAAAACCACCGCATGGAGTGGGAGAGCTTCGATATTATATTGACTAGACACTCGTCTGCGCTCACGATGGTCATGAGTTCAATTCCTAGTTGGGCGAATTTATATTTTCAAAAATGGAACTTGTCCCTACTCTATAAATAAGTAAATGACCCTTTTAATTAGCCTTGAATTGCATAGGGTATACATTGACCTAAATTTGAATAGACCAAACTGCACTCGGTATATGATGTGGGCAGTATCGGACCAACTGCCTTTATTTCCTGTAAACCTTCTCGGTGCCCATACAAGCCTAAGTATACCTGAAAGTCAAAAGGTTTAAGGAAATGGTGGCAATATAAAATTAAGATTTTGATTCTGCGTATTCCTTGGGAAGAGTTTCTTGGATATGAAAAATAAGAGGGATTTCTAACGATGCTTAAATTACATACAGGTCCTCCGGTTTCTCGCCATTATTAGAGAATGTTAGGAGTCCAATCTAGAGGCCAGTGTGAAATGGGATATCCTTGAGAACCAATGGTGTTTGTAGATATCCCTAGCCCTATACTAGGATTCAAACCAGACAACTTCTAAGCCAAAGATGGTAACCGTGACATCTCCACCTGTCAGAATTGTTCTATCAAAATTGAAATTTTCTATTATTACGATTATTCCTTTCCAGAGAACTATTATATTATCAGCATTATTCTGTCACGGTTAATTATTCTATTATACGGATGGTTCTATCTCAGACTATTTTATTATGAGGATGACTCTATAACATTCACCTCTTACCTTTGACCTTCCGTCATCCCAGTATATTCTTTCTTGCTTGCGATGGTCCGTCAATCGTTGCCTGTCCACGGTGGTCTGTCTTGGATCAAGCGTGTGGTTCATACTGTTCTCCCTAAATGACATAGTAATGACAAATATAACCGGCCACCTTATACCATCTTGGTACAAGTGCTTCAAATGAAACACTTAATTTTTTTTTTTATTTTTAAACAAAACTATATTCTGAGGAAGTTAAGAACAAATGAATGATTTCAATGTAGTCACCTCAGCGTTCAATGCGAGTCCTCCAGCTCCGATAAAGTGCTTACATTCCTGTAGAAAACAACTCTCTTGGTCACTACTCTGTGTGCCTGACCCGGCCTTGAACAGTCAGTCACAGAAATTCCTACTCCACTCATACACTTGCTGGACTAATAGGCATGCATCACCATACTGGACCTTCATTCACTGATTCACTGTCTATAGGTTTCACCCCTTTACTGATCAAAATACGAATAACAGAACGCTGCTTCTTTGTGGTGCATGTGAAATGTGGGGCGGCCATCTTTAAACTGTCCTTATGACGTCACGGTGTTCGTCTGCACCGCGAAGCCACGTGCTTGAAACTCTTGACATCATTAACAACAATATTGATAGGTTACAAGACAATGATACGGTTATTGTAATTTCTATCACACTTTTAATGTCTTCATTTGAAATCCCTCGTTCGATGACAAATATAACAAACCGCATCCTAGATATATTGGTACATTGGAATTATGATGTTAAAACTATCTTTCCTTGACCAAACGGCAGTCGATAAGTCATTTGACAAGAAAGAGACACCGTTCTTAGGTAATACGCTCGTATAATGATAAGAGAAGTATTATATAATAACACGACTGCTAGAAAATTCAGAGGTAGAAGAGACAGATGGTGAGAAATTACACTGGATAAGACAGTGACACGGAGGAATGTCATCAATAGAATTTATCCAGAACACCAAGGGCCAAGATCTGTCTAGACTTGAACGACTACGCCATTTGGCAAGGCATATGGTCATAAAGTTAATGCTGATCCCTTTAGGCTGGGCCAGACTCTTAGGCGATTGGTTCCATTTTGAAAGGAAGTTGTACCCAAGTCCAGCGAGGCAGCAGGTAATTCCAGAGAAATAAATATCTGGACGGCGTGGCCAAGTGGTACGGCCGAGACAAGAACACAAAGCTAATACACGACTCTGGTGATCGTTTGAGAACAAAACCGCCCACGCTTATCGGCATGGTACATGATAATGATGATGATGAAGATGATGATGGTGATGATGATGAAGATGATGATGATGATGGTGATGATGATAACACATTTAGAGATTATGTATGCATTACACGCTTAACAATAAATAAAATGAAAATAGCATTTGACATTCCTTCTGAATTAATTAAAGCCTCGAGAGAATGGAGAAAATCGCCTCTGTAAGGGCTGATTTTACCACCTTACGTGGATTAAACAAGAAACGCCAGACGAATTAGGAAATGCGGCAATTATCCCCATCTGGAAGACGAAAGGCAGTAAAAGAGATTGAACAAAGTACAGAGGAATATATACTGAATCACATCAGGAATTAACACTGAAGAATTTGGGCAAAAAATTGCAATCGCATCAATAAACTACTGCTTGAAAAATCAGGTTAAAGACGAAACAAGCGTTGAAGTGATGTCGAATTAGAATGATAAATTGATGTTAAATCCATTGGGGATGAAAATAAAAATTTAATGCTGAATTTTGTAGAAAAAGAAAACACCCACAAATCTTATGATCATTTTAATAAGTAAAGATGTTGGAGAAAGTTAGAAGATTTCAGTGTTTTTACACCTCTGGGTATGACTTGAATATTTCACAAATTAGTTAGAAAGGAATTATACCCCTTTATGTATATCCATGATGTGCTACATACGTATCAATACACATCTATTTCAGAGAATTATTCAACATTATGTGGGTGGGAAGGTGAAAACATATGTCTAACAAGAACCGATTTTGTTGGTTAGCTATCTGTTGGTGTTTCATCCTTGCACTCCGGACAAATCCATAGGTGATCAGATGAGCGTCCAGCGGCTAATAGTGTCAGTTCTGTGTTGGTTGACGAGGCCTCTCATTCTCCCCATGGCCTCTCGTTTCTGGCCGTACCAATTCTTACTTCACAATCTCTCATTCTGAACAACGAAGTGGATTTACTTACATCAAAGCCCTTCGATCTCCTCATCTCTCTAAGGGACTTTGTTTTTGGTTCGCATATCCTTTACAGGACATTGCTGTCAACATCAGCACCTTTCAGCTGATAGTTGATTTCCAAGCAAGATTACGATCAGTAGTTTGCCATTGCTTTCATACGACAGGCTCACATACCCCTAAGTTACCGACACGGAGAGAACCGCTACCAATTCTCGCGTACGTCACTTTACTTACGAGAGTAAACTGGATTACGGAGAAAGCCGTGTAACCTCCAGACCAGGGAGGTCGGCCTCTAAGGGTACTACTATTACAGACATACGACAGGCTCACATACCCCTAAGTTACCGACACGGAGAGAACCGCTACCAATTCTCGCGCACGTCACTTTACTTACGAGAGTAAACCGGATTACGGAGAAAGCCGTGTAACCTCCAGACCAGGGAGGTCGGCCTCTAAGGGTACTACTATTACAGATATCGCCACGATTCATGGGCTGGCCATCTGCAGGGGATGCAGTTCGACCATTTTCCTAAATTACCGACATTTCCCTCAACTCCCGACACCTCCCTCAACTCCCAACACTTCCCTCAACTCCCAACACCTCCCTCAACTTCCGACATTTCCCTCAACTCCCGAAATTTCCCTCAACTCCCGACACCTCCCTCAACTCCCGACACCTCCCTCAACTCCTGACACCTCCCTCAACTACCGATACCTCCCTTAACTCCCGACATTCCCTCAACTGTCGACATTTCCCTCAACTCACGACATTTCCATCACATCAGATGAAGGTGACTCTGCGCACAACAGAACTCCGCAGCGAGTCAATCCACTGTCTACCTAAAGAAACAGCCTCGATCTTTCGGGTCATGCTCATTGAATCACTTAGTACACAAACGTTGGTGAAGTCTTCTAAGATATGAATATTGAAGACAATTAGTTAAAGTGACCTCCCATTTGGACATAAGGACGATATATCACCACACTAGAGTCATTATGTTAATTCATTTGTTTCATTGTATCCTCCGCAATTTTAATGCTCGGAGAACGGAAATATACATTAGAACATTTGCTCATTTGATTGTGTGGCATCATTGGTCCAAACCTACTTTCTGTTTGGCATTGCACTAGTTGATACATATTAAACGAGAACAATTTAATATTTACGACACGTAAAAACATACAAATGTAGGCAAGATGAGGAAAGTGCACTGGGCAGCTGTGGACGAGAAGTTACAAAAACCTTGAAGCGTCACAACGGCACACTGGATGGTTACTAATATTCAGCTTATTTTCGTCTAAACCATGTCATTTATCGTCATTTAAAGCTGAAATGCCTGTTCCATAACCGCATTAGACGTTGTCATGTGAAGTTTGTTCTCCGTGCCCACACTGGCACTTAACAGCCATTTCTTGTCTCATATTAACCTAATTATCCGCCTCTGTGCACGCATTCGATCTGCAACATCTGTTTCCTGTCTTAGACTATTCTAATCACGCACCTCCGTATTACCATTAGAACATTAACAACCGTTTTCTTTCTAAAATTGGTCTAATCTACTTCCTGCCTCATACTGGGATTGTAACAGCCGTTCCCTTTAACACGGTCTAATCCACTCAATAACTCACACTGGGACTGTAACTGCCTCTTTAATTCTCACATTTGTCTAATCAACTCATTGACCCACACTTGAACTGCAACAGCCGTTTTCTTTTCCACGTGGGTCTAACCATTCCCTGTCCCACACTGGGACTGTAACATCCATTTACTTTCTCACATTGGTCCAATCCACTCAATGACTCACACTGGGACTGTAACATCCATTTACTTTCTCACATTGGTCCAATCCACTCAATGACTCACACTGGGACTGTAACATCCATTTACTTTCTCACATTGGTCCAATCCACTCAATGACTCACACTGGGACTGTAACATCCATTTACTTTCTCACATTGGTCCAATCCACTCAATGACTCACACTGGGACTGTAACATCCATTTACTTTCTCACATTGGTCCAATCCACTCAATGACTCACACTGGGACTGTAACATCCATTTACTTTCTCTCTCTCTCTCTCATCATGTTCCTCTTGTACCTTGCGGTGTCGAGGTGAAGTATAAACTTCGTGAGAGTGCCCGGTTATGGGCTTCGTATATCGACATTCCCATGGATTCTGTTATTCCCTCCGTCCAACGTTTACGTGGTCGGCCTCTTCCTCTGTTTCCATCTGGTCTGTACATCATTGCTTGTTGCGGCATGCTGTTGACTGGTAACCTACTTGCATGGCCAAACCATTTGACTTGCTGCTTTCTAATAAAATCTAGAGCAGCTTTAACCCCCACTTTAGTCCTGATTTCTTCATTTCTGATCTTATCTCTTCTTGATACGTTGAGTATTCTTCTCAGGAACCGTCATTTCTGTTGTTGTGATTTTTCTTTTCTCTTTTTCTGTCATTGTCCAGGTTTGGCATTGGTAACACAGAGTTGGTAGGAAGATTGCGTTGTAAAATTGATACATGTTTGTTCTTTAGTATTGGTCGTCCGCAAACAGGAGTTCTCTAATGGTTAGATTTGCAGATGGTTCTTCTTCTGTGTTCTCGTCATGCGGTATTCTTGCTGTCTCTGCTTGGCTGGTTTCTTTACATATGTTGTCTATATATGTTATGAACAAGAGAGGGGACAGGACACAACCTTGTCATACTCCAGATCTTATGGTGAAGGGTTCTGAGAGTCCTCCAGTTGCTCTCACTATGCATTCACAGTAATACGAAAGCGACAGTTGATGGTACTGATAATCTCTAGCTGTCATTAATTGATGCTGATGCGTCTAATTTGATAAATGTTATTTTCACTATTTGAAGTTTCTCAATAACTTTGCTGTAAAAAGGTATGAAATTCTACTTACGTCCTGTCGTTCAAAGTAGATCTTGTCTGCTTGGGAAATTCAGCGTATGCGATGTCATTTATACTCTCAATTCGACCATTTTCATCATCTCTTCTTGACACTGCTTCAGAAAGAAAATGTGTAAATGCTGGTCATCTATTTGAAGTTGTATATAGTAAATTTAGTATGTAAATGATAGTCGTATATTTGAATTTGTATATATTAACTAGCTGCCCGGCCCGGCTTCGCCCAGGCTCTGGCTGAGATCTATCTATCTATGTATCTGTCTGTCTGCCTGTCTGTCTGTCTGTCTGACCCGGCCCGGTTTCGCCCAGCCCCTGGCGGGGAGCGTCTCATTAAATTCATATAAGTAGTCATTATACATTCAAATACATTCTCTAAGCGTACAGAGTATGCGTTCGGCCCCTGGGCCCTCGCAGCTAATTTATTGGTTGCAGCTAGAAAATTTCATTTAATGTTAGGATTATTTAGTTTTTTAAATGTTGACGTATAATTTTTAAGTTATGGTCGAACACCAAATTTGATGTCTAATGTAGTGCTTTTTGATAAACAATATGTTTTGTTTTTCTGTCTGGTGCGTACACAAATAAATCCGAAGGTTTTCCAACGCGTGAGCAGGCCACATATAGCTGTCCATGTGTGAAGCACGGATTTTCCAAATTTAGTCCACACACTTGTAGCGATTGTCCCTGTGCTTTGTTGATCGTCATGGCAAATGCAAGTCGCACCGGAAACTGCAGGCGTTTGAATTCGAATGGCATGTCTGTTGGAATCATTGGGATGCGAGGCAACAGTACATCAAAGGATAGGCTTCTTCTTTTTTTAGACCCAAAAAAAAAAACAAAAACAACCTGCATTTTAACAGGCGTGCTGCGTGTAAGGTATGCATAAGGTATGCACACCCACAACATTGAATGAAAAATGTGATGTTGACACACACGCGGCCAACTTTTTTTTAAAAACAAAAACAAAATCAAGAATATACCCATTTAATTGTGTACTGACCTTCTCTCTGCCAAGCGAACGGAAAAAACAAATGCTTCGATTACTTCAAAAGTTCCACTCCGAAAAAAGTACAGAAATAAAATTCTAACGTATCTAATCTAAAATAAATCCATTATTTTTAATGAACACTGGTTTTAAAAACATAAAAAGATGTGTTAGAAAATTTTCACTATTTAAATAGATGCATTACTTTTATAAAAATTATGAAAATGCCTTAAAGATTATATCATTATTTATTATAACTCATATGCCTGTAAATAACTATAGACAAAAAGTTTATAAATCTTTGAAAACAATGCAACAATCTATACATAAAATAATAGTGATGTTATTAAAAGTTATGACCCTTGAAATAACTTTTCTTATGTTAAGTCCCCTTGATGGAAACGATAAATATTAGCTGCCCGGCCCGGCTTCGCCCAGGCTCTGGCGGGGATCTATCTATGTATCTATCTATGTATCTATCTATGTATCTATCTATTATCTATCTATGTATCTATCTATCTATCTATCTATCTATCTATCTATCTATCTATCTATCTATCTATCTAATATCTATCTATCTATCTATCTAAATATCTATCTATCTATCTATCTATCTATCTATCTATCTATCTATCTATCTATCTATCTATCTATCTATCTATCTATCTATCTATCTATCTATGTTCGGCCCGTTCCCGTTACAAATATAGATAGAATAGAAGAATAGATAGAAAATATGATTGGAAGAGATCTATCTAAAGTAAACTTGGCTCCCGTTCCCGACTATCTGTCTGTCTGTCAGTCTGTCTATCTGTCTGTCTATCTGTCTGTCTGACCTGGCCCGGCTGCACCTCATTTAATTCATATAGATTTCTATAGCCAGGGGACTTAACTTAAGATATAACAATGCTACTAAAAGTTATATCCCTTTTTTTAATATGTTTTTATATTTTCTTATGTTCAGTCATGTAATTACAAAATTAAATTTTAGGAATGTAATAGCTGATAGCTGATAGATAAAACTATCACAGTTGGTTGCACAGGAATGAAAGGAAAACGTGTAGAAAATTTCATCTCAATCGGATGGACCGTTCGCGAACGCATAAACGATACACATAAACGAACGCATAAACGATACACATACATACATACATACATACATACATACATACACACATCGATTTTTATAGATATAGATTATGTAAACGATAGTCAGATATCTAAAGTTGTATAAAGTAAATATAATGTGTTAATGGTGATCAGCTATTTAGAGTTTTATATAATAAATATAATATGTACATGATGGTCGAATATTTGAAGTTGCATATAGTATATACTATACGTAAATGATGATCAAATATTTTAAGTTTAGGATGGCAAATATAATATATAAAAGATGGTCAGATATTTGAAGTTTTATATAGCAAATATAAAATGTATACGATGATCAGATATTTGAAACTGTGTATAGTAAATAAAATATGTAAATGATTCTCAGATATTTGAAGTTGAATATGGTAAATTTAATATGTAAATGATGGTGAACTATAAGGGCTTAAAACATTAAATGCAAGGGCATCGACTTTTTTATGCAACGGGTTCTAATTTCATAGAAATGGTAAACTATATTAGATATAATATGTCAAAAATACACTTATATTTGAATATGTATATGGGAATTATAATATGTATTGAATGGTCGACGTACGATCCTATAATATGAGTTAGTTGCATATCCCTTACAAGACTTGTAGTTTGTAATTTCTTGCAAGTTTACGTTCAATAGTTTGCCATTGATTTCTGAACGACCGGCACTTATACCATTGTATGAAAACCTACGCAAGCAGGCCCGTCTTACAGTCGGGCCTTACGACCATTCATCTTCGTACCTCAATTATCTATTGTGCATGCTATGTTCACATAGACAATAAAACATTGTCAAATGAATGCTGTGAACGTACTACCATGTTATGAGACAGGCAAGCACGCACACTCTCACGCGCGCACACACACACGCACACACACACACACACACACATACACACACACAAACCCTGACTGTAGAATACCAAAGGACATCCTTTTTGGTGAATTACAGGTGAGTAAGAGATCTCCGGTCGGCCTCTACTACAATACAAAGATGTGTAAATGGGACGTGATTGATACAGGCATTGATAATGCACATTGGGAGCAAGTCGCCACTGAACGTGTTACATGGAGTGCAAAGATCACAAAAGGAATAAACACAAAGGAGAATTTGATTGCAGATAAGTCACACACTGATCGTGTGAGACGTAAGATGGTGCGTGATGGTGGAAATGGCCATGTGTTCACATGCATCCAGTGTGGGCGAACATTTACATCGCGAATTGATCTGATCAGTCCCATTGGCGACCGCCATAGGTTGTAGTTATTATGACCTTTTGAAGCACAATATAACAAGCTATGGTCTGTCAAGACGGCAAGGTGCCAGTGCATGTAATGTAATAGAACAGTTATCGTATTCATTCATTCATTCATTCATTCATTCATTCATTCATTCATTCAGTAGCATGACCTTTGCAGAACCTCGCTCCCATAACAACCTTCCGGAAAACCTCTCGATCATATGCAAGATGTCCCGCGTCCGATACACACATCTGAAGATCATCCGCCACATCCTGCACCCATCTTCCTTTTGGCCTTCCTCTTCCTCTCTTCGCATATACCCCTCCATTATTGTTTTCTTTCATGATTGTTATGGTTTCTTGGCAAGTTTTCCGAAGGTAGTTTGCCATTGCTTTTCTTCTGGGCAGTGACTGTAGTAGTCGGTGGCCATAGCCATTGTCTCTACTGATGAGATCATCTGCCTATCGCCGCAGAGTGCAGACCATAACCAACAACTATTTGTCGGCTGCCGGTCTCTCTGGCCAAGGGGTTACAACACTTTCTCCGTAATCCCGTTTATCACGCAGGGTCTCGTAGCAGGGCGAGAGCTGGGAGCGGTTTCATCCCCGCTGGTGACTTGCGGGATAAGTGAAGCCGGCAGCTCAGAAAGCAATGGCAAACTACTGAGCGTAATCTTGCCAAGAAATCAACATACAGCTGAAAGATGCTGATGTTGACAGCGATGTCCTGTAAAGGATATGCAAAACCAAAAAAAAACAAAAAACATTTGTCGGCTGCTCTCACACTCCATCCAACACCTGCTTCCATGGCTTCAGGTAAGCCTGATTGGGGGGCTAAACGGGTACTCCACCTTGCCCAAGGGTCAAGGGTGTCCCGTAGACTAGCGGAGGAAAGGAGGCGTCTTACTTCTCCTTTGATAGAGGATGCCCCTACCCCGCTAACCGGAGTTATCGTATAGTATACACGTCTTAAAAATACTATTTTGAAAGGAACATAGAACTAACAACACATTAGTAAATATTCATCAATGCACAGATCATTAAAAAGCAAATGCTTACTAATTGTCTGTGACAATATTTCTGAGACAGCAAGAAAATCAACGTGTAATAGCCAGTAGATTTACAATCCAGCCACATAAAACTTAACTGTTGAATGAAAACAATAACAGACAATGAGGTGGGGTATAGAATTATAGGTCTCACAGATGTACATTAACTTACCAAGAATAGGTCACACAGTAAACACACACGTATATCGGACCGTGACTAAGATATTTCAATAACTAGACTTCTGAACGGTTCATTTGTAATTGTGTGGCCAATCATGCTGACCTCGAATTTTCTTTCCGATATACCGTCAGGAATTCTAACACTGTTTAATCTCAGATTACCAATTCCCGGACTAAACGTTTCAACCATACACGCTTTGTCACAGTTTTCCCAAGCGTATCTTCACACTCGGTTCTGTTAACTGGTGCCGAGGAACGGTTTGTCGCCACATGTGACCTCTCATTTGACAGAAGGGCGATATATCGCCATACTATTTTAATCGCGCTATTTTTTTTTTTTTTATTTGGTAGTATCTTCGGCAATGTCAATGTTTAGTTAAGGAAAATTACATTAAAATACTTGTTCATTTTATTGTGCACCATGTTTTTTTTATCCATACCTACATTTTGTTTGGCGGTGAATCAATGAAATATTTCCTAGTCTCCAGGAACAATCAACAAATTATTCTAATACTTGTTTCTATAGACGGCATTGTTGAAATAGCCATCTACTCCCATCACAACAGCCTGTGTGCATGGCAGACTTGGTTGGTTCCCACAGGCACGCATCATAAAGAAATGGGCTCTAATTCTGTGGTAAGAAGAACTTTCATCTCTCGGAGGCGAATCAGTTCGTTGGGTAGATATAGGGGAAAAAAAATAACGAACGATGATTTATTTACAAAGTGTCACAAATTGGGCACGCAGGCTCGTTTTTCATTGGGCCCTTCCAGTCACTTATGTCACTCTACTTGCCGCTCTATCGGGGTCTACAGGCTTGGTCCTGACAACCGTGTGAGAACCACTGGTCCATATTCTCTACTAGATCAATAAAATCGTATCTATTGATCGTGACTTGAAACAAGAACAAGACAATACGTTTATCAGAACGTACAGTAGACAACAAGAAATAGGCTGGTATTTGTGCAGATCAATAAGAGTAAATCAACTTGTTGTTACCCTCGAGTTTACTAGTGACTGATCTCCAGTGATAGATTGACATGGTACAAGTAATTAATATTAGAGTGCCCGTACACAGGACGAAAGGTACTGGTACTGCTCTAATTACTTTATGTTAGAGTACCCTTATACCAGCAGAAACATACTAGAGATGTAATAACTAGTTTCTTAAGAGTACGTTTATACCAGCATTACCATACTTGGGATGTAACAACCAATATCTGTTAGAGTGTCTTTATGCAAGCAGTGTATGTCACGGTATCTTTTCACTTACCGAAATTTACTAGACATGTAACTAACAGTTTCGTTCACAGAGTCTTTTTACATGCCGAAAGTTACTAGACATGTAAAAATTTTCTTTCATGGTGTCTTTTGACATCCTAAAAGTTATTAGACATGCACCGACCAATTTCTTTTAGTGTGCCTTCATAAAAGCCGAAATGTGACCACAACAGGTGATACATTGCATGGTCAAGTTAAGTGTATGACACACTCACACAGAAATGAAAAGAGACCCGATGAAGGTAACAGAACAGAAACAACTCAAATATTGTACCCGCATTAAAGGCATGACTATCAAATTAAAACAGTATTGGAGAGAAAATTGAAGGAATGTGAACAAGGGGCAGACAATTATACACAGGTGGAGATCAATTCCAACAATGGACACAATTATGTCTGTCAGTGCACAAGCGATAGAAACAAAATAATGTAAGTCCAATTCACTCAATCTGCATTATGGAGGCGGTGCTTGATTTATTGATCGATGGATTGAATGATTGGTTCTCTGGTTGAACATATTGTGGATCTGACACTATTGTAAGCGTATGTGATCCTTTGCTAACCCTGGGGCAAATACAGAACTACACATTTTGGCTATTAGTTGTCCACACATAGAGCAAAGTGAGTACGTCATACAGACAGGCCGTCAACTACATGCAGAGGTCACATATGCACACAATCTCACACGGGCATATACACATATTGATCTATACGTACGCAAGGACTGAAGTAGGTACGTACGTTCATACATGAGCAATACAGACAGACAACTCATACATAAACCCCCACACACACTCACGCATTCTGGCACATCACACACCTACACGCACACTCGCGCATACACATATACACACATACGCACACATACACATACACATTCACACCAATACACACATACATACACACATATATACTCATGCATACACAGACACTCATACTCATGAGAGCACGAACGCACGAACGCGTCAAACGCATCGGCACCCATTCCCCCGAACGCGCAGGCAGGCAGAAAGACAGACCTACCTGACCACCTGCCCGTCTGTCTGTCTGTCTGTCTGTCTGTCTGTCTGTCTGTCTGTCTAATCCCACCACCCCTTTCCCCTATCTCTCTTCCTTTAACCCTCCCTCCTACATACATATAGTTTAGTCCGCTCCCGTGCATGATACATCCTTTTGGTAATAATGATTGGATATTTCAACTTTGTGAACCAACCAACCAACCAACCAACCAACATACAAACTAACTAACTAACTAATTAACTAACTAACTAACTAACTAACTAACTAACTAACTAACTAACTAACTAACTAACACCTTTCTGTTATTAATCTTTGTGTGACATTCAATGACACAGGAACGGAGCATTATGGAGCGACCCTTTGCCATGAAGATGGAACCGAGTCTAACTAACTAACTAACTAACTAACTAACTAACTAACTAACTAAACTTCTGACTGACTGACTGATTGACTAACTAACTAACTAACTAACTAACTAACTAACTAACTAACTAACTAACTAACTAATGAACTAACTAACTAATTAACTAATTAATTTACTAACCTTCTGACCGACCGACCGACCGACCGACCGACCGACCAACAGCTTTACCGACCGACCGACCGACCGACCGACCGACCGACCGACCGACCCACCGACCCACCTGTGATATAATAAAACATCCTTACCCTTTCCTATTTATTGACTCCCTTAAAAATAAACAAACCCTTACAATTACTGTTTAAGTATCTTGCTTAATGTAATGAATGAATCACCCAAATAAACGAGAAGTAGATTGTGAGCTTTACTAAAACACGACTACAAGAGACAAATTGGACGTTGCGGCCAAAGCCTTCGTCAGCACAGGACAAACAAATACAAACCAACACAAAACTACATGAAACACACTATGACAATATTAAACTATTAAACTAATTAAAATTAAATGTACTCATCTGAATACTGTGTCCTAGCTTGGAAGGTCTGACACACGTAGGGCGCCAGTGGATCAATAGACCGGATGTATGGTACACGGGTCAAAGGTCAAGCGGGAAGGGAGTGGGGTGGAGACGCGCCCATGTGTGCGGAAAAGTGAAATTAGAGACCGGCAAAGATGTTACGGACGCAGATGACAATTAGCAATTATCGTTAAGCGCTCGAAACACCGCTGTGGAAACCTATATAGTGTTAGTACACACAGAGAGGCATGAGTGGCGGTCGTTCAGAAAATGATGGCAAAACACCGAACGTAAATCCGCCAAGAGAGTTGACTGTGATGTCATACAAAGGATCTGCACGTACCCAGATGGTGGACTGTAAGCTAGGGGTGGGAGGGGTGGGGTGGGAAGTTAAATGAAGCTGTGTTGGACATTAAGGCCGTGAGGGGAGAGTGTGCCCAACTGGAAGATGAGACGGTGTTCCAATGTCTTCCGATCCCGTTCGTGGGATGCGCATGATTTGATGGCCGTGACCTGTATGTCGGCTACGCCATGGTGGTCAGGACTGTTGAAATGTATGGATACTGGTTTCTGGGCGCCGCTGGTGATGTCAGAAAGATGTTGTCGAAATCTGTCCCCAAGACGTAATCCTGTCTCACCAACATATCTCATGTCGCAACGTGTGCAGGTAATCGCATAGATGACGTTGCGACTGATGCATGAGAAACCCTCACGGATGTGGAAGGTCGTCTTAGGGAATGTCAGACTCTGGGTTTGAAGTACGTATGGACAGGTCTTGCAAACCGATCGAAGACACGCCACCGTGCCAGGAAGAGACTGGTGAGGTTGGGGTAGCCTGCTATGGACCAGCACATCTCTGAGGTTACGATCCCGCTTATATGCCACTAGAGGAGCCTCTGAGAAGACATCACGAGTGGTCGATTCCGCCCGGAGAATGGATAGATGTTTAAAAAGGATATTCTTGGCAGCAATATTGTGGGGATGATAAGTAAGTGAGAGGACAGGTCTATTGTTTCGTGGTTTCGGCCTGGAGGAGAGAGCCTCAGTGCGACTGATAGACTGGCAGCGGTGAAGAGCTGTAGATAGAACATTATCAGGATAGCCACGAAGGCGAAAGAAATCAAGCATCTCGTGGGCTTTTTGATGGAAGTCGTTGTTATCCTGGCAAAGTCGTCGGAGACGTAACAGTTGGGAGAAAGGAATAGAACGTTTGCATGAGGGAGGGTGGGAGGAGGTATAGAGAAGGAATGAGTGCGAGTCAGTTGGTTTATAATAAACCGTCGTGCATAGACCAGCGGAACCTAAAGAGACTGTGAGGTCTAAGAAATTGACAGCCGACGAAGAAATGGTGGAGGTAAGTTTGATGCTGGGATGGAAGTCTGAAAAAAAGGCAATGAAGTTCTGTAGGTCAGGCAAGGGCATGTCCGAGACACCAAAGCAGTCGTCAATGTACCTCCTGTAGAGCTCCGGGAGCCTACCGGTGTACTGACTCCATACCTGGTGCTCCAGATAGCCCATGAAGAGGCAGGCATAACTAGGGACCCATCTTAGTAGCCATGGCCACCCCGCTGAATCTGGATCGAAGTAGTCCCCATTGAACTCAAACGAGTTGAGGTTGAGGACTAACTCCGCAAGACGCAGTAATGGTCCAGTGGCTATCGAGGGAGTTAAGCCTTTTCTCCAAGAAAAATTCGAAGGCTTTAAGGCCGTCAGAGTGAGGAATGGAAGTGTAGAGTGAAGTCACATCTAAAGTGAAGATGTGATACTGAGAAGGGTTAGTGAAACTGATGGAATCGAAGATGGAGATAGCGTGGTTGGTGTCTTTGATATACGAAGGGAGGCTGGCAACCAACGGCTGAAACATGCTGTCTAGAAACTCTGAAATCCGTTCTGTAGGGCAAGAGCAGGCCGAGACGATAGGTCTGCCTGGGTTACCAGGTTTGTGTGTCTTAGGCAGCATATTAAAGGCGGGTTTGCCCAAGCAGCTATCGTGGATGATCAACGAGGTGGCGGAGCTGGGTAAAAGACCTTGCTGGATAATGGCGTTAGTCACGCTTTTGACCTGGGTGTTGTTTCTGACTGTCCCATCTTGTATCCTTGGTCTGTAGAAGGTGGCATCGCCCAGTTGCTTGTTGCCTTCCTGTATATATAAGTCTTTCCTCCAAACCACTAGCGCCCCTCCCTTATCGGCAGGTTTGATAACTATGTCATCACGGCGTTTCAACTGTGTAAGTGCCCGTTGTTCATCCGCGGTGAGGTTGGAATATCGTAGTGGCTTAAATTTGAGTTTTTGGATGTCGTAAAGTGTTTTGTCGATGTATAAATCGAGGGCCTTAGATGCCCCTGGATTGGGAACCCAAGCAGACCTGCGTTTGGAGAGGTGAGAGAAATGGTCGGTAGGATCCGAAGAGTTATCGTTATGAGGTTGATTTCTGAAGTGATATTGTAGCCTGAGAGTGCGATGGAACCGATGAACGTCCTGCAGTAATGCGTATCTATCACCACAGGGACGTAGCGGTATGAACCTGAGCCCTTTGCTGAGGACCGATTTCTCAGATGCCGATAGTGGAAGGTCGGGAGGTATGCACACAACTAGGTTATCGGAGCCAGTGGTAAGTTGGGGTGGGAGAGGGGGCGAGGAGGGAGTGGAGGTAGGGGCACGGAGTTTGGCTAGCTTGGCGTTTTTGGCCGCGGAAAGACACTTGTATAGATGGTGGTTAGTGCTATTGATGATACACCGTATAACACAATACAAGAAATAATTACTCGAGGTAAGTTGTCTAAGACGCTGATCGAGGATAGTTATATTCGAGCTGAAGTCAGACAGTTGTCGCGCGTGGTTGTCGGCAATGCATCGCATGCGAAGAGTAGCACATTTAACTCAACTTTAGATAGACGTCTGCTACAACTGTCATCGAGAGTGCCTGCCGATGGGTGAAATCTAGAGATGAAGCCACGTGGGGTGATATGAAGCCGTAGGCAGTTCTTGAGGAAATTAAAATGGCATGTGGTGCGGGTCTTTTTGTAGATGTTAAGAGCCAAGTCGGTGGCTGTGATTTTGATATCTGTTGGTAAGAGACTAAAGCAGAAAATGACATATAATCTCAATTGTTGAAATAACTGAGGTGGATGAGTGGGAGGCATAGCGGTGGAGATTTAACGGACGTAGGGATGAAGGGCTGGTGTGCAAAAGTAAGGTGTTGTAGCCTAGCGGGGGGAAAAACAACACGTGTGTGGGGCGGTAAGGGTAGCACGCCGCTTAGAAAACACACTGACACGCGCGCACAGAATGGACTACAAATCGACAACAATCTTACCGACAACGAAGACGAAACGTGAAATATATAGTAGCAGTTCAAGGGAGCGGACAATGGTAAACAAGAATGAGGTGAACTGCAGTAAAGCTTAAAAAGGCAATGAATGAATCACCCAAATAAACGAGAAGTAGATTGTGAGCTTTACTAAAACACGACTACAAGAGACAAATTGGACGTTGCGGCCAAAGCCTTCGTCAGCACAGGACAAACAAATACAAACCAACACAAAACTACATGAAACACACTATGACAATATTAAACTATTAAACTAATTAAAATAAATGTACTCATCTGAATACTGTGTCCTAGCTTGGAAGGTCTGACACACGTAGGGCGCCAGTGGATCAATAGACCGGATGTATGGTACACGGGTCAAAGGTCAAGCGGGAAGGGAGTGGGGTGGAGACGCGCCCATGTGTGCGGAAAAGTGAAATTAGAGACCGGCAAAGATGTTACGGACGCAGATGACAATTAGCAATTATCGTTAAGCGCTCGAAACACCGCTGCGGAAACCTATATAGTGTTAGTACACACAGAGAGGCATGAGTGGCGGTCGTTCAGAAAATGATGGCAAAACACCGAACGTAAATCCGCCAAGAGAGTTGACTGTGATGTCATACAAAGGATCTGCACGTACCCAGATGGTGGACTGTAAGCTAGGGGTGGGAGGGGTGGGGTGGGAAGTTAAATGAAGCTGTGTTGGACATTAAGGCCGTGAGGGGAGAGTGTGCCCAACTGGAAGATGAGACGGTGTTCCAATGTCTTCCGATCCCGTTCGTGGGATGCGCATGATTTGATGGCCGTGACCTGTATGTCGGCTACGCCATGGTGGTCAGGACTGTTGAAATGTATGGATACTGGTTTCTGGGCGCCGCTGGTGATGTCAGAAAGATGTTGTCGAAATCTGTCCCCAAGACGTAATCCTGTCTCACCAACATATCTCATGTCGCAACGTGTGCAGGTAATCGCATAGATGACGTTGCGACTGATGCATGAGAAACCCTCACGGATGTGGAAGGTCGTCTTAGGGAATGTCAGACTCTGGGTTTGAAGTACGTATGGACAGGTCTTGCAAACCGATCGAAGACACGCCACCGTGCCAGGAAGAGACTGGTGAGGTTGGGGTAGCCTGCTATGGACCAGCACATCTCTGAGGTTACGATCCCGCTTATATGCCACTAGAGGAGCCTCTGAGAAGACATCACGAGTGGTCGATTCCGCCCGGAGAATGGATAGATGTTTAAAAAGGATATTCTTGGCAGCAATATTGTGGGGATGATAAGTAAGTGAGAGGACAGGTCTATTGTTTCGTGGTTTCGGCCTGGAGGAGAGAGCCTCAGTGCGACTGATAGACTGGCAGCGGTGAAGAGCTGTAGATAGAACATTATCAGGATAGCCACGAAGGCGAAAGAAATCAAGCATCTCGTGGGCTTTTTGATGGAAGTCGTTGTTATCCTGGCAAAGTCGTCGGAGACGTAACAGTTGGTAGAAAGGAATAGAACGTTTGCACGAGGGAGGGTGGGAGGAGGTATAGAGAAGGAATGAGTGCGAGTCAGTTGGTTTATAATAAACCGTCGTGCATAGACCAGCGGAACCTAAAGAGACTGTGAGGTCTAAGAAGTTGACAGCCGACGAAGAAATGGTGGAGGTAAGTTTGATGCTGGGATGGAAGTCTGAAAAAAGGCAATGAAGTTCTGTAGGTCAGGCAAGGGCATGTCCGAGACACCAAAGCAGTCGTCAATGTACCTCCTGTAGAGCTCCGGGAGCCTACCGGTGTACTGACTCCATACCTGGTGCTCCAGATAGCCCATGAAGAGGCAGGCATAACTGGGACCCATCTTAGTACCCATGGCCACCCCGCAGTGTTCTATGCACTGTGAACAATATCTCACTATTTATGCTTAGAAATCTGCAAATAATCTATATACTGTAGAGATTGAACTCTAAAGTACAGTTTCAAAGGAGTTTTTTTCATTCTTGCTTAATGTAGGAGTAAGAATTAAAACAGCGATAGACTGAACGTGGCACAGATTAATTTATTTGGCTTTGTTTTTCACGTACCTGGCAAGACCGGGACTGGTTGAAAACAAAGACTAAAGTAGCCATTTTAGTTCAGGCAAACAAAGGGAGCAGACATGTAAAAGTTCCCTGTGTGGGGAAAGGTATTTTTGCCTTTTAAAATCATCATTCTCTGCAAGCCAATTGGTATGTTATATCTACATTATTAAGATGTATTTATGTATTACATAGACCAGTATGTTTAATTAAGAATTAGTAAGAATAATAAGTCAACAATTCTCTTAAACCAGGCTGGATGATGTTTACCAATGAAACACATGTGGGCGCCACGCTGTAATTTTTCCTATGTTTTACAATTTCAAATCCATATGTTAAAAACTTTTATAGGCATTATGAACGTATATCTAACTAGTAGTGCTTATAACCTAGAAATATTATGTGTACCGTAGAGTATCAAACTCAGGTCAAAAACACTTTCTAGGCATTTTCTCAATGTGGGACTCTTGATTCATACTTCAGTAGAGAACTTGTGTCTGTCAATTTCATATTCCATTGTTAAAACTTCTATGCACTGTGAACAATATCTCACTATTTATGCTTAGAAATCTGCAAATAATCTATGTACTGTAGAGATTGAACTCTAAAGTACAGTTTCAAAGGAGTTTTATCCATGCAGAGACATACTCATGAGTACGCATATCATGGACTCAGTTCATTTTGGATAAATTGTTTTCCTAATTCATAATCTGTAACTTGGAACTATAGTGCTAAATTTTAGTACAATTCTTTTGTTAACAGATTATCAACCACTCAGCATGAGTGGTGAACATATAGTCATTTCATAAAATATTGCTAGGGACATGCCATGTTTGAGAATATAAATTCATGAACAATTAAAGTAAACGCGTGATGTAAATGCATGTTCAGATAGGATTCAATCCGCATCACCTCACTGTAGTAGGAACAGAAGCGAAGATTGATGTGAATAAATTGCTTGCAATATTCAGAAGGCTGGACCATGCGGCATAAGTTATTCTAATAAATACACTCTGAATAATAGCAGTCATTGACAAAATATATCACAGCGATTACTATCCTCATGTGCTGTACGCAGTGGGGGAAAACAATGGATGTTTTAGTTTATGGATTAACCCCTGAAGAAAATTCAAAAACCTAGGCTCCCTGCATCATCATTATGATTAATTATTATGTATGATTATCATGTACTTAATATCAGAGAAATGTACATGTATGTTTTTTCTGGTATGAGAATCTTCCCCTTTCTGATTGTTACTTTTTACTGTGGGAATATACATTTTAATGTTGCACCTGGGGATTAGAGGATGTTGATGGAAGAATCCATGCGTATGTCAGTACTTAAAAAGCCAATGTTGAATAGCCTTGGCCTAGTGATGATTATAGTGCCGAAAGGAAGGCGCGGCATTAGAAACCACAGAGATACTGTATAGGCTATTCTCTTCAAGAATGAGAGATATAATATCAACATGTTGGATGGACAGAATGACTTCACTCATCTAATAGTCCCAGTAACAACAGAACAAAACAGAGTGAAAAGATATCTCTCACTATCAGAGCTAGCAAAGTTCTACCACAGGCGACAAGGGACAGGGAACTTGGAAACCCACTCCTATCTCCTTCCCCTTTTTTGTTGTAATTGCCTTGTGAAAGTTAACACATCACAGTAGGTTAATGCTCGTGTTGTATTCTTTGTCATCCCTTTTCTATAGAAGAGAAGCGAGTGGTGGTTTTGGTGGGACTGCATTTCATAACTATCATCAGGATCCTGGGTTAAAAGCCTGATGAAGGTGAGTCAGGACTAAATGGCTTAACCATGTTCTGGAGCTATAAATACATCGTTTACTGCTGCATTCATAAGCTGCAAAGGCAAGCAAAAGAGATACATACGAAGACAACTGACGGTGTGATTGAGGAAGTCCTATTTCAGTAGGAATATCCAGGATGGACTTCAAGATCTAATAATCTACGAAGATGAAGATCAACAGAGTAACTGACAACAGTGTATCGTCTGCTTTACTTCTGAGAAGTATCACCTATGGCCTCATCATTCAACCAAGTCAGTGAAACTATGGGACAATCCTTCTACAAGTTACTAAAACTAACAACAGTGAGTAACCTTCAACTGTTGGTTGGATTACCAAGTTAATATCCAACAATAGGATAAGTCTTCGAAAGAACGTCTCACAGCTGCAACAGTCAAACATGGGATTCAGGCATTCAACACCAAGTTCTAGCTATGAACACTAACTCGAACAAATGGGGAGAAGACACTGAACCACATAAGCCAATACAACCAAGGTACAAACTTAATATCATCTGAAACATAACTACGAAACCAGATTACCTCAAGGTTCCAAACCCTGAACACCATCAGATAAAAGACCATATGAAAGCAACTAAATGCCTCTACATCAGCAACAAGAGGAATCATCCAATTGTTTGCACTCCTGCTACTGTGCTGGATTTATTCATCTGTGGATATATGTAGGTATAGATCAATTGTGGCCCTAGTCACAGATACTACCATGAGATGCCTCTCAGTCAATTAAATTCTACACTGGACTAGATAACAACAACTAATTCCTTGCCGGTCCAATGTCAGCCTAAATGCCATGGGTTATAGTCTCGCGACTAGGTGGGTGAAACCTTTGTGTAAGCCAATTTGGTAGTCGGATATTAGAAGCCGAGAAGCTGAATGGACGTCAACTTTTCATCAGACCTGATTATAAAGGGAATTACCTTCTGCAAAGCTTAAGTGGAAATCCTGAAGTTTGACCAACCGGAGGCACCAAATTTCACAAAAAGGGCACCGAGCCTAAGGCAACAGAATATTTGTGATTCTAGCCCCAAACGGAGGGGATATATGGTGTGTGATTTTTTAATTCCTGGATTATGGAGTATAAAATAGTCACCAGCCAATTACCAGTGGATAAATATTAGGAACATAACTGAGTGCATTAATTCGGTACCCAGATAATTGGAAAAGGATCTAATCTACAGCAAAGATGAACTCTTAACCGCACACCAGGAGATAAATGACTCTATTAATTAGTTTAATTAGTAATACAAAATGCTGTTTATGTGTTGGGTTTTTTTTTCTGAAGGTAACAGGTCAGTAGTTTTTTTCCAATGGTATAGATGGTATAGTATTTTGACACCAACTCATTATTTTAAAATGAGAGAATGGTAAAAGGTGTCTGAAACAAATGTTGATATGTTGGGTTCTATTTAATTAGATCTTTATTTGCCTTAATTATGAGGGTAAATGAATGTAGACCCAATTTGTGGTTGTTGTGTTGTTTGTAATAACATTGGTTTTTTCTTGGGCAAAAAGGGTGTAAATGTATTAAGATAATGCAATTCATTCCCATGCCTAACTGAAAATGCATCGTGTTTATTACACATATATATGTAACTGCAGATCTTGAGTTAATACCTGAACTGTTTGTCCAAAAGTGTTGTGCACATCAAGTAAATGTGGTGTCCAACAGTAGTTGTTTATATGTTGTGAGCAATCAATATCCTTCTAGCACTATAGTAAATTTAAAGGGTGATGAAGTGGGAAGGGAAACCTACACACATATGCCATTGTTTCAAGGATTGAACTCTTTTCTCCTGGGATTTGTGGTAAATATCCCTGATCTGATCACCCTGCATTCTAACCAGTGACCAGAGAATCAATAAAAAACACCCTAGACAGACTTAACATAATATACTCATAAATTAAAATCAACTAAAGAAGAACAAACAGCAACAATTCACCTAAACGAACATCCCTTGAAACAAGTAAAGAGCTTCAAGTACCTAGGAAGTATAATATCATCAAATGGCAGATCAGAAGACGAGATCGAAAATAGGTGCAATAAGGCAAATCAACTCATTGGACAAATGGCACCAATACTAAAGAACAAACATGTATCAATAACTACTAAGAAAGCACTTTACAACACAATCTTCCTACCAACTCTGTGCTACCAATGCCAAACCTGGACAATGACAGAAAAAGAGAAAAGAAAAATCACAACAACAGAAATGAGGTTCCTGAGAAGAATACTCAACGTATCAAGAAGAGATAAGATCAGAAATGAAGAAATCAGGACTAAAGTGGGGGTTAAAGCTGCTCTAGATTTTATTAGAAAGCAGCAAGTCAAATGGTTTGGCCATGCAAGTAGGCTACCAGTCAACAGCATGCCACAACAAGCAATGATGTACAGACCAGATGGAAACAGAGGATCCACATCCCACACCACCAACCCAACCAACCCAACCAACCCAACCAACCCAACCAACCAACCAACCAACCAACCAACATGGAGGACAAATGTCATAAATGGAATAAAGACAAAGGAGAAAATTATGCTGATAGGTCACATACTGAGTGTGTGAGACGTAAGATGGTGCGTGATGGTGAAATTGATCATGTGTTCATATGTATTCACTGTGGACGAACATTTACAACTCGAATTGGTCTTATCAGTCACATTCGCTACCTCCATGGATTGTAGTTATTAAGCCTTTTTGAAGCACAATGTAACAAACTATCGTCTGTCAAGACTGCAAGGTGTCAATGAGAGAACCATATACGCAAGCCGGCTTGTTATTGACCTCGTCCTCCTTCCAGTAACGGTCGATGCGGCCATACCAATGTGGGTCTAGCATGTTATACCCATTAGAGAGGGTAGAGAGAGAGGGGGAGGTAAAGGGAGCATGGGAAATATATAGAAAGGAGAGAGAGAGAAAGAGAGTGAGAGAGAGAGAAAGAGAGAGAGAGAGAGCAGGTGGTTGGTTTGTGAAGTGATAGAGAGACAGAGAGGAATTGGAAGGCTGAAGGAGATATTGCGCTAACCAAATATATGAAAATAAAGGAGAAGGGGAAAGAGAGATGGTGAGATAGAGGGAAAAACTGTTAGGATAGAGAGGTGTATGAGAGATATGTATGGAGAGAGGAAAGGAGACAGGCAGAATGCGAGAGAGAGAAAGAAAGAAAGAAACAGAGACAGAAAGAGAGAGAGAGAGAGAGAGAGAGAGAGAGAGAGAGAGAGAGAGAGAGAGAGAGAGAGAGAGAGAGAGAGAGAGGAGAGGTCCTCAAAATAGACGTCGATTGTGAAGTGAATTACTCAGTGAGGAGATGAACCTAGCAACTGCGTATTCTGGGCTAGAGGCTTGACTACTTGGCCACAGACCCCCGCACCCGCACCCCCAGATGCAGAATACAATGATAAACACAAATAACTGAAAGTGGCGTGCGTGATCTTAAGGTTTTATGTGAATCAACAATATTTGACATGTTTTCTGTTTTGTGAAGTGTAAGGATATCGTGTGAGCAAATACCTACACAAGGGGAGGCGAATGAGAATATAAGGTGGCAACAATTATGGTGAATGGGATATCGATCGATGAATCATGTTTTCCTCACACGGAGGGATGACAGCAAAGGATGATGAACACTTTCTGTTACTTGTTTTTATTTTAATATTTCTTTTTTAATTGTTGGTGATGTATCTCATTGTGTTATCTTCCATCTAGTATTGTTACTGCTTATAGGTTTGCCTTCGATTTTTCACTAAGTATGATTTTTATTAGCACATCTTCTCATCTCATGTAATATCACAAAGATAGTTGTGCAGGAGACAGGAAGCGATAGGAATAGATGGGAAGAGATAGGACACATTTTATGAAATCCCGATAATAGAATAGATACCGCTACTCCTGAAAACCACAAGGTACATAAAACAGAGGAAGATGCAAACATATACAGAGAAGATTGTGACAGGGATAGTTCCTGTGCGGATGACAAGGTGGGAACAGCAGGAGGTAGCGAAAAATAGGACAGCTCGGTTTGTGATGTTTCATCGTCTTGGCTCCAATGGGAGATAATACTATTAATAAGTAGTCGTTGTAGTAGTAGTAGTAGTAGTAGTAGTAGTAGTAGTAGTAGTAGTGGTGGTGGTGGTGGTGGTGGTGGTTGGTTGGTTGGTTGGGTGGGTGGGTGGGGTGGGTCGTGGGTGGGTCGTGGGTGGGTCGTGGGTGGGTGGGTGGGTCGCGAGTGGGCAGGTGGGTCGCGGGTGGGTCGCGGGTGGGCAGGTGGGTCGCGGGTGGGCGGGTGGGTCGCGGGTGGGTCGCGGGTGGGCGGGTGGGTCGCGGGTGGGCGGGTGGGCAGGTGGGTCGCGGGTGGGCGGGTGGGTCGCTGGTTGTTGTTGTTGTTGTTGTTGTACTAGTACTAGTAGTAGTTGTTGCTGTAATTGTAGTAGCAGTAGTGGCAGTAGACGTAGTAGTCGAAGTAGCAGTTGTAGTAGTTGTAGCAGCAGCAGCAGCAGCAGCAACAGTAGCAGTAGTAGTAGTAGTAGTAGTAGTAGTAGTAGTAGTAGTAGCAGTAGTAGCAGTAGTAGTAGTAGTAGTAGTAGTAGTAGTAGTAGTAGAGGTAGTAGTAGAGGTGGTAGTAGTAGTAGTAGTAGTAGTAGTAGTAGTAGTAGTAGTAGTAGTAGTAGTAGTAGTAGTCGAAGTAGCAGTTGTAGTAGTTGTAGCAGCAGCAGCAGCAGCAACAACAGTAGTAGTAGTAGTAGTAGTAGTAGTAGTAGTAGTAGTAGTGGTAGTAGTAGAGGTAGTAGTAGTAGTAGTAGTAGCAGTAGAAGTAGTAGTAGTAGTAGTAGTAGTAGTAGTAGTAGTAGTAGTAGTAGTAGTAGTAGTGGTGGTAGTAGTAGTAGTGATGGTGGTAGTGGTAGTTGGAGTAGTGGTGATGTGGTGGTGGTGGTGATGGTGGGGCAGCGGGAGTGGTAGCAGCGGTAGCAGCGGGTAGTGGTAGTGAGGGTAGCAGCGGTTGCAGCGGCAGCAGCAGTAGTAAAAGAAGAAAATGGAGGAGGAGACGGAAAGAAATAGAATATAAACTATAGCTTACAGATATATAAAGATATAGCGAAGATAAATTAAGAGATACAAAAGAAATATAAGAGGTAGAAAAGAGTATTGATGAGGAGAGAATAGATATGAAGAGATACTGACAAACAGAAAGAGATGAAGATGAAACAGACATGAATGAATCTTGATAGAAAGTGTTACTCAGATATATACAGTGACAGAAAGAGAAGGAAATGTCATCAAAGACCTTTTTGATTAACCAGCTTCAGATTGCAGGGAACATCGCCTGGTCTGTATTTGATTACTAAAGCAGATATTTAACCGCAAACATAATTCTCTACCCGATATTACACATACAAGGCTTATAATTAGCAAAGATGAAAGGTGTCGGGAATAAATTGTACATCAAAGCATCGTTTTTGAGCTTGTACGTTTAAATAATATGGATTGCAAACAATTATGTATATTTAGGGTTTAGGGACATGAAATATATTTAGTAGTTCACTATGTCTTACGTTATATTTGAACAATGACCAAAGGTAGCTTGGGGCATTATGAAATAGGATTTTGTGAATTAGTGTGGCCTTATTAAAAAGTAGGCGTTTGTAGAGTGGCATAACTGAAGACGCTCATGTAGGTTAGAATTGTCGATAAGATTTTCACTAATAATTAAGATAACAGAAGGGCTGTGTTTATTTTATCATTTTGTGTGTGTGTGTTTTGTTTTCTTTTCCATCTGTTTGTGTTGTCCTGTCCTTGAAAAAAATTATTCTTGGAATCGAAACATCGGTTCGTCCTCCGTGCCCTATAATACTTATTTCTTTAATTTAATACTTCATTATTATATATTTGTTGATTGTTTCTGACTTTGGATACTTGTCACTCTTTTTCACCGTTATGGATTCCGTTTTAAGGTAGACGTATATAAAACAAGCTTAACATACACTGCCGCTCAATTGTGGAACAATCTTCCACAAGAAATCAAAGACACCACCAATCACTATACATACAGTCGCAACTTGTTTGAACACTACCTCAGTACAGACTACATGCCCCCCCCCCCCCCAACCCACCTTTAAAAAAAATGTAACCACAATAATAAGGGAAAATTGTCTTAAACGACAAATAGCCAATAAACATTCCCATATATATGGTATGTTACACCTTCCTTAGGTATTTATAATGCCCATGTTAAACATTGCCTCAGTGAGTCATGCATTACTGATTATTTTCCATGCGTTTTAATGCTTATTCTTCATTTGTTGTCTAAGATTAGCTTCATAAGTGATGTTGAATGAAATAATGTATGAGAGGAAATAGAGAAGAAGGGCAGAATGTCAGACGGCCCTGCGTGCCCATATCTTAACTCCTTGAAAATAAAGTTCGTTCGTTCGTTCGTTCGTTCGTTCGAGAAGGCACACAAATAGGGTTCAATCCGGTTTTGAAAGGCGCTCTTTTGCTACAAAGGGTAAGTACAGTTTGGCTGCCAAAGTGCCAGATAGGATTTGTGTGGCGAAAGGTGTGTAAACAGTCCGATATGAATATATAGAGGGAAGACAGCATAGTTATACAGTGGCATCCAACACAACAATATTGATTCCCAGCTGTATGGATGTATCCCAGAGATTGCATAACTGGCTTTCAATTTTAAGCCTAATGGAGATGTTGGAGAAGCAAGGCTTCAATGCGGTGACTCATACATCATCGACTCCACTCTTTGTGCTCTTTTGTATGTCGATGTGCGTGTGTGACACCTAGTTAGGCTTCTCACAGGTCAGTGTATCGGAGTTCAGTGTGCTTGTGTGTCAAGTTTATTTCCTCCAGAAAGAGGCTGTGAAGTTGGCTGGCTCCATCTACCCATGGGGACGTTATTTGTCCTGACCATTTTGATTTTACTAGGTTTGGGGCTTGAGACCTACCCAATTGAAATTCTCAACATCCATTAGAGTTTTTACATGCGCTACTTGCACGTAGGACGTGGTGTATTCCGACATTATCAGATAAGGTTAGATATCTCATCGACTACCCGACAGATGGTGTGCACGTGTGATATCATAAAAACCAGTAGCTCTTGTAAAACTTCCCAGAAGAATGTTAGGATTCGAACCAGGTAACATTTGAGCTTGAGGCAGACACGGTGACCATACTCCACACCACAATGAACAGATTCTGTCTTGAGACTATTTTTGCCTCCTTAAAACAAATGTCCCTAAGTAGGAACCTGTTGTGGGTATGTGGAGTGGTTAGTTAGTCAGACAGATTATCCTCGTTGCACATCGAACCATTCAGTCCATAAGTGCTCGGATCCCCTCCTCAGCAAATCCCGCAGGGTGTAGCGGCTAACGACGCCAGTTCTGTGTTGGTTTATCAATCTTCTTTGGCTTCCTGCGTAGTGTTCTTGTTTGGCCACACCTCTTTTAATTTGCTGCTCTCGCAGTCTGGCCATTGTTGTAGATTCACAGTCATCACTTGGTTCTCGCAAAAGTCTCACTTCTCGTAGAGCATTCAGAATGTCAGCCTGGTCCATGGCGCGTCCGCCCTCCACAGTAGCCTCACCTGCGAGCTTGTCAGCCCGCTCATTTCCTTGTACTCCCGCATGACCTGGCACGAAGATGAAACTAATCTTTGCCAGCCGAGACCGCTTCAGAGGCAGCAACCATTCTCTATCCTCTTGATCATGTTCATTGAGTCGCTAAGGAAACAGGCCCTAGTGAATGTCTGTGTCTCGAGCCATGTTATTGCTTTACTTACTGCCATGACTTCCATGGTCAGGCTACTTGTGGTTTCAGTGAAAGCACCAGAGTCCTCCTTCACAATTCTCCCTCCGGCCCGAGCTGTAAAGGCCCATGAGCTTCTCACATGTCGGACGACCGACCCATCTGTGTAGATGACCGCGTCACCGTCTAGCGAATTCTCGAAAATCAACAGCTTGTACTTCAGCCTCAACAGCAGCCGGATTTTCTTGTCTGCATTTTTCTATCTAGTTGGATGCAAACTGAAAAGGATGTGCAGAAGTCTGTTGGCACTTGCACCCACTCCTCGCCAGGTTCTAAGTCCTCAAGTGAACACACCCTGTTGAAGAATGTCTTCGGCTTGACCCATCCACGACCGTCCTCTTTTTAACCTGCTGCCCTTCACCTTCCTAATTTCACTATGCAGTGGATGTTGTGTGTTTGCGTTAATTCTGAGGTAGGCGCGTGCCCTGCAAAACTTGTATTCTCTCTTCAATGGTTGGAAAATCAAGAAGGTAGCGCATCGCCCTGCATGCTGTATCTCTTGTACATCCAAGAATAATGCGCATAGCTTCATTCTGTATCCTTTCCATCCTTTCTATCTGCTTATGGCTGAGAGTCAGGATTGCCATTGCATACTCCAAAACAGACATGACCAGCCCCTCGTACAGAAGACATAGATGGCGCTGCTCACAGTTTGCTGCCGCCATCACCCGCATCGCTGCCAAACCCCGCTTGGCCTTTGTTATCACCTGGTCTATGTGCACATTATAAGCAAGGCTTCGATCAAACCGTATCCCCAGGTAACTCATTGCCTGCGTTCTTTCCACCGTCTCTGAACACAGCATTACAGTTGGTGTTGGATTGTTGACAATATGATTATTCAACGAGAACCAAGTCACTGTTGCCTTTGTTGGGTTGACCATTGCAGAAGCTGGGGCAATGTGGAGTGGTAGGAGCATTAAATACAACAATGTGATATACAAGTAAATTGGCATATTCTTAAATAAGTGAAACAGTACAGTTATCTCGGAACAGTCATAACATCTGATGGGAGATGCCTTGAAGAGATTAGAACAAGAATTGCCACTGCGAAGGTACCCTTTTGCAAGATGAAAAACATAATGACCAATAAAAAGATATTAATTGAAATGAGAAAATGGGTGTTGAAGTGCTACATAGAACCTGTACTTTTGTATGGATGTGAAGCGTAGACAATGAGCAGAGAGGCTGAAAGACATATGATGGCTGTGGAAATGTGGTTTCTGAGGAAAATGCAAAGAATACCATGGACAGACAGAAAAACAAATGTACAAGGCCTTCAAGAAACAAATGAAGATGGTAAATTGATTAGAGACATTAGACGTAGACAGTCAAATATTTTGGGCATGTTATGAGAAGAAATGAATTGGAGAACTTGGTGACAACTGACAAGATCGAAGGAAGAGAACAAGGAGAAGACCGAGAAGTAAATACCTGGATGACTTGGCCAAGAGGCATGATCGAGACAGAAACACAGAGCTGATCCACGACTCTGGTGATCGAGTGAGATGGCAAAAACATGACCGCCCACGCTTATCGGCATGGCACATGAAAATGGATGGATGGGAGCCTGACACTTTGTAAGCCTGAGGTCACGGAGATGGCCAGCCTTTTCCCTTCATTATCGAAATCTGAGAACTGACACTGAACTCTTGTTCTACGGCTTTCATGCCATTGCTAGCGTAACGCCCTACCCGTTGCAACGGGTCAAAAAGAGACGAAAGGTAATGCATTAATTATTAACCTGGCAGGCTTAACCTCCTTAGAAGCATCTAAAGCAATGGTTCTCAACCGGTGGGGAATTTTAGGGTTTCCAGGGGGGGGGTGGGGGGGGGGGGATGAAGATCATTTCAAGATCGCGTTAATACAACAACCGATTACTTGATATTGCTTTTCCCTTCATACTTTACAGTTATGCACGTCTCATCCTTCTAAAATTCATTTTATAAAGTAAGTAGACCTACAAATCACGTTTTATGTGAATGTCTAGACCTGTTTTAACATATTACCTTCCATTAATGAAAGGGGGGGGGGGGGGAAATGACGTTCCGAAAATATGGTGAAGGGGGGCACGGGCCAAAAAAGGTTCAGAACCACTGATCTAAAGCATCAAGTTTACAAGACTGTCGAGGCTGTCGGGAGTGATAAACAAAACCATATTCTCGCTGTCTATATTCAGATTCTTTCTTTGTGGCCTAGCAGGTCAAAATGTCCCTTACACATATACAAAAATCTCATGTAAAAGAGCATTAAGCTACAAGACAGTTCAACCTCATTCTGTCTGGGTCAGACCGCAAGGGAAGATTCAGATGTCAGACATATGTCAGAACTAGAATCGTGATGACAAAGATGACATTTAGCGGAGAAACAGATCTAAATATGCATATCTACAATTTTATCTACATACATTAGGTGAATCAACGAGAATAAAAGTAGAATCTGTACGAGTTACAAGTTAATGGAAGAAATAGAATATCTGTCTGCACGCCTTTGGTGTAAAATGTACAAGATAATAGAATAACTATAATGTATGTTGCACTTTTTAGTGTAAGATCTACAAGACAATAGGATAACTAGAATGTCTGTTACTCTTTTTAGTATAAGGTCTAGTTGGAGTTGAGTTGAGTTAAGAACCGACACCCCGCACTCAGGACATTCCCATACGTGCTCCGTCCCCTCGTTCAACAGTCAGCGAAGAGTCATACTACTAATCGTTCCCACCGCTATCTGATTACAAGTTCTTCTGGTCCTCCCTCTCACTCCCGAAACTCCCCGCCGATCCCCTACAATCCCACTTACCCCACACATGGGCTCTCAATCTGTTCCCCCACCCTCTCCACCCTGTCCCACAAGCGCACGACCCCCCACTCCCCCCGTCCATAGGCAAAATACCACCAAGAGCCGCACTCCCCGCTAGCCCACCAGGTCTAGAAAATAATAGAATTACTATAATGTTTGTTGCTCTCTTTTTGGTTTAAGATTTACAAGATAATTTAATAAATAGTATGTCTGTACTCTTTGATTAAGCCTCTGGTGTAAGATCCACAAGAAAATAGAATAACTGGAATGTCTTGTGCACTCTTTGGTGAAGCTAGCCCAGTACAGACTTCTATAAGCATTCAGGTTTGCTGTCCCTAACCTTTGACAGTGCCTAGTCTACCTACAAGGCAGCGGGCGTGTATGTCTCTTAGTCATTCTCCTATCCCTTGACTTGTCCGACATGAGGCGCTACTGTCGGCACAACTCTTGGGGTCGTCTTTGGGAAACACAAGCCCATCGACTACTTAGTTGGAGACCCGGCAGAGGCGACCCAAGAACATATTTATGGGAATGGCCAGCACGTGGGTCTAGTTGATAAGGGGCTACGCTGATAATTGCATTAGCGAGGACGAACAGTAGGTTCGACTCCCTCATTCGTCGTCCGCTAACAGAAGAAAAGGCTGACTTTATATAACTCCCTGTATTCAGGCTTACAAAACATGATGTTCCTGTTTCAGGACAACAAAACTTGATGTTCTTGCTTCAGGACAACAAAACTTGATGTTCTTGTTTCAGGACAACAAAACTTGATGTTCTTGTTTCAGGACAACAAAACTTGATGTTCTTGTTTCAGGACAACAAAACTTGATGTTCCTGTTTCAGGACAACACAACTTGATGTTCTTGTTTCAGGACAACAAAACTAGATGTTCCTGCTTCAGATTAGCAAAACTAGATGTTCCTGCTTTGGATCAACAAAACTAGATGATCCTGTTTCAGGACAACAAAACTTGATGTTCTTGTTTCAGGACAACAAAACTTGATGTTCTTGTTTCAGGACAACAAAACTTGATGTTCTTGTTTCAGGACAACAAAACTTGATGTTCTTGTTTCAGGACAACAAAACTTGATGTTCCTGTTTCAGGACAACAAAACTTGATGCTCCTGCTTCGGATGAACAAAACTAGATGTTCCTGTTTCAGGACAACAAAACTAGATGTTCTTGTTTCAGGACAACAAAACTTGATGTTCTTGTTTCAGGACAACAAAACTTGATGTTCTTGTTTCATGACAACAAAACTAGATGATCCTGTTTCAGGACAACAAAACTTGATGTTCTTGTTTCAGGACAACAAAACTTGATGTTCCTGCTTCGTATCAACAAAACTAGATGTTCCTATTTCAGGACAACAAAACTAGATGTTCTTGTTTCAGGACAACAAAACTTGATGTTCTTGTTTCAGGACAACAAAACTAGATGATCCTGTTTCAGGACAACAAAACTTGTTCTTGTTTCAGGACAACAAAACTTGATGTTCCTGCTTCAGATTAACAAATCTAGATGTTACTGCTTCGGATCAACGAAACAAAATATTCCAGCTTCAAACCTACACAATTAGATTTTCATGTGTCAGGCCTACACAATGTGTCGTCCCTGCTTCTCTCTCTCCCCCCCCCCCCCCCTTTCCCTCTCTCTCTCTCTCTCTCTCTCTCTCTCTCTCTCTCTCTCTCTCTCTCTCTCACACACACACACACACACACACACACACACATCATGTTCCTCTTGTACCTTGCGGTATCGAGGTGAAGTATAAACAGCGGGAGAGTGCCCGCTTATGGGCTTCACGTATCGATATTTCCATGGACTCTGTTATTTCCTGCGTCCATCGTTTACGTGCTCGGCCTCTTCCTCTGCTTCCATCTAGTCTGTACAACATTGCTGGTTATGGTAAACTGTTAGTTAGGCTAAACCATTTGACTTGCTGCCTTCTAATAAAATCTAGCGCAGCTATAACCACCACTTTAGTCCTGATTTCTTCATTTCTGATCTGATTCTCTTCTTGATACATTGAGCATTTTTCTCGGGAATCTCATTTCTGTTGTTGTGATTTTTTAAATCTCTTTTTCTGTCATTGTCCGGGTTTGGCATTGGTGACATTGAGTTGGCAGGAAGATTGTGTTGTAAAGTGCTTTCTTAGTAGTTGTTGATACATGTTAATAGTCGTCCGTGCTTCACCTGCATCAATTCAGTAAAAGTAGATTACAGGACGTCTTTTCACGCCACTTTTCACATGTTGGTTATATGGTAGATGTCAGGAAGTGGGTTTGGTATGAATGGAACTCACACCTTCACGAGTGTTTGTTAGTATGTGAAACACGTTTTGTGACGAGTATCAGGAAAGAGAACTCTCGGGTTTGAACGGGGAGTGCGAGTGAAGACACAGTCCAGGTCGGGGGTGTTAAAACGAGTGCGAGAATGACACCAGCCTAATACCTTTGTACATTATATTTTAGTTGAGAGTGATCGTCTCTGTGCTTATGTTAGTGGAGAATAATTGTGCGGTTAGACGTGAGTTAAGACGTGATTGTAATTGTGAAAAAAAAAACCGGTCTCTGTGGCTAAGGGCTTGCGAACGCGGTTCGAAACACGGCGGTGCTGGTCTTTTCGAAAAAAGGTATAGGGGCCGGTCGTTCAGAAAGCAATGGCAAACTACTGAACGTAACACTTGCCTAGTACATCAACTAGCAGCTGAAAATACTGGTGTTGACTGAAACGTCCCGTAAGGGATACTGCAACAAAATATTTTGTAATTGTGAAGCCACGAAATAAATGATGAAAACCGTGTGGACTTAGGTTATGTCTTTCAGTTGAACTTGTGACGTTGGCTCGAGTTGACGAGAGCGAGTAGCCTGCAAACATGGACAGACAATTCAGGTTTTACAACGAAGTATACAGAAGATAGGTAAATCATGGCGCAGAGATCATTAGCCATTAAATACGTAGCACAGAAATTAGCGCCATGAGAAAATTGCCGCCAAGGATCTGACCTGCGAGTAGCTTGACAACGCACAGAAGCGAGCCCAAAGCGGCGGCCTGAAAGTTAGGTCCATGACAGTAGACTCATATTTTTAGGCCAACAGAAACTCGATATGTGATGTCAATCCATGCGGACGTCATTTACTTCCCAGTCAATGACCAGGAGCCCATGTTAGCCGTGGTCGACCTCGGTGACCTGGTCAGTAGAAAACAACTCCCCAGTCTCGACTGGGGTTCGAACATCAGACCACAGAGCTGGAAGGTAAGCATGCTACCCTCTACACTACCGCCATTTCGGTATGTTCGCATATCCTTTACAGGACATCGCTGTCAACATCAGCATCTTTCAGCTGATTGTTGATTTCTTGGACAAGATTACGCTCAGTAGTTTTGCCAATTGCTTTCTGAGGCGACCGGCTCACATACCCGTAAGGTTCCGAAGCGGAGAGAACCGCACCGATTCTCGCGCACGTCACGTTACTTACCAGAGTATAAGGGATTACGGAGAAGGTCGCTAACACCTATGCCAGGGAGACCGGTATTGTTTTCGGTATGAATACATATATATATTTAGGATTAAAGAAAGTGCTAGGAGATAGAGGCTTATGGAATGGAGAGATCACGATCAGTCCATTGTATGAAGTAACTGATGATGGTGATGAAACGATGATGATGATGGTGGTGTTGGTGATGATGATGGTGAAGACGATGATGCTGATGCTGGTTATGGTGGTGATGATGATGATGATGATTGGTATCGTGGTGGTGTAGATGAATATTAGTGATGATGAAGATGATGATGATGATGATGATGATGATGATGATAATGATGATATTGGTATTGATGATCATGGTGATAATGACAATAACGATGACGACAACGACCACCTCCATCACAATGATAATTCTTATGATTATTTTGTAAGCAGTAAAAGAAATACTTACTTTCCTGGTGAAACATCTCATCATTGCCAAGTCGCAGGCCACGGACTGGGCCCGAGTCCTCTAGAATGCATACCATGAATCCGACCACCACAGCCTAAAGCTTCCGCTACCGACATATCCAATATTCTTAGCTGATTTCTTTCCCGTGGTTGTCTTAAACGCTTATCTCTAGCACCGAATAAATAAAAGATAGCTGGAGAGTTTAAGACATAACGCACATTGGTAGGCTAAACTTATACAGGTGTTTACAGGCACGACTGCCGTGTACAGACGGGTATCATGAGAAACCGCAGGTATACTACACCTTTCAAGTGCTTTCTGGATCATTAACGTTTAAACAGAAATCAATAAGTGTTCGGAACGGAATTTCTCTAGGGCCGTGAAAAACGGTTCTCTTTTGAATGGGAATTAGGGAGACATTTTGGACCGGAAAAATACCCCAGTGATCTCCCGTTTAATTCTATAGATAGCCTTTTTATTAGAGTGTTGATGTGGTTACAACCATGGCTACGTGTAAGTGGGGGGATATATTTTTGTGACTGGCGTCTTAAAATCTTAGCCTGTGCCATGCCACTTGAGTTGACACGCAGTTTTAATGCTCAGTGAATTGAGATTTACTATATAATACTTATTCTATTGATTGTGTATCATGTATAGTCTAAAACTACTGTTTCCAATGAAACAGTCGATAGAGCAAACGACCTCAACTAGCTCATACAAAGTCCCTTGTGGTAGGTTATAATGTTGCTAACCATTTGCTTCCTTATGACCCTAAGGAACACACGGCCCCTGTGACATACAAAACATTACTCATCAAGTGTCGTGCCGACTGGCGTAGGCGTTCATGACTCTCCACAGATCTCTGTCTTTGGTTTTCTGGATAAACTCTGCCGTTGATATTCCTCCATGCCACCGTCGCAATCCATCCAGCATCATTTCTCGTGATCTGCCTCTGCCTCTCTTCCCCTCAATCGTTCCAGTTGTCACATTACTAATGTCCCAAATAAACTTAAGGTTAAAGATTGCCTTCTAGATATAACCTATGTCTACACAACTTAATATATTGCTTATATGTTGAAATTTCAAAGTTAATGTTAGTTGCATATCCTTTACAGGATGTCGATCAACATTTTTGTCTGTTTGTGATTTATTTGGCAGATTACTTTCAATAGTGTGTCATTGCTTTCTGAACGACGGCACTCATACCATTCTAAGGAAAACCAACGCAAGGCGATATGCTTTCAAGTCGCCTGCAGCTGTCTTTCGAACGCAGACAGAGGGATTACGAATTGCATTGTAACACCGTCGCCACATCGCCAGCTAAGACCTTTGTTTTATAATTATGATATTTAATGTCTTATTTTACTTAATTTGGTTCAATGTTTTCCTGGTCTACCTTAGAACATTCACATATCATGACATTTTAATTTACAGTATGCCATCTTCTATCTCTGGATGCCCAATCACTCATTGCTTTCTTTTCATTTACCTCCTTTTATCGATTATTTTCTTCTCATGTCCTTCTTGTTTTCTTATGTTCTTTCTTTTTATCGATTGTTTTCTTTTCATCTTCTTTTTATCGGCTATTTTCTTTTCATTAACCTCCCCCCCCCCCCCCCCCCCCCCCCCCACCTCCTCCTATTCATTGATTGTTTTCTTGTCATTTCCTTCTGTTTTCTTCTTTAATCTTAGAGTATGCAAGTCATTATACTGTGTTGTGTTTACTGCTCAGTCTTAAATGTTCTAACTTCACAGCACTGCTCTTATTTAAGAATAATTGCGCAGACATACACAAAGACAAGCACACACGCTCAGTTAGTTAGTTAGTCAGTTAGTCAGTCAGTCAGTCAGTCAGTCAGTCAGTCGTCAGTCGTCAGTCAGCAGTCAGTCAGTCAGTAGTCAGTCAGTCAGTCAGTCAGTCAGTCAGTCAGTCAGTCAGCAGCAGTCAGTCAGTCAGTCAGTCAGTCAGTCAGTCAGTCAGTCAGTCAGTCAGTCAGTCAGTCAGTCAGTCAGTCAGTCAGTCAGTCAGTTAGTTAGTTAGTTAGTCATGTTCCAACTTCACGGCAACGGGTCGTCCCCATTATGCTCCGTTCCTGTGCCAGTGAATATCACACAAAATGCTCCCCACTGTCTAATGTGACAAGTGGAATAGGCAGGAAAACACACGCTCAGGCCAACACACACCACTTACACACAGGCACCCACGCGCTTACATGCGCAGGCATACACACACACGTACATATTTACACACACGCAAGTACAGGTACACATACAAACATGCACAACCACACACCAACACACACTCATACAGGCCCACACACAGTCGCACACACACAAGCACGCAGTTGAAAATATTGAGAACCACAGCCTATGAGACTGGGACGCAGAGGTGTTTCCAAGGCACCAGGGCCGGGTTATATACTGGCCAAGACCTATTGACGCGTCCTCGTCGAGCGTCCTGGGCAACAGGTCCCTTCGGGTTCCTGGCTAAGGTCAGTAGGATCGCCGATTCCTCCGAAGTCGGAGAGTGTCTGCCTGTATGGCGAGGAACACCAGTCTGCACACCAATAAGCAAGACATGGGACAACGGATACTCACGCAAACCTCAAGTCCTGTATGACACCACACTGATGTTGGGACAACAGGATGCCTTCATCCGACATACAGGACTTCGCGTTGGAGCTCAAGCCAACGAACACAAGCAAGCAAGCAAGCCTATGAGACTCGTCCCAAGGGATCCCCAATCCAATACGGCTGTAAGCGAATGTGCTATCCGTCTACCTCAAGTTCTTTCCTCTAGAGTGAACTAGGCAGCACGAGAGAGGGATCATGCTGCATGGGCAACACTTGGTCTCTACAATTCAGCACACGCGTTGTGCTGTAGAGAGATATAACTCCATACCTGGACCAGCCATGGGTTAATGTCGTTATGCCTTTTTTTTAAAAGAACAATTGGGGGACTGAGTGGTCTCGAGCTTATGGTGTCCAGTCTTCGAGCTGCTTAGTGGGTGTCCCGGTTCAAGCCCCGGTTAGGGCCGGGATTTTTTACGTGACTTCTGAGTAACAAATATTTCATCTGGTCTCTGGGTAGGTGAGATCGGACGCCGGTGTGTATTGTTGCGCCACGTTAAAAAATCCCTTGGCCGTTGGAAATACGAAAAATGAGTAGAGTAGCCTAACGGCGCTGCCAGGGCCAAAATTTCTAATTAAAAATATACCCAAAATATTTCAGGATCCTCGCCGGTGCTACGGAGGTCGTGCACTGAGCTGAGACTCTCTGGACTCAGACATAAGTTAGGAGTAGAACGGAGCACTTATGGGTCACACTCATTTGCAGTGATGTTGATCCGTCGACTAAACTAAATTAAACAAATCTTGAAGCACATTATAATAAACTATTGTTTGTCGAGACTACAATGTGTCGATAGTAACAGTATATTTTTTGTTAATCACGTCTTAAGACGGTTGGATCATATGATTCTAGACTCATATTTTATAGTCAAAAATTGGAACACGTTGTGACAACAGGAAAGATATGTGGAAAGAAAGATAGAGGAAGACATTATCATCATCATCATCAAGTGATATGCCAGCTTGTGTAGACGTTAGTGTCTCTCCACAGATCTCGGTCTTTGGTGATCTGGATCAACTCTGCTGATGATATTCCTCCATGCCACCGTCTCAATCCATCCAGCATCATTTCTCTTGGTCAGCCTCTACCTCTCTTCTCCTCGATCTTTCCTGTCGTCACGATGTTTTCCAATGCATCTCTTCTCATCACAAAACGAAAGAAAGCTGTTTGTCTTTTTCTTATTGTTGTATATAGTGTTCTAGTTTCATTAGCCTCTTTCAGGCAGTCGTTGTTAGTTACTCTGGCAGTCCAAGGATTTCGCAACATTCTTCTCTTCTCCATATCTCTGTTGCTTCCCTGTTCTTTCTAATTTGTTCATTTACACTCCAAGATTCACTGCCTTACAGCAAACTAGATTCTATATAACACGTAAGCACTATTTTACAGTCAATGCTAGAGGACGACAGCAAAAGCACAATCTTGACAGTCTTGTGTCATGGCACGGAAGGGAGTCAACACATGAAATGATCCATACTGTCGGAGATCGCAATTTGTGGAGAAGCACGATCGCTCACGCCAGTTGGCAAAGCACTTGATGATGATTTTACAGACCAATTGATGACCAATTGGGGATGTGGCGAGTATCAAGCCGACCGCCTTTACTTCTGAAAATATTTCCGAGATCCTTTCCGCATTATTTTAAATGCTAAAAATTCTAATTCGCCCCGATGTGGAAAATGGAATCCATGACTGTCGGGCTGGCAGACGAGAGTCCGCACAATGTCATATTTGTTCAACAATGTAGATCTACAACAACGCGCGAAGTAAGTTAGTTGCATATCCTTTACAGGACGTTGCAGTCAATCCCTTCATTTTTAGCTGGTTGTGATTTCTTGGCAATTTTATCTTTAGTCCGGCTCTCTAGCGAAGGGGTTAACGACTTTCTCCATAATCCCGTATATCCACGTACGGAATACAGCTGCGCGAGATTCGGCAGTGGATCGCGTCGCTTAGTTACTTACGGGGTATGAGAGCCGGTCGCTTAGAAAGCAATGGCAAACTACTGAGCATAATCTTTCCAAGAACATCAACAACAGCTAAAAAATGCTAGTATTGATTGCAATGTCCTGTAAGGGATATTCAAATTTAAAAAAAACAAACAAAAAAAAAAAACTAAGTTTGCCACTGTTCTCTGAATAATCGGGACCCTTACCATTGTATGAACACCAACTCAAGGCGGTCTGCTACCAAATCACCCACAACTTCGTTTCGAACGCGATAGGAGGAATTACGAATTGCGTTCGCAAGCACTGCGCCACACAGCAGGTTGTGAAGGCAGACAACCCAACTATTACATTGGAGACATTCACACAGTGGTCTCCCTTTATAATTATTTAGGAAAATATACGGACCTTATATAAAAAATCACATCAAATCAACGTTATTTTAATCAATATATATATATATTTTAATCGATATATTAATCAAGAGCGTTACCAAGCATATGCCATATAGCTACCCGTGAACATATCAACAATATAAAACATAATACTGAATCAGTATTGCCGAATGTATAAGAGCGCTCGTTCTAAAACATCCGGTGTGCTGATGCCAAGATAGGGGGTTCAACTCCAACACCGGTTAGTTTGACTAAAATGTTGACTTCTCGTCTTTGACTTGAGGACGTAAATTACAACTGATTCTGAAGTCGGAGTGGATTCGCCTGATTGGGCTGAACACTGGCAATTGAAAAAGCTAATCCACACGCAAAATCGGGTCCAGTGCTACAAGAATTATTAGCACGTGTATAGATTGCGCTTGAGTTCCAAGCGAGAGAAAGAGTACAATCTAGGGTTGTCATTTCTGTGACACATAGTTCTAATTTTGTGACAAAGCTACTTATAATAATTTAGCGTTGTCATTTTGTGACATATAGTTCTCATCTTTACAATTTTTAGCGGCGCGTTGTTCTAGCGGTTAAGAGGATAATGAACGCAGTATTTTTTTTTTTTTGGTTGCGAATCCCTTACTGGACGTTGTAGTTAACACCAGCATTTTCAGCTGCTGTTGATGTACTAGGCAAGTGTTACGTTCAGTAGTTTGCCATTGCTTTCTGAACGACCGGCCCCTATACCTTTTTCGAAAAAACCAGCACCGCTGTGTTTCGAACCCGGGTATGCAGTATGGCGGAGTTCAATCCCGGATCTCGACATTCGCTACGGAAGGGAAACACATGATGATAACGTGAATTTTTCTATCCCTCCCAGCTCTCGGACCTACAAAATATGTTGGCCCTCACACTCAAATTACTGTATGAATATGTGTGATGAATATGTTAGCTTGAAGGATTTATCTAATTACTTTAGTTTATGTTGTGATATTTCTGCAGTTTGTACCTGACAAAATGCAGCGAAATATGCCAGGCAATAAATCGTGCAATCTATTGTTAGTGTCTTCGTTATTCAAATTCACTACGGGGAAACATTGCTTTGAATTCACATACAAACAGCAGATTTCCGCTACGGGACTTTGAATTCTGTCTTTTACCCTTGTTTCCAGATATCGTGTTTGAAAAAAAAAGTCGCTTAAAAGTCGACAGGTCGACTTCATTGCGCCGAGTTTTATCCCATATTGCTCAGTCTTTTTTCGCAGCCCGGAAAGCATCGCACAAAGCACGAACTCCGTAGCTCTAGCGACGACTCATCTGAAAAATTTCACTCGTGAACCGAAGGACGCGGCCCGGAATCAACCCACAACTTTCGGAGCTCGAGTTAAACGGTTTGTCTTTTATTTCCCTTGTACTCCAGTATCGTGTTTGTCTTTTGTTAACCGTCTCTGTGAAGAAGGACTTCAGGACGCATTTCGTAATCCCGCATATCGCGTTCGACACACAGCTGCAGAAAGCAGACCGCTTTGCATTGGTATTCAATACAATGGTATGAGTGGCTGTCGTTCAGAATGCGATAGCAAACTACTGAACGTAAACTTGCCCAGGAATCACAAACAAGCTAAAATAAATGCTGTAGTTGACGGCTACGTCCTGTAAAGGATATGTGACTAACTTAACCATTGAATGGAATGAAATGTTTGCATATCCTTTACAGGACACCGCTGTCAACATCAGCATTTTTCAGCTGATTGTTGATTTCTTGGCAAGATTACGCTCAGTAGTTTGTCATTGCTTTCTGAGCGGCCGGCTCACATACCCCGTAAGTTACCGACGCGATTCGAACCACTGCTGATTCTCACCGTCGTCACGTTACTTACGAGAGTATACGAGATTACGGAGAAAAGTCGCTAACCTCTAGGCCAGGAAGCCGGCAACTTAACCATTATCATCTGTAAATGAACTGCGTACTAAGAAATCTCCCATAAATTTATTGATCAATAGTTACACGATATGCGTAGTAATTTTCCTGAAATGCCTGTTGTTATTTTGCCACAAAATCGAGAACAAATTATAATGGGCAGACCTGGAAAATAACGAAGTCCAACGCTATGTCATTCAGGACTGTGCGTCCGTTGTATGCGAGAATATAAATGTTTTTGTGAATTTATTGCATGCAATAGATAGATCATTAAGACAGACAGGGGGAAAAAAGGTCATTTGCTAGTTTGCAAATTTATTCTTATGAAGATTATGTTGTAAGGAAAATCACATATGGCTGTTTTGTTTTGGAAATTCTTTAATGAAATGGAGCTAGCGCTGAGTGATTCACATAGAAATGAAAGAGAAGGAAGCGGGAAAATGAAATGTTTGTGTACGAATTTGTGTGTGCGTGACTATGTGCGTGTGGGTAGCTGAGTAGATAGGGGAGGGGGGGGGGGGAAGGGGGTATGAGTGTTTTCCTTAATGTTAAAGCTCGTGTATGTGTTTTTTGGTGGATGTATGTATATGCATCTGGGTGTGTTTATGGGAATGTTTGTATACGTGCGTGTGTAGACATGTCAATGAGAAAGTCCTTACGCCATCAACCATGTGAACTGTTCTCTACCTTTACATTACTTTAGGGATAGGTGGACAGAAAATCCCTGCTACCGTGAACATGATCTTAACATAGTCCGATTAGTACAGGCTGTCGCTAATTCACTTCTTCTTTTGGCTTCTATTCCCTAACGAGGCATAGGCCATGAACTAACCCACTCAAATGTTTAAGTATCCCATATTCCCCTGGCCATGTATTTCTCTTATTGCTCAGTTGTGCGTCAACACCACTTCTCTATGAGTTGTTGATCTTCCTCTGTTTCTGTTGCTCCATGTGTTCCCTACAAGTACTGACATTAGTGTAATACAATGGTCTCTAACAAAGCATCTTAATGATCTGGACTTTCCCGACGACTTGCATTCCTATCACACATTCCTGTCACACACTGCATTCACAAACGCCTGTTAAACACTCCTATCACACACATCTTGTCACACACGCCTGTCACACACAACTGTCACACATTCCTGCCACACAATCCTGCCACACACACACCTGTCACACACTCCTGTCACACACTCTCGTCACACACGTCTGTTACACACTCCTGTCACACAATCATGTCCCACACACTCATGTCACGCACACCCCTGTCACAGACGCTTGCCACACACGCCTGCCACTCACTCCTGTCACACGCTTCTTCTACACATTCCTGTCACACACTCCTGTGACACACTGCTGTCACACAAACCCCTGTCACACACACTACTGTCAGACAAACTCCTGCCACACACTCCTGTCTCACACTCTAGCCACACACTCCAGTCACAAACTCCTGTCACACAAACTCGTGTCACATAAAATCATGTCACCACAAGTCTGTCACACACTCTTGTCACACAATCATGTCACACACTCATGTCACACACACACTCATGTCACGCACACTCCTGTCACACACACTCTGTCGCACACTGTCACACCACACCCGGTCACACACACTCCTGTCACACACGCAAACCACCCACTCATATCACCCACTCTTATCACCCACTCCTATCAACCACTCCTATCACCCCACTCCTGTCACACAATCATGTCACACACATTCCTGTCATACACTGCTGTCACACAAACTCCTGCCACACACTCCTGTCTCACACTCCAGCGACACACTCCAGTCACACATTCCTGTCACACAAACTCGGGTTACATAAACGCATGTCACACAAGTCTGTCACACACTCTTGTCACACAATCATGTCACACACACTCATGTCACGCACACTCCTGTCACACACACTCCTGTCACACACTGTCACACACACTCCGGTCACACCACACTCCTGTCACAAACGCCTATCACTCACTCCTATCACCCACTCCTGTCACACTCTCCTGTCACACAATCATGTCACACACACACTCATGTCACACACACTCATGACACACACACTTTGCCACGCACGCCTGTCACCCATTCCTGTCACACACGCCTGTCACACGTACCTTCTACACACTCCTGTCACACACTCCTATCACACACACTCCTGTCACACACTGTCACACACATTCCTGCCACATACACTCCTGCCACACACACTCCTTTCGCACACTCCTACCACTCAATCCTGTCACCCGCTCCTGTCACACGTTCCTGTCACACAGTCATGTCACACACACTCCTGTTACACAATCCTGTCACACACTTCTGTCACACACGCGTAATTAAATGCAGAATAAACTAATCTTTCTTGAAGAGATGTCACAGCAATTTGATCTAAAACTGCATTGCTGTGAGAGACAAAGATAATGCGATTCAACCACGCAAATAACAACACATTTCGCTTGGTGACACCCCGCTTTAAGTGACGGAATCATACACATAATTGAGAATCAATGTAAACAAACATGGGGCAATAGATAGACATACTAAAATAAAAATACACAAGGCAGGATGAGTTTTCACATCACTAGGAAATGTGGAAGTCAGAGAAATGTAAACTTAGCCCCACATTCAGAAATTTTAACTCGCCCATTTCGAAATATTAACTCCTGCGTTAAATTTGTATTTATGCATGTGTCAGAAACATGTAGAACAACTCACAGAATTGCAAGTAAACTACAAAATTGCGCAGAATAGAAAAGCGGGAACAAAATCATATACATGAATCACGAATGTATAGCTCATGGAGAGAACTGAACAAATCCCGTTGTACCGAGATGTGAAGAAAATACTCAGGAAACAACACACATAGAGAAAACATGAGGACACTCTTGACTGGAATCCACAAGGCAAGCGAAATAGTGAGAGACATAAAAACACACGGTGAAGAGAATTACAGACAGAGATGAATGATATTTGGAGGACACTGAGGGAGCTGCAGGAAATAGCAACTTATAGGGAGGCTTGTCATTGTTAGATTGAGGGATTAAATCGCAATAGGGGAAGAAGGGCAGTGGTTTCATAGCTAGTGATATGCTGTGCTTATAGCTGCCCCTCACATAACAAATTAATAAAAATAAAATCACAAAGAAGCAATAAAATACGAGGAATTTCGTACAACCAACCCCATAAACAATATAACCAGACTTCTTCTTAGAATTCATCATTTATTGGCACTTTGCCATCTTGGCAGACGATAGTTTGTTACTTTGTGCTTCAACAAGACATAATAACTACAACCCATGGCGGTAATGAATGTGACTGATAAGGCCAATTCGCGCTGTAAATGTTCGTCTACAATGAATGCATATGAACATATGGTCATTTCCAACATCACGCACCATCTTGCGTCTCACAAGCTCAGTGTGACTTATTTTGTAATCATTTTCTCCTTTGTCTTTCTTCCATTTCTGATCTCTGATTTCTCCACCCAACGCGCCCAGCAGCGACTTGCTTCCAATGTGCATTATCAATGCCTGTATCATTCATGTCCCGCTTACATTCATCTTTGTATTTAGTAGAAGCCGACCTCGAGATCTCTTACTCATCTGTAATTCACCAAAAATGATGTCCTTTGGTATTGTACCATCATCCATCCTCCTAATCATAGAATTATTATGAGAAGAACAAGGTGGAGAACAAAGATGGAAATAGGTGTAAAACAATATGGATTTGTGAAAGGGAAGGAAACACATAATGCAATATACACATTCATTCATTCATTCATTCATTCATTCATTCATTCATTCATTCATTCGTTCATTCATTCATTCATTCATTCATTCTGTAGCATGTCCTTTGCAGAACCTCGCTCCCATATCAACCTTCCGGAAAACTTCTTGATCACAAGCAAGTTATCCCGCGTCTGATACAACCATGTGGAGATCATCCGCCACATCCTGCACCCATCTTCACTTTGGCCGTCCACTTCCTCTCTTCCCAGGCATATACCCCTCCATCATTGTTCTCTCAAAATTTTCATGACAAATACACACTACGAGCACTAAAACAGAGACTTGGAAAAGCATTTGTGTCGTAGATTACACAGAGGCATTTAAAAAGCTGAAACATTATGCAAACACCAACAAGTTTGATGAGATTAACTTTGACGGGAAAGATCTCAGAGCAACAATAAATATTTACTGGAAGCAAGCAGAAGTAATTGCAATGGGAAATAAAGTGGACTGTTATGAACAAATGAAAAAAAGAGTAAGCCAACGATATGTTATATAAGTGAATCTCGTTTATCTCTCTCTCTCTCTCTCTCTCTCTCTCTCTGTCTGTCTCTGTCTCTCTCTCTGTCTCTCTCTCTGTCTCTCTCTCTCTGTCTCTCTCTCTGACTGTCTCTCTCTCTGTCTCTCTGTGTGTGTGTCTCTCTCTCTCTGTCTGTCTGTCTCTCTCTCTGTCTCTCTCTGTCTCTCTCTTTGTCTCTCTCTCTCTGGCTGTCTGTCTGTCTGTCTGTCTCTCTCTCTCAAGCGAAATAATACCGAGAGAGAGAGTGATCAAAGATAGACAGGGATTATGAGTAATCGGGTACAATGTAAACATTATATATTACCCGACGGTGCGGAATTGACAGCTGATCTCGTATACGATCTACAATAACTGTTGAACGTTGCAGCAATAGAAAGTGTAGAAGCGAACTTTTGCCGGATGTTAAGAAAACAAAAAGTGTGATTTTATCAAAGAATAAGATGACATACAATGAGACAATGTTATTAGGAAAAATGCATCATCATCTTTAACAATATTAGTTAAGCGTCGTTGGGTTGAGAAGAGAGGCATTGGAGACCATTGTGACAGCTGGAAAGAGGGGGAAGAGAGGGAGAGGCAGACCAAGAGAAATGATAATGGATGGATTGCGACTGTGGTATGGATGAATATCAGCGCTAGAGTTGATCCAGAAAACCAAAGACCGAGATCTGTGGGGAGTCATGAACGCCTACGCCAGTCGGCATGGCACTTGATGATGATTGATGATGTCGTTGGGAGGAATAGCTGACGTTCCAGCTCCCGATGGGTGGCACTGGATAGTGTCATTCCATGTGATTGTACAATGTCTTTGATGTCAATCCATTTACTTCTCGGGCGTCCTATTGCTCTTGCAGACGATCTTTGATGTAGTGCCAGTACTGGCAGTTGATGGTGTTGCATTCTAACGAGATAGCCGTTCAATTTGATTTTCTGTCTTTCAATATATGTGGCACAAGGTGTTGATCCTAGTCTAGTCTTTCCTCTTGGGCCTAAGGCGGCGCATAGGGCAGAAGTCGTGGCTATCCATATTTGTGCGTAGCGCTAACATTTAGAGCCAGAAATCTGATTCTGTAACAACAGCGAGTTTTATGATGGCGAATTGTCAAGCCGCCGATCAACCGACTTAAGTCAAGCTAGAAGAAAACACGTCCCGCCATCCTGACCCAAGCAACAACATTTCTTACTCAGTATCGGACAGTCAAGTTATCAGATAACTAAGTGAATTAAACTTTTTAGTGATAATCATAACATTAAATGAACGAAACCTACCGTTGATTTAAAATATAAAATGCCAAGAAAAAGCTGTATTAAAAGCAAAGAATGAGAATTATTTTATGTAATTAGACACGTGCAATAAATGTCAGAAAAAGAGTTGGTAAATGCTATAAAGAACTTGATCTGCTGTGTGAAACTAGATCTTGGAATGTGAAGGGACAAATGTAAAGGAACTTGGAAGCAACGGAGATAAAGTTTCTGGTATGAATATTACGAATGAATTGAACTAGAAGAGTAACTTTAAAAGTGTGTCTGAAAAAAGCTAATGAAAACAGAACATGATATTCAACACATAATAACGAGAAAAAGCAACGTTATTAGATTATCATTACCTTAATAAGGTTAGTTACATATCCCTTACAGGACGTGTAAGTCAATTCCAGCGTTATGTGGCTGTTTATGATTTCTTGGTAGCTTTATGTTCAGTAGTTTGCCATTGCTTTCTGAACTTTCAGAACGCACACTTAGACCCTGCTTCCAAATCACCCGCAATTTGTGTTTTGAACGCTGTATGCTGGACTGCGAATTAGATTCAAAACCCAATCTCCACAGCGTTGATTAACTTAATAAGGTCACCATATAAAGATATGAAGTGTTGAGTTCTTTACAGGGGACAACTGACAGATGCATTGGAAAATATAACAGGAGTAAGGTAAGCAGTCTTTAGTCGCCATTATTATTATTTTTTTTTTTTACTGGAGTATGTAATGAGAAGAGAATAATTGGACAACGTTGGGACAACTGAAATACACTTATATATATATATATATATATATATATATATATATATATATATATATATATATATATATCCTTCAGAGTGTGATGGCGATTACAATAACCATGCCATTTCCTTAATATTGTTGTTAAGGGAGTCAAGAGTGTTAATCACGTGACATAACGGTGAAGACGAACATAGTGCCGTCATTAGGACAGTTTAAAGATGGGTACCCCACTTTTGACATGCACGAAAGTGGAGCAGAGTTGTATTATCCGTGTTTTTGTTTTTTATCAGTGAATATTTGAAACCTATAGAAATTCATCGGCGAATAAAGTTCCTGTATGGCGATGCATGCTTGTCAGTCCAGCAAGTGTATGAGTGGGATAGGAAGTTTCAATACGGCGTGACTTCTGTGACAGACTGTTCATGACCAGGTCAGGGGCACTGAGTAGTTACCCCGTTTCTATAGGAATGGAAGCATTTTAACGGTACTAGAGGACTTGCATTAAACGCAGTGCTGACTACATCGAATATTGATACATTTGTTCTTTACATATTTTTTCTGAATATTTTTTGGGTGTAAGTTTCATGTTCTTTACAGGATGTTGCAGTCAACAACAGAATTTTACTGCCGTTGTTGATGTCTTGGAAAGTGTGTATACGCGTAGTAGTTTGCCATTGCTTTCTGAACGACCGGCTCCCATACCAACACGTTAAATCCATCGTGACACGGTCAGCTGCCAAATCGGTGGCTGCGGTGTTTCGAACGTGAGTAAGCCGCATTACGAATCGCATCCGCAACGATATCGTCAGGGAGGTCATAACCCCCCCCCCCCCCCCCCCCCCCCCACCCCCCTCCAAAAAAAAATCATTTTAGGTTTTCATATATATATGAAATATGAGCGGAAATGCAGACACAACATGGAAGTACACGAACAAAGACATCCTAGCCTGTTTATTATTGTTTTTGTTTTCCTTGGTAATATGAAGAAGCGAAAATGATATGATTAGTTAAGAAATTATTGCAAGATAAAATGCCATTGTCTTTTAATAAAAGAAAGCTTGTGTGCAAACACGCAAATCAATTTTTCAAATAACAAAATACAAAGAATACTAAATTAACCACAACAAACATAAAATCCTTCGCACGTCATGACATGACACCAAAGTTGTTTTGACATTTCTAAAGTAACACGAGATTGTCTGTCTGTCTGTCTGTCTGTCTGTCTGTCTGTCTGTCTGTCTGTCTGTCTGTCTGTCTGTCTGTCTGTCTGTCTGTCTGTCTGTCTGGCTGGCTGGCTGGCTGGCTGGCTGGCTAGCTGGCTAGCTGGCTGTCTGTCTGTCTGTCTGTCTGGCTGGCTGGCTGGCTGGCTGGCTGTCTGTCTGTCTGTCTGTCTGTCTGTCTGTCTGTCTGTCTGTCTGTCTGTCTGGCTGGCTGGCTGGCTGGTGGCTGGCTGGCTGGCTGGCTGGCTGGCTGACTGGCTGGTTGACTGTCTAGCTGGCTGGCTGGCTGTCTGTCTGGCTGGCTGGCTGGCCGGCTGACTGTCTGACTGACTGTCTGGCTGGCTGGCTGGCTGACTGTCTGGCTGGCTGGCTGACTGTCTGGCTGGCTGGCTGGCTGGCTGGCTGGCTGTCTGGCTGGCTGGCTGACTGTCTGGCTGGCTGTCTCTCTATTCCGTTGTTTACCTATATAGTAGTACGTCAGTGGTTCTCAACCGGTGGGGAATTCTCCCCCCCCCCCCCAGGGGGGAATTTTGGGGTTTCCAAGGGAGGGGGGGGGGGATGAAGATTTTTTCAAGATCTCGTTAATTCAAGAACCGATTACTTGATCTTGTCTTTCCATTCATACTTTACGGTTCTATACGTCTCACCCTTCTAAAATTCATTGTATAAAGTAAGTAGACCCACAAATCACGTTTTATGTGGACGTCTAGACTTGTTTTAGTATGTGCTTCCATTATTACGTATACTGTGTAGGGGCGGAAGGAAGGATTTTTAGGTAGAAATACGAAAGGGGTGGGGGGGGGGGGGGGGGGGGGAAATGACGTTCTGAAAATATGGTGAAGGGGGGCACGGGCCAAAAAAGGTTGAGAACCACTGTAGTTAGGTATTAGGCTCCTTTCAGTCCTGAAGGACTATAGAGTTGTGCCGCTTGGGAGGTACCTGGCAGCACTGCTGGTGACTGTATAGTCCAATGCGAGAGTGATAATCCCTGTCACAGTTTCCGCATCTGTAAGACGAGGCAAGTCCCGCAGTAAGTGACTGCGTTTTACGCCTGTGCCGCTGTCACAGAATGATGATAGTTTAGTGATTCCCAGATAGATTTGGATGTACCATTAATGGCAATATAGGAGAAGGGTTAACAATCGAGTCGTTCAATCTGAGAGAAGGATAAATGGAAGGTTATTGACCGATTATCAGGGACAGGTGCTCGCCGAGGTCAGTGGCTGCCGCTCGTATCGGCCGACGGGAAATCGTACGGACACGGAGAACCGGGGGGAAATCGCGGGGAGGAAAAATGAACGGATTATGCTTTGAAGTATCAGCGTCAGGGGAACAGCGTGACAACGGAGAGAAACGAACAACTAACCACTACGTGACTTCACCGCTTTTGATGGGCAGGATACGTCAAGAGATGAGGGTTGAGGATGGTAGATCAAACAATCACCGGAAGATTGGACACTCGTTATAAATAGCAGAACATGGGGTTTCTGTTGAGTGTGCTACCAAACTGGACGGAAAGATGGATTTATGTGTCCCGTAATGAAAAGAAATATCCTCCCTTATAATGGGATAGAGTGCTTATGTGCGGATAAATTTCGATTCGGGGACTTACATTAATTCTATATATATATAAGGTAACACTAATATTAGAGTAATATTAGCATAGGGAAATATGTGTGTGTGCTTAGGGTTTACTATTGCTTTCTATTTAGTGAATAGTTTAGACTTTAGTGAATTCTGCTGTTTATGTCAGAGTAGTCTTTCGGAAGCTGTTCATTACGGCTGGAGAAAGACAATCACATAAACAGTAATATGAAGCAGACTTAAATCATCTGATTTAATGTTTATTACCCAGGTTCCACTACACAGCCTGACATATCAAAGAAGATAAACCAGTACATCTCTTGTACAGAGAAAGCCGTGTTGATAATAAAGGAAAGAACTGTCACTTTAATCAGTCACTTCACAGGTGCAGTGAAAATATGTCACTATAGCCAATTCAACCTAAACAGTCAATAAGAGGGGGTGACATAACGAATGGCAAGAAATATGTTTTGGTGAAGTTCAGTGAAAGACCTTTATTCAAGCAGAGCAAATAGGCTAAAATATAGTGCAATTAGGTAATCACCTAAAAGAAACATTGAAGAACACAAGAACATTTAACATAGAAATAGACATTTATATACAGTGATGATGTGTATTCAGTGGTGGACTATACTACCTTCCAAAACAGGACATATCTGAACTTCAGTGACTTACCTTTATTGGATTATGTTTCTGATGATAAAACATTGACAATTGTTTTCCATAATTGGATTAAGTCCATACTCAAGCCGGAAAGGAGCATCCAGGGTGAGACCGTTTCAATTCTATGTGAATGTCTGATGTTTTGGCCGTTTGAATAGGCTAGAGAAACTACGAAGACTAACGTCTACAAGTCCTATCTTGCACTCACATTAGCAGACACTAACAACTACAGATACATATTCAATACATACAACTGACATAGTTTTCAACAATAAACAGGTTATTAATTGTTGGAGGAAACTGTTGTCAGGGTATGTTATGAAGGAGAGAGAGAGAGAGAGAGAGAGAGAGAGAGAGAGAGAGAGAGAGAGAGAGAGAGAGAGAAGAGAGAGAGATATAGTGTATAAAAGACGGAAGGGAGGAATGTAGACAAAAGTCATTCAATATTCCCAATAGTAGAAGGATATTAAAGATGTGCTTGTCGAGTCCACTTTCCTCCAGGGACGATAAGCGACATAATTGGTGGAGCGAGCGGGGTAGAACATAATACCTACATTAAAGGACAGGCATAACAGGGCGTATGCATAGAGGGGTACCTGCATATTGGCACAGGCATAGCGGAGTACCTGCATGTTGGGACATACTGATTGAAATAAATATAAGTATACATTGATGACTTTTAATGGAAGGACGTCCATTGGATATATGGTGCCATTACATTTATGGTGGAAACATTTCATTAACGCTGGTGACTTTACAGTGAGAAAGTTCCAGATAGGGTGAATGTGGATAGGTGGTAAGACACATTACATACCTAGTCACACGGTCACACGTCTACATAAGTCTTTATCCTATATCTCCTCTTGTGGATGAGAGAGTGGTTGTGATGTACTGTGTGGTGTCGTAGATTAATAATATTAGATAGACATAGATAAATGATATAGGTTCTAGGTAGAATATAATTCTATAGTGGGTATTTCCTTACGGCCTTGAAGTGTCTTTACTCTATCTGCTGACTTACCTTCTTTAATATGGCAACTCCTAAAGTAACTACAGCAGAACTAAGGGCCAACGGGGAGGCGATTGGTTTAGCTGGTTCGGAACTAACTGATTACATACAGGAAAGAGAGAGGGAAATTCGTCAAGCGGAACGAGAAGATCGGAAGACTGAGTTGGAATTGAAACGCATGGAAATGGAACAAATCAACAAGCGGTTGGATGCTGAAGTGGAGCAGACCAAAAAGAGGTTGGACGCGGAAGAGGCCAACAAGATACGGGAACATGAATACCGCATGAAAGAGATGGAACTCAAAACACAAACTAAGGGAGAAATAGATGGCGAGGAAGGCGGATCATCGTTACATGGTTCAACCAACATGAGTGGATCTAGCTACCATGCAATGAAGTTTCCCTTAGCTGTTTATGAGGAGTCTAAAGAAAAATTTGACAACTTTGCGAATCGATTCGAGGCTATGGCAGTCGCTATGGGACTGGATAGGAGCAGATGGGCTCTTAAATTATCCCAGGCCTTACGTGGTTCGGGGTACGAGGTCTACACACGCCTACCACCAGGACATGAAAATCAGTACGAGGAATTAAAAGCCGCTTTGATGAAGCATTATGAAGTCACAGCACAAACGTATCGGAAGAAGTTTCGATCGTCTAGACGCGAGCCGGGAGAGCTATTCGCCGCCTACAGTCTAAGGCTGAAATCCTATGTCCAGAAATGGATGGACTTGGCAATATTCAAGAGGGATTATGAGAGTCTCGAAGAGATGATGGTGGTCGACCAGATGCGAAAGCAAATGTCGAAACCTCTCAGAACCTTCTTGGGAGAACAAGGGGTGGAACGGATTGATGTTGTGAATAAGCTGGCGGAACGATTCGTAGAAGTCCATGGGGAGACGGCGGAACTAAGTACACAAACCAAAGGTAAGGAGAAACAAGAGAAAAAGAAACCTAAACACTGGGAAGGAGAAAAAGGGGAACCTTATATAAAGGCGTCAATGGAGAGTTCAGAGAAGGTGAAGGAAGGAAACCAGAGCACCTCGAATTCTTCAGTGAAAAGACCGTGGTCCGAGAAGTGATGTTCAATCTGCAAGGTGCCCTCTCATAACACGAAGGACTGCAGATCGAAACCTAAAAGTTCTTACTTCGCAGCATGCAAAGTGATTCCTACGACGGTGATCACAGACAAGGCTGAGGTCGGCGAAGGAGCTAGGAACAAAAAGGACACACGGAAACCTTGGAAGGGAAAATGGTGCACACACTGTCAGTCGAAAACACATAATACTGTGGACTGCAGATGCAAGGCAGAAGACGCCAATTGCATAACCAACCTCGAGGAATCAAAAGAGGAAGGCAAGGAAACGGTCAAGGAGATGAAAGACACTCAGGACCAAGAGAGACCACCTGTGGTTGAACTGATTGAAGTAAATGGCCAACAGGTTGCTTGTCTCTACGATACAGGTTTGGATGGGGAAGCTGTGATAGACGCCAGCCTGGTAAGCCCAGACCAACTTACAGGGGAGACCATAGAAATACAGCCGGCAATGAGGAGTGCTGTTACCATGACGCTGCCAATCGCCAAGGATGGAGATTAAATCCAGGTACGTCACTGGGCATTATTCCAGCTGCTGTATTATCTGACTCCTTATTTCCCATGATCATTGGCAAGAAATATGTCTTTTTGGGGATGCCCAAACAGCCAGCCCACAAGGGAACAGTAGTCAGTGGATCTCAAGGGAAGGAAAAAGAGGCAGAGACACTATGCGACAACTCAGGGATAGGAGAATTGCATACTGCCCAGAGGAAGGATACTACGTTGCGTCCTTGCTACAGGAAGCTGCAAAGAAGTGCTGAGCCACCAGAACGGGGACAGTACTTTCTGAAGAATCGACTACTCTATCGGAGAGCTGGGAGGGGAGACAATCTGCACGAGCAGTGGGTGGTTCCAGAGACCCACCGTCCTCAGATTCTTCAGAGTGGACACATCATAGCCGAGAATCGACATATGGGTGTCCGAGAGACCTTGCAGCAAATTTCCGGCCATTATTGCTGGCCAGGAATGACCGGAGATGTACGCCGGTGGGTGAAATCTTGTTCAGAGTGCCAGAAAGCACCACCCAACAAGCGGACAAAGAGGAAAATAGCTCTTAAGGTGGAAGACACAGTGGAAGTGTGGGGTCCAGCAGAGACCAATATACTCCAAGTAGGATGGAAAGGACCTTATCCTGTGGAAAAGGTGGTGTCCAAGAACATCTACAAAATCCGGATCGGGGAAGAGCAGAAAAATCTCCCTAGACATCTCATTAGGAAATATGAGGAGAGATCCGGGAGCAAAGCTTCGCACTTTATGGTGATGGCAGCCATTTGGACAAAGGTTACCAGTCCAGACGAAGACCAGAGATCGCCAGTACAACATAGGAGGGCCTATGGGACAGTACGTGATAGGTCAGATTTACCTAACGAAAGGAGGAGGGAAATCACACGTCAGGGAAAGGACAAGAGTGAAAGTTTCACCGGTAACCAAGTTCAGAAGGGGTGGGTAACGTCGGGAAAGGCGAGAAATACCCAGGACTCAAACCGAAGATTGGCTGACCAGATACAATATCGCCCAAGATGGTCCTGGAAGCAAAAGTCCAGGAGGTTTGGGAAAGACGACTCGGTCCAACGCGGACGAGGTGGAACATCCCCAGAGGCAAAGCCGGGGGAAATCAAGAGGACATGGAAGCAGTGTTACAATCAGGATGGGACAATCCGTCTGTATTGTGAGCCGTCGCTGACGCAAGTCGAGAGAAAGTCGACCAGACGTACAGGAGCGATGAGCCAACACTTGTTTCAGTCATGAGTAGTATGGTAGGGTGCCTATGAGGTCGCCTACTGGATGAGGAGGTGAGCCATGTGAGGATCCAAACATATCATCAACACGTGATGTTCATAGCTACTTCGCAGAAGCTCAACGCACGGTGGATGTGATGGACGTTGTTGCTGCAACAGGACTTCACAGTGGAATACATCTCGGGTAAGGATAATGTAGGAGCGGATTTCTTATCTAGACATCCAACTTCAGAGGAAGAGGAATAGGTTGGTGGATCATAGGAATCAAAACTACATTGAAGAAGAGTCGACGCGGTCAACTCTCTTAAGAGGGGGCCTTTGTCACAGAATGATGATAGTTTAGTGATTCCCAGATAGATTTGGATGTACCATTAATGGCAATATAGGAGAAGGGTTAACAATCGAGTCGTTCAATCTGAGAGAAGGATAAATGGAAGGTTATTGACCGATTATCAGGGACAGGTGCTCGCCGAGGTCAGTGGCTGCCGCTCGTATCGGCCGACGGGAAATCGTACGGACACGGAGAACCGGGGGAAATCGCGGGGAGGAAAAATGAACGGAGAATGCTTTGAAGTATCAGCGTCAGGGGAACAGCGTGACAACGGAGAGAAACGAACAACTAACCACTACGTGATTTCACCGCTTTTGATGGGCAGGATACGTCAAGAGATGAGGGTTGAGGATGGTAGATCAAACAATCACCGGAAGATTGGACACTCGTTATAAATAGCAGAACATGGGGTTTCTGTTGAGTGTGCTACCAAACTGGACGGAAAGATGGATTTATGTGTCCCGTAATGAAAAGAAATATCCTCCCATATAATGGGATAGAGTGCTTATGTGCGGATAAATTTCGATTCGGTGACTTACATTAATTCTATATATAAATATATATATATATATATATATATATATATATATATATATATATATATATATATATATATATATATATATATATATATATATATATATATATATATATATAAGGTAACACTAATATTAGAGTAATATTAGCATAGGGAAATATGATGTGTGTGCTTAGGGTTTACTATTGCTTTCTATTTAGTGAATAGTTTAGACTTTAGTGAATTCTGCTGTTTATGTCAGAGTAGTCTTTCGGAAGCTGTTCATTACGGCTGGAGAAAGACAATCACATAAACAGTAATATGAAGCAGACTTAAATCATCTGATTTAATGTTTATTACCCAGGTTCCACTACACAGCCTGACATATCAAAGAAGATAAACCAGTACATCTCTTGTACAGAGAAAGCCGTGTTGATAATAAAGGAAAGAACTGTCACTTTAATCAGTCACTTCACAGGTGCAGTGGAAATATGTCACTATAGCCAATTCAACCTAAACAGTCAATACGAGGGGGTGACATAACGAATGGCAAGAAATATGTTTTGGTGAAGTTCAGTGAAAGACCTTTATTCAAGCAGAGCAAATAGGCTAAAATATAGTGCAATTAGGTAATCACCTAAAAGAAACATTGAAGAACACAAGAACATTTAACATAGAAATAGACATTTATATACAGTGATGATGTGTATTCAGTGGTGGACTATACTACCTTCCAAAACAGGACATATCTGAACTTCAGTGACTTACCTTTATTGGATTATGTTTCTGATGATAAAACATTGACAATTGTTTTCCATAATTGGATTAAGTCCATACTCAAGCCGGAAAGGAGCATCCAGGGTGAGACCGTTTCAATTCTATGTGAATGTCTGACGTTTTGGCCGTTTGAATAGGCTAGAGAAACTACGAAGACTAACGTCTACAAGTCCTATCTTGCACTCACATTAGCAGACACCAACAACTACAGATACATATTCAATACATACAACTGACATAGTTTTCAACAATAAACAGGTTATTAATTGTTGGAGGAAACTGTTGTCAGGGTATGTTATGAAGGAGAGAGAGAGAGAGAGAGAGAGAGAGAGAGAGAGAGAGAGAGAGAGAGAGAGAGAGAGAGAGAGAGAGAAGAGAGAGATATAGTGTATAAAAGACGGAAGGGAGGAATGTAGACAAAAGTCATTCAATACTCCCAATAGTAGAAGGATATTAAAGATGTGCTTGTCGAGTCCACTTTCCCCCAGGGATGATAAGCGACAGCCGCCTATCCTCAGTTTGTTGGATCAGATTGTGCTCAAAGAGCACCAGTCCGTTTCGTACATCTCTTCTCCAGTAGCATATGTCTGTTGCAACTCTCTCCCACGTGTCTGGATCTATTCCAATGGTTTTCATATCTTGTTTACACACATCCCTATATCGCATTTGGGATCTTCCGGTTGGCCTCTGTCCTGTGGCTAGTTGTCCGTATAGGAGATCATTGGGAATACGTTCGTCCTCCATTCGAGATACGTGGCCCAACCACCGGAGGCGTCTCTGCTTGAGGAGGGTGTGCACTGTGGTAATATCTGCTCTTTCAAGCACATGTTTGTTTGTTATGTGGTCTTTCCATGTTATGCCCAGGATACGTCTCAGACATTTCATATGGAAGGAATTCAACTTCCTTCCTGTCTTGAGTACAGGGTCTAGGATTCATACCAATAGAGTAGTGTGCTAACAACACAAGCTTTATATACTTGAGCTTTTGTACGCTCTGTTAGTCTATTTTTCTCCCAAACTCTTTTAGCTAGCCTGGAAAATGTTGTGGTTGCCTTTCAATGCATCTGTCGATTTCTGTCTCTAATGAAAGATTATCTGATATTGTCAAACCCAAATACACAAACTCGTGGACGACCTTCAATTCGTAATTAGAAATATTGATTGACGGAGGCGCACCAGCATCTTGTTCCATCATCTGTGTTTTATTTAGGCTAATGGTGAGCCCAAATTCTTTGCAGGCGGCTGCAAAACGATCTATGAGCCGTTGGAGATCTCCTGCTGTATGAGTAGTCAGTGCTGCATCATCTGCAAAATGTAGTTCTCTTACACATCTTGATCTTATTTCGGTCTTTGGCTTGAGTCTTGGTGGGTTAAAAAGTTTGCCATCAGATCTTGTGTGGAGGTATATGCCTTCAATGGCAGTGCCAAATGCCTGCCTTAGGAGAACGGCGAAGAAGATACCAAAGAGTGTAGGAACAAGCACGCAGTCCTGCTTTACTCCACTGCTGATGCCGAATGACTGGGATGTTGAGCCGTCAAATGAAATGGTCCCCTGCATGTTTTCGTGAAATGATTTCATGAGACTAAAAAGGTTGGGTGGACATCCAACCTTTTCAAGGACCTTAAAAAGGCCGCTTCTGCTCGCGTGGTCAAAAGCCTTTGTGAGGTCGATGAAGGCAATATATAATGGCTTCCTCTGTTCTCTGCACTTCTCTTGGAGCTGCCGGAGGGAGAAAATCATATCGATGGTAGACCTGTTGGGTCTAAATCCGCACTGCGAATCTTCAGTGCACAAGCCTGGGCAATGGAAATCGGAGAACCAGCTGTTGCCCAGTAGCAAGTTCCCCCTCTCCACGTCGCCGGTGTTGACCAAGGGAAAGGCAGTAGCCAATGCAACTTAGCATCGGTGCCGTCGCAGGAGTTGCCAGAACTATGTTGTTTACAACATGGATCTGCCTTAGGGACTCCATCTCCGGATTTGTCCTCAGGGTTTACTCCCGAAGCCTTTCCCATATGGGTATACCCGCAAGGCAGCGGAGGTTTGAGATTTAGAGTTCCCTCTCTTAGAAGAGATACCAACCAAGGCTGACGAGCCTCCTCTGCCCGGGAAGCAATAAGGAGGGAAGTCTACCATTCTTCTTTCCTGGCAGTGACCATACTGATCGGATGACCGTAGCCATTGTCTCTACTGAGAGATCCTCTGCCCACCGTCACTGACTTGAAACCATAACCAACAACTATCTGTCGGCTGCTCCCAAGTCCAATCCACCACCTGCTGCCTTGGATTCACGTTACCCTGTTGGGGGGGGGGGGGAGGCTAAACAGGTGTTCCACATTGCCCAAGGGTGCCCCGTAGGCTAGCGGAGGGAAGGAGGCACCTTACTTCTCCTTTGATAGGGGGGTACCCCTACCCCGCTACTGTTTAACTATATATATATATATTTTGTTTAACTATAACTGTTCACTATATATGTGTGTGCGTCAGAGAGAGAGAGAGAGAGAGAGAGAGAGAGAGAGAGAGAGAGAGAGAGAGAGAGAGGGTGTCAGAGAAAGTGGGAGAGTGAATGTGTGTGTGTGCACGTGCATGAGGGTGTGTGGGAGAGAGTGATTGAGCGAGAAATGGTAGGGGTTGTGTCAGTGCATGCATGCGTTTGTGTATGTGTGAGAGTGAGTGAGGGAGTGTGTGTGTGTGCGTGCGTTGATGCGTATGTGTATGTGTGAGAGAGTGTGATTAAAAGAGTCAGTGTGTGTGTGTGTGTGTGTGTGTGTGAAGGATTGTGTGTGAGAGATAGTGAATGAGTGAGTGAGTGAGGAGTGAATGAGTGAGAGATTGAGTGTGTGTGAGTGAGTGAATGAGTGTTAGAGTGTGTAGAGTAGAGAGAGAGAGAGAGAGAGTAAAAGAGAGAGAGAGTGATTGAGTGGGGGGAGGGTAAGAGAGAGTAAGTGAAACATTGAGTGATAGCGTGAGGGTGTGGTCCTGTCTGTGTGAGTGAGAAAGATAGAGAGAGAGAGAGAATAAGAGAGTGAGAGATAGAGTGAATGAAGATGGAGAAAGTGAATTAATGAGGGAAATAGTGAGTGAGAGAGAGAGAGAGAGTGAGCGAGAGAGAGAGAGTAAAACAGTGGGAGAGTGGATGTGTTAGTGTGTGTGTGTGTGTGCGCGCATGCGCGTTAGTGTGTGTGTATGGAAGAATAGAGAGAGAGAGAGAGAGAGAGAGAGAGGGAGAGAGAGAGAGAGAGAGAGAGAGCATGTCATGTAACACGCGTGTCATGTAACACGCTAATCCATATGTTTGTGTATTCTCATCTGTCATATTACCAGTTGAATGTCATTTGATTTCATCATGTGTAATATAAACGTATGTATATTACTGAAGTTTGAGTGAGAGGGTCAGTGAGTGTGAATGAGGGACAGAGCGAGTGAGTGTGAGAATGAATGTGTGTGTATGTGTGCGTGTGTGTGCACGCCTGTCTCTGTGAGTATCTCTGTGTGTGGGAGCTATCTTTTACGCCACACACTGTATATGTACATATTTTTCTCCATGTTTTACATTTTTGTGAGACTGCTCACGACAATCGTCAGTGTATGTGTGTGAGTAAAGTGTGGGAGTTTGTTCACATTAATTTCAATGATCACGCGAGGCATTATTTATGTGTCTAGATGTGGGGATGTGTGAGTGAGTGTGTGTGTGGGGGGGGGGGGGGGAGGGGGGTATGCGTTTGGATGGATTAGGGTTGTGGGTGTTGGTGGGTAGTGAGATTTGTGGGTGTTGGTGGGTGGGGGTATGTGTGGGTGGATGTGTCGGGGTGTAAGTAGGGAGTGTGGGGGATGTGTGTATGGGTGGGGATGGTTGCGGGGGATGTGTGTATGTGTGGGGAATGTGTGTGGCTTGGTGAGGATGTGTGGATGGTTAGGGGGAAGTACGTATGGGTGGCGGGGGTGTGTGGGTAGGAGATGTGTGTGCGTGGATTGTGGAAGTAAGGGTGCGTGGGGAGAAGTGTATGGTGTGTGGGTTGTAGATATGTGGGTGGTGTGTGGGTCGGGGATGTGTATGAGGTGTGTGGGTGGGTGTACGTTTGTGGTGGTTGGGTGGGGGATAGTGTGGTGTGTATGTGTGTGGGGATGTGTGTGATGGGTGCGGGGAATATGTGTATGGATGGGGGATATGTGTGGGTGTGTAGAGTATGTGTGGGTTGTGGGGAATGCGTGGGAGGGTGTGTGTTATTGGCTGAAGAATGCATAGGTGGGTGAGGGATGTGTGTGTGTCGGAGCAGGATGTGAGAGTGGGGGGTGGAGGATGTGTGTGGGTGGGAGTATGTGTGACTGAGAGATGTTTGGTTAGGCGTGGGTGGTTGCGGGGTGTGTGGGTGCATAGTGGAGGATGTGTGGGCGAGTGAGTGTGTGTGTCTGTTGGTGGATGGGTGGGGATGTGTGTGTGGGTGGGGAGATGTGTGTGGTGTGTTGGTTGGGGATTGTGTGTGGTGTGTGGGTGGGGATGTGTGCGTGGGTGGGGGATCTGTGTGATGTGGGGGTCTATGCGTGGTGGGTGGGTGAGGATGGGGGATATGTTTGTGGTGTGTGGGTGGGGATATTGTGTGGTATGTGGGTGACGGATATGTGTGTGGTGTGTAGGTGGGGGATGTTTTGGTGTGTGGGTGTGGGATGTGTGGTGGGGGATACCTGTCTGTGGTGTGTGGGTGGGGAATATTGGGTGGGTGGGGGATGTGTGTGGTACGGGTGGGGGATATCTGTGTGGTGGGGGATGTGAGTTAGTGCATGTGTGGGTGGGTGTGGATGTATGTGTGGGTGGTGGATATATGGGTGGGTAGGGAGGTGTGTGTGTGTATATATATATATAAAGAGAGAGGGAGAGAGAGAGAGAACAGAGAGAGAACAGAGAGAGAGAGAGAGAGAGAGAGAGAGAGAGAGAGAGAGAGAGAGAGAGCGAGAGAGAGAGAGAGAAAGTGCTAGTCTATATTTTTACACTTGACATGTTTTTTTCTTGTATCTAGTTAAGGCTATGGATATGTCTATGTTTATATATTGCATTTTTTTGTCTCTCCTGTCAAAATTTTTCGTTTCTTTGTCTGTTCTCATGTCTGCCATGATATGTACCTGCCTGTACAGGTTTGACGTTTGTTTGACAACCCAGGGTAATACAGTTAGCCACGAAAATGCTTTTTCCATATGCGTATAGTTTCCTCTATTCACAAGCCGTTTATTTTTGGGGGTGTCAGAATTCATAGTTTAATTCTCTTGCTTCATAGATTCTTTAGGACAACAATATCATAATCGGCATTCAAATATGTTCCCAAACAAGCGAAAACACTGAAGATAGTGTAGAGGAATGTTATAACGACACGGAGCTTGATATGAAGAAATGTAAAGATTCAGAAATAAACATCATAATGGGTGACTTCAATGCCAACGTAGGAAATCAAAGGGATGGATATATCCAAAGATGGGATCTGCGTACTTTGTTGAGATGTCACCACACGGAGAACTTCAACCGTTCATGTGAAGAATGTCTACAGACGACAGTGCTGACACAATAGAGGTCAAAACGATCTTGGATGTGAATGCAACATGTTACAAAACAGACAGCGGAAACTTAAAAGAACAAGCAACAGATGAAAGGCCCTCAGACAAATGAGGACTTTGTTTACTCCAGCTGTAGTCATGTCTGGTTGGGAGAAAATCAATAGTTAGTCACAAGCTAGCTTTTGTTTACGGAAAAATGTTCTAATGGCAATGTTCTGGGTATATGTTCTGTGGGAGTCTGCGTGGCGAAGTGATCAAGACGTTCGACTCGGGCTCCGAAGGTTGTGGGTTCGATTTCGGGCCGCGTCCTTCGGCTCACGAGTGAAAATTTTCGGAGACTCCTGTGGGTCGTCGCTAGAGCTACGGAGTTCGTGTTTTGTAGGACGCTTTCCGCGCTGCGGAAAGAGACCGAGCCATATGGGATAAAACACGGTGCAATGAAGTCGACCCTGTCGACTTTCAAGCGACTTTTTTTTTCTGGGTATAGATATGCCTTGCCACTGTTTGTGTTCTGTTATGAATTGGCAAATATAAAATTGTCTTTTAAAAAAAATTATACTACGTACTTCTTGTGGTTAAAAGTTAGACTTAGTCAGATATGATACCTACCGTACGACAGTAGACGGTATTACATGCTTTCTGTTAGCCCCGAATGTTGGGCGGCGCTTACCAAACTCGACACCCCACATTGTGCAAACGGCTTCGGGCGGAGGAGTGCAATTGGGAGGGTACAAGCCTTACCCTAGTGCGAGGAAATGCAACCTAATGACAAGATGTAATGGTAGGGCAGTCCAGACCTTAAGGTATGGTCGCCAACTGGTCTAGGATGGAAGCTCCGACTGGAGGACAGTTAGAGTAATGCTTTATTGATCCGGCAGCTTCTACAGTTGGATTTCTTCCAGGTGTATTGGTGTTACCTTTAATCTGGAGTAAAGTCGAGAGAGAGAGAGAGAGAGAGAGAGAGAGAGAGAGAGAGAGAGAGAGAGAGAGAGAGAGAGATGAGAGAGAGAAAGAGAAAGAGAGAGTGAGAGAGAGAGAAAGGGAGAGAGAGAGAGGGAGAGAGAGAGAGAGAGAGATGAGAGAGAGAGAAAGAGAGAGAGTGAGAGAGAGAGAGAGGGAGAGAGAGAGAGAGAGAGAGAGAGAGAGAGAGAGAGAGAGAGAGAGAGAGAGAGAGAGAGAGAGAGAGAGGTTATGCTACATGGAAAACGCTTGATCTCTAAATTTAGCCTAGGTATAACTCCAGTTTACAAACTATGATCTGTCGAGACGGAAAGGTGCCAATCATTTCTTATGACTCGAACAGGTGGCAAAGACATATCTTCTGAACTGAGTTAATTTACTCCACACTCGCCCGCTGTCTCACTCACTATCTGATGACAAAAGTTGTTAGCGCCCCGTTCAACAGTCATTCTACGCGGGCGAGTCAATACGTAAGTCACACAGTTCTTTGGGATGGCAGGTAAATGTAGTTGGTGTTCTCTACAGGTGTCATTAGGTGACAGCAACATCGACCTTTATATTCCCGTTCGTCAGGTGACGCTAGGTGTCTCATGCGCATAAACAAAATGGCGACTGTACTTACGGAGTGTACAACCAAAGAGCAACATGCTGTTGTGCGTTTTGTTTTTGTTTTTTGTGGGCAAAAGGACTGGCTGCAAAGGACATTCATAAGAAAATGCTTCCTCTTTATGCTGACAAATGTTTGTCCCGTAAAGCGGTGCATAGCTGGGAAGAAAACATCCTTCTTCGCTTTGTGTCAAAAAATTCAAGGTTGCGCCATCAGCAGGGAAGCTTATGTTGACAGTGTTCTGGGATTGTCAAGGCGTGCTTTTAGTTGACTGATTTGCCTTTTCGGTTCACGAGTGCAGTTTTCAGGAGACTCCTGGAATTTGACGCTGGAGCTACGGAGTTCGTGCTCTGTACGGTGTGCATAAAAATAACCTGGTTTCAAGTTATCATATTTAGTTATTTTTTTACAGCCATTTGTGACTTACTTATTGACTCACCCTCGTATTTACGTGTCATATGTGTGACCTTTATGTTCTCTTTCAGCATGTGATTGCAGAATTTCACTGCCAGTTTCGCATCCCGTATTATCTGCGTTTCGTTGATTTGATATTGTTTCTTCTTTATTGCCTTCTTGACAAGTTTGGTCAGTTTCCCATGCTCTACAGCTTGGATGGTTCCTGTTTCCTCACATAGTGTCTTTCTTTCAAAGGGTGATTCCCCAACATTCCACGTTCTTGAGCAGGGCTTCTGAAACTAGGAGTCGCGACCCATATGTGGATGTGTGTGGGTCGTAGAAATGAGCACTGTTTATTGTTGTAGTAATTAATATATTATCACTAAGTTACAATTGTAAGTATTATATAGTCGGTCTGGTGTTCATGTGTTTCAATTCCCTTCAAAGAGAAAATAAACCAAACAATTACCTTGGATTCCAGCAGACTGCAGATTAAAATGGTACCAGGTAATACACTGGAAGGTAAAGGCGGACCGTGTGATACTAATCACATCACGGATAGAGTGCCCAATGGTTTATGAACATCCAGGGATATCATTATCATGTACCCAATACACAAAGAAGCAAAGTAGTCGAGCAGCGAAGACCCTAGGTTGTGTCGGACTCCGCCACTCCGTTCACGTTAATTTGTCGCGGCTCCAACTTCACGGCAAAGAGTCACCCCATTATGCTCCGTTCTTGTGCCAGTGAATATCACACAATATGCTCCCCACTAACCCATGTGAAAAGTAGAACAGACATGAGTCTCGACAAACCAATATCCCGCACAGCTTGTTCACGAGTGTAATGCTTTCGGAGACTCCTGGTGTAGTCGCTGGAGCTAGGGAGTTCGTGCTCTGTGCGACGCTTTCAATATGCCTGTCTGCGGAAAAAGACCGAGTCATATGGAACAAAACCCGGTGCATTGAAGTGGATTCTTGTTGACGTTTGACCCCGTTTAAAAGCCTTTGTCCACAAAGAGCGGTGTCGATCTCATGCCCCAAGAACTAAAGTGGGAAAAAGCCTCAGAAAACGCTAACAGATAACGCTAACAGATAACGCTAACGGATAACGCTAACAGATAACGCTAACAAACAGATAACGCTAACAAGCAGATAACGCTAACAGATAACGCTAACAGACAACGCTCACAGACAACGCTCACAGACACCGCTAACAGATAACGCTAACGGATTGCGCTAACGGATAACGCTAACAAACAGATAACGCTAACAAACAGTTAACGCTAACAGATTACGCTAACAGATAACGGTAACAGATTACGCTAAATGATGACGCTAACAGATAACGCTAACAGATAACGCTAACAGATAACGCTAACAGATAACGCTAACAGATAACGCTAACAGATAACGCTAACAGATAATGCTAACAGATAACGCTAACAGATAACGCTAACAGATAAAGCTAACAGATAACGCTAACAGATAACGCTAACAGTCACACTGTGTTGGATTGTCTCTACAGCCGATTCTATGGCTAAGCAGTTATGAACGCGATTCGTAATCTCGCATACCGCGTTCGAAACACAGCTGTGGATGATTTGAAAGAAACCGTCTTGCTCTTGTTTGCATACAATGGCATGGGTAACGATCGTTCAGAAAGCTATGGCAAACCTCTGAACATAAACTTGCAAATAAATCACAAACAGAAACAAATAATGGGATTAACTGCGACGTCCTGTGAAGGATATACACTTTAATTGTCTGACCTTTATATTTAGTAATTTCTTCCCCTTCGACTTAAGATAATATCTTTTAGTTTGCTTTCTTCTACTGTTATGACAGTATGTGTAGTATTCTACCTACTATTCTATTTCTTACATACGGAGACAATTATGAGTATATTTCAAACTACGAGAACACCAGGGCAGATATGGGTCTAAAAATAATATTAACTAAGACTGTCTGTCATTTACTGCCAATACCGTTCCTTGCTGTGTTGGAAGGGAGGGGGGGGGGGTGGGGGTTGGGGAGTCTTGAGCCTAAGGAATTAAAGCCGCCTGGCTAGTGCAGTCGCAGCGAACTGTGGTTTTATTTTTGCCCCAGACAGAAAAAAAAAATTCCACACCTTACCGAGGATTCGAACGAAGGTCTCCCGAAGGAGAATCCGACATTCTAGCCGCTCGGCCAGCCGCTTCTGTACCAAGACTATAAGAACATAAAGAAATTATAACATTGTATTTAATTTTTTACTTATTCAGTGCCGAAATATAATATATCGTTAAATGTGACCTCCCGTGTGGACATAAGGACGATTTATTCCAATGCTAGTGTCATCATGTCATTTGTTTTGCTTCGTGGCATCTTCCACAGCTTCAGAAATCAGTGAATGGAAATTTACATTATAATACTTATTCATTTGACTGAGTACCATGTTTGGTCCAAATTTACTTTTTTGATTGGCACTGATTATGTTAAGAAAACCCACTTCATTAGGGGACCACAAGGCCTATTTGCCAATACGACAACTGACACCATAGACAGTTCTTCATGGAAGATTGCCACACTTTGACCAGTTTCTTTGTACATGGTCAATGCAGTGATAATTGTCTCAGAAAACCTGATGACAGTAAGGGAGTAAGACATGCACAAATGACTTCTTGGCATAGACTGCCTGACCCAACTAGCCTAAGACTGATACTACAAAATGTCTTGGGAATTAAAGGCTGGCTTTATACTGACCGCCGGCTCCGTGGCTAAAGGCTTGCGAACGAGGCTCGTGAGCCGGGTGCCAGGCGTTCGAAGCTCAGCTGCGACCGATTTGTGCAGCAGACCGTGTCGCGTTGTGTTATAACGTGCTGGTATGGGGCTGGTCTTCAGAAAGCAATGGCAACCTACTGAACGTAACACTTACCTAGTACATCAACAGCAGCTGAAAATGCTGGTGTTGACTGCAACGTCCCGTAAGGGATATGCAACAATTTTTTTTATGCTGACCACATCAGCAGCAACTGATCTACATAAAGATCGGTCGAGCACCATATGCCACATACTCATTTAGTCGTAGAAGAGGGTCCATTACTTTATTGGATTTGACTTATCTTTACAAGACAATTTAATATATAGTAACAGAGGGACAACCTATTTGAGAGTACTTTAGATTGGCTTTATGTGTGGTTCCAGAAGGAGGGTGTCTGAGGGGACAATGCCGGATTGTCGAGGGAGACGAATCATCTATGGAGGTTCCAAGAGTTATATGACGTTAATTCCTCAGTTGAATTACATAATTAGACATGAGTTGAGTTGAGTTGAGAAAAGACATCACTGTAATCGGGAAATTCCCATACGCGCTCCGTCCCCTGGTTCAACAGCCAGCGAAGAGTCATATTACTAATCGTTCCCTTTGCTATCTTAATGAAAATTCTCGTGGTCTTCCCTCTCAATTTTGAGATTCTTCCAGAACCCCTGCCGATCGCCCACAATATCATTCTTTCCACATATGGGTTCTCAGTCTCTCCCCCCCCCCCCCCCCCCCCATCTTCTTCACCTGGTCCCACAAGCGCATGACCACCTTTCTTTTGTTCATAAGTAATATCCCACAAAGAGGTGCAATCCCTGCCAACCTATCAGCCTTTTCATTCCTTCACACACCCGCATGACAGGGCAAACTATTAGACATGAGTGTATTGTTACTGTTATTGTACAGTATATCATCTTCTTTGATGATAGAAAGTGTTTCAATCTGTAATAGTGTAACCATAGACAGCCAAGCATTTTCGGGCGCAATGAGAGTAGAAACACAATTAAAAACTTATTGTAAACCTGGAAAATAAAGGGAGCCAATAGCACAGGGAAGGCAAAGAGATACAAACCTGGATGGTTTTATCAGACGACATAAACGTGACAACAATATACATCTGCTCCAAAAACAATGTGATTTATGTCAGATGGTCAACCATGACCACCCAGGTTTGTCGGCGTGGCACATGATGCTGACTAATGATGTGGTCAAAATGTAACAGTATCTAAATGCTGAATGTTAACAGGAAGCCCATCCAGATGAAACGTGCAAATGTTAGGATTTAACATATACTAGATAACAACAACAACAACAACAACAACAAAACTTTATTTTGAAAGGGTTAAGAATTGGGCACGCAGGCCCGTCTAACATTCTGCCCTTTTATCACTCTCATACATTATACCATTCACACATCATTCAAGGCTAACTGAAAACAGCAACAATATAAAAGATATACATTATAAAGGCATGTGGGTAAATTAAAAATCAATACTACACGACTCAGTAATAGTAATAACTGGTGTGGCACTTGTTATTAGCTATGTGGAATATACTGGCCTACCAAAAGAGGACTGGCTGTTATACTAGGGTTTTATTATTATTATTACTTCTATTATTAAGGGGAAAGGTAATCCGTACTGAGATAGTGTTCAAATAATTTGCGATTATATGTATAGGGATTGGTGATGTCTTTTATTTCATGTGGAAGATTGTTCCACAGCTGAGCTGCAGAGTACGTTAAGCTTGTTTTGTATAAGTCTATCCTAGGCTTCGGAATGTGTAATATATTTAATCGTTTACTGTGTCTAGCATTATATTCAAACAATGGCCAAAGGTAATTTGGGGCATTCCGATGTAGGATTTTGTGAATTAGTTCGGCCTTATTGAAAAACAGACGTTTGCGGAGTGGTAGTAACTGAAGGCGTTTATGCAGGTTAGGATTGTCAGTTAAATGTTTGCTATAAATTAAACACATGGTCCGTTTCTGGAGTGAGTAAAGTCGCTTGGTGCTTGAATTGGAACAACCGTCCCAGACTGTAGAGCAGTAGTCAAAATGTGTCTGTATGTGAGACGTATAGAATATTTTCCTTGTGTCCTCATCAAGGACATTTTTAATTTTGGCGAGTTTGTAGACTTTTTTCGCTGTTTGTTTAGTGAGCGCTTGAACGTGAGGATTAAAGGTTAAGTTTCTATCAATGGTGAGGTCTAATGTTTTGTGCTCAATTACACTTTCTACTGGCATGTTATCGATGTGAAGTTGAAGTGATCTGTGTGAATTTAGAGTCTGAAGTCTTTGTCTGGTTGGTAATAACATAGATTTTGTTTTAGTGATGTTAATTTGCATGCGGTTCGCATAGCTCCACCTAACTACATTATTTAATTCTTGTTGCAAAGACGACTCCAGAAAATTACTGCTTTCAGCGTTTGTATACACTGTACAGTCGTCTGCAAATAGATCGCAGGACGACGAAAGATGCAAAGGCAGATCATTAATATATATGGCGAATAATAGAGGGCCAAGAATAGAGCCTTGCGGTACTCCAGTATTGAAGGTAGTGGTTTGGGACAGAGATTTATTGTATGATACTACTTGATTTCTGTTTGACAGAAAAGATGTTATTAGCGTCACTACATTAAGGCCATTTTTCATTGTCTCTAGTTTTTTAATTAAAATGGCATGGTCTATCATTTCAAATGCTTTTCTGAAATCGATAAACACAACTCCACATAGATTTTTTTTTTAAATATTCTGGTGCCAATTTTCTATCATGTTTGCCAGGGCCGTATGGCAAGAATATTTTGGTCGAAATCCTGATTGACTGTCAACTATAAGCTTGTTGCGATCTAAATACTGTAATGTTACCTTATGGATGTGTTTTCTAGTGGTGTAGATAGTGATGATAGTAAAGAAATGGGTCTATAATTGTTCGAGAGACCATTGTCCAATGAACCATATTTAAGGAGAGGATACACTTTAGCGATTTTGAGAGCTGATGGAAAGTGACCTTTGGCGAGACACTGATTATATACATAGGTTAGTGATACACAGATCACTAGCGCAGCACAGCGGAGAATCCGACTGCTGATTCCATCTAACCCAGATGAGTTTGTGTTTTTTTAAGTTTACTGAGGTAAATGAATACTTCAGTGACTGTCATTAGCGGTATGTCAGAAAGGATATCTTGGGGGCATCTGGTCTGGCAAAACGATGACAGTAAAGATAAGTTGCAAGAAGAATTTGGTATTGTAGCCTTCAACTGATCTATGTCATTCTGAAAAAAGTTACTAAATTGGTCGCATGAAATAGGATTTGATGGTAATGAATTTGAGTAGTTATGTTTGTTTGTCAAGGTGTTAATTGCCTTCCATATATCCTTACTATTTGTTTTATCCATTACTAAGTTCTTAAAGTAATTTTTCTTTTATTTTCGTATGGTATATTGAACTTTGTTTCTAAGAGAACGGTATGTGCTGAGATCCCGCTGTTTATATGCCTTATCTCTGTCTCTCATAATTTCAAGAATTTCCTGGGTGGTCCAAGGTGGTTTGACGTGATGTTTTACTCGAACTTCCTTCACTGGCACATGTCTATCAAACACATCAATAAAGATCTTCATCCAGGATTCCAGAGCATCATCCGGGTCTGGAAGTTGATAAACATTGTTTAGAGGTGAACTGAGCAAGTCCTGTAAAAATGCCTTTTGGTTGACATTTTTGTAGCTTCTATATTTTACAGTTATGTGTTTATGTTTAAGAGTTTTAATTCCTTTCTTAGACCATGTGCAGCATATTGGGTAGTGATCGCTCACTGCACAATTGGGCACGGTGCATTCTATGATTTTGTCCGAGCAAGTTACATAAATATGATCTATAAGTGTTGAAGATGAGTTTGTTACTCTAGTATCCTGTTTTACTGTTTATTGGAAGTTGTATAATGCAATTATATGTCCCCAAATTATATGGGATTTGTTGGTGTCAATGTTAAAGTCTCCGAGTAGTATAATGTCCTTCCCGGAAGCGAAAACCACATCCATCATGGTAGTGAAGTTTTCGTACCAAACGTGCCCAGCCCTGGGATTTCGATAGAGGAGGCCGATTATCAGGGGTGTGCGGTTTCGAAATTTTTACTCCAACCAAATACATTCTATTTCGCAAGTTTCAAAGTCTAGCCTACGGTGAACATTTAGTAGATTAGAAACATAGGCTACTATGCCTGTCTCGTGTTTCCTACAGGGATCTCGTCTAAAAACTTTGTACCCTTTAATAGAGATGTCCTCATCTGAAATGTTTTCATTTAGACTACTTTCACTAAGGCCGAATACATGAAAATTTTGATTAAGAATAGAAGATAACCCTGGCAGCTTGTTGAATAAGTTGCATATGTTTAAGTGTCCAAAATGTATTCCTGATTTATTGAGCCAATGTTGCCACTTCTCAGACATTTCACCCAAGAAGTAAGTGTAAATTTGTCAAAATTAGGTAAAAATACAAGATCATAAAAATATACAATTACATTAACTTACAAAATACCAGTAATAGAAATCGATATGTAAATGACAATATTATAACGATATAACTAATGAGACCAACAAGTATAGTGCAAATACAGAACAAAAAGAATTAAAACGTATGAACATACACCAATTAATTAGCTCGAACTACTTCGTAAGCTATGTAACCAGCTGCTATCCGAAAGAATGAATAAATGACTATACAAGTCAATGTTCCTGTTTAAAGTTAAGTATCCCACACGTGAGATAAAACGCTAAACGGTAAGCAATTAAAGTTCAAGGAGGAAGCTCTTTTCCTGGTATATTGCGTATAGGACTCAGTGTTTAATACATATCCTATCTTACAGATCTGTATTGTAGAGACATCATAAAAGCTTGATTCAGTGCTGCCGGACTAAATTGCATCAAGTTTAGCAGTTCTAGATTCCAATGATGCGGAACCTGTTGTTGTTTGATAGGTGGCCCATTGTTGGCGTAAAAGTCTGGACCCCAATGATGCGGAACTTCCTGCTGTCTGCTAGGTGGCCCATTTGTGGCGTGAGGGGGATGTGTCAAAGTGGTATTACTGCCGTGTGTGTGTGCCGATGTTTGCAACGCAGGTTCCTTGCAGGGGAGGGCAGGAAAACAATTGTGGTAGTTATCGCCTTCCCTTGCTAAGATGTTGGTAGGAATGATGGGTTGGTTTATTCTTAGTAGCATGTGTGATTCTTGAGTGGCCTGAGGTCGGGGGTCAGATGTCAGCAGACGTTTACCTGGTGAAATGGGGGAGTTTCCGTTGGCCTGGCTTGGCCTTGGTTCTTCAGAAATCAATGTTTTTCACATTTGTGTGTTGGTCAGGTTTTGTGCCCTTTCAGGGTATTTAATGTTCTTTACAAGCAGACTAGTTCCTAATGTGGATATGTGTATTTGGTCTCTGTACAATCGTTTCTTTGGTGCTCCTTTCTGTGATGTGAAGAAGGGTGTGTTGTTGATTAAGTGTACATGATACCGATTGCAAAAAGTCTCTAGGGTGTTATTGTTTATGTCGGCCAATCTACGTTGAGAGCCATAACTTGGTGGTATGATGGAGGAGACTAAAACTGTAGAATTTAGGAAAGTGTAACGTAGTAAGTCAAGTAGTGTTCTTAACTTAGAAATTGTTATACTTTGGTTTTTCATAGTGTCGTGTATTCCTATATGAATCGTTGTGTTTTTAATCGCTGTATTAACCTCCAGATTACGCATACTGTTTGTTAGTCTTTCTACTCCTGCACCTGGAAGCTGAATTGTTGCGGCTTTGCCGGTGTCTGATAAGGACATGCGGTCGCTGTAAATTCCCCCAATCAAAGATTCGCCAATTATCACGTGGGTGCAGTCAGCTGGTGTTTTCTGTGTATGTTTGGTTCTGACACGTCTTGCACGCTGTTTCTGCCATTGATGGCAACCCAGGTGTAGTCTGTCTTCTTGCAGATTATCAGATGTTTCTTGAATGTGGGCGTATTCTCTCGGCAATGTTCTGTCGTCGAGGATGTTGTTTGATAGTTGCTCTTGTAATGCTTCAAATCTATTGCTGACCTTTACTTCGATAGGATATGTTGAGTGCCGTTGAGCAACATTTTCTATTTGCTGATGTGTTGTGGTTGGCTGAGTAATTGACGCGCCTATGACTGGTTCTGTTACTTCTAGACTATCTGCGTGTGCTGCCAGGTCAGTAGTGGGCGAGCGTTGTAACGTCTCAGTGGTGTGTTTTAGTTTAATATTTTCTTCTCTCAGGAGAGTCACCTCTGACTTGAGGTTGTTATAGTCACTAATGACCGTGGCGATCTTGTTTGTGTTGTCAGAGGCGGCGTCTAAAAGTACTTTCAAATCTGACTCTAACTTTTTAATATGCTGCTGACAGACGCACGAGTGTTGGTTAGTAGCTGGGCTATCATCTAGTAACCTCTATTTTATTCGAATTTATTTCATTCGGTTGTATACTGTCTTCTACACACATACTCATCGGGTACTCTATGGCTAGCAACACTGGTGGGTTAGAAGTTTCATTCGTATTGTTGCTGTGCTGAGTCATGGTTTGTTGGACTATGGTGTCATTATCTCCTGATGCAGTGATGGCTACAGCTTCAGATTGTGTAGGTTCGCCAGCCACTTGCACGCTGAGATCGGCAGGTGTGTTTAGTGAGTCACCTATCAGTTTCTGTGCTGTCTGTTGAATTTCAACGAAATGAGTCGAGAGTCACTCAGACATGACGTCAACTGCCCCCTGGGCAAGCAAACTGTTTTTCGAGTGGTAGAGGTGCAATGTGTGTAACGAAGTTGATACTTTGATTTCGACTTGAACGCCGTGTCGGTCCACCCTGTACTCAACTTGGTCGCCCTGATAATGTTTGATCAGGTATGTTGAAAATGTCTCATAATGCAGAGTATTATTGAAAGTAATGGAAATGCATTTCCCGTCGTTCATACGCTTGACAGACAGTGATGGAGAGCCAAAGCAATTCTTTAACTTGCTTTTCACTGCTTTCTCTTTGTTTAGTGTGCAGTTCTTAGTTCTCGTAGATCTTAATCTTAACCCACATCGCCCACGTTCTGCCACTACCTCCAGCACAGAAGCTTCCCCCTCGTCAAGCATGGCTACATAGTATTGTATTTTCGCCCGCAGGTACACATTTTAGCAGCGCCCGCACTCGGTTTAAATTCCAATGTTGTGATTAGCTAGTTCAAGCTATCACTGACGCTTCTCCGTTTCGTGAATAGTTTATCCATAGTATTGAATACAACATTATCAGCATTCATATCCAACACTGTCAAAGTCTCACATCTGAGGTTGCGACGCGTTGGCTGTGCCAACGCCAGGCGACATAACAACGCGCAACCCTGAGTGATGTTAAACACTACAGAGGGAAAGCGGCCAAGCACAGCGACTGAGCGACGCTAAAATAACCGCTGGTCAGCGGTACACCCCGTGAACCTTGCAGGGGTCACACCAGCTGACTTGAGCGCCGATTAGCGTGTAGAACGAAAGGCCAGGCAGACCGGGTTAGGCGTTTGTATGGACAGGTCGCATGAGTCTGCGAGTGGTTTTGAATCTGCATTGAGAGCTAGCCTGTGCGACAGTGGGAGACTGGTTCGAACGCTTGAGTATTTTGGCTTGTAAGTGATATGTATATTGATTGCATGTATCCTTATGTATTGTATTGATATTGTTCATGCTGTGATGATTGCTATGGATTGTCATTGCGCGATGTCTGTGCGATAATGAACGCAGCGCGTAAATAAAGCTTGCAAATAACAGTTTTGGATATTCACTTCGTGTGATTTGATAGTTTGATACTGCTTCACACTTGCCAGAAAACGACCTACTTATCTTGCTCTACGCAAGACTCTGACAAACACTGCACATTTAGCAACCTTAACACAATTTCAATAGTTGAACGGCATTGTTGTGATTACAATCATATAAAATCCATTGCGCTCTAATGAAGATAGACAGAACAAAAAATCCAAAAAGGAGGAGAGCACACAAACACGTCTGCTGTGTACGGTGCCGAAAATTGGAAAAAAAAAACGGTATAATGAGGTCGAAAAAAGAGCTCATATCTTTGAATGAATTCCCAGAAAACGCGAAGTAATTGTCAGGTTTACTAGAACACGATTACAGGTTACAGCATGGACGTTGCGGCCAATGCCCTCGTCAGCACAGAATAAACAAACCCAAACTGACACAACTACATAAAAAATATTACATGAAAATGTAAAAATAAGAGTCACTTATCTGTATCCTTGTTGTGGCATGACACCTCTTTCAAACGATCAGCGCGAACGATGACTTTTAATGGAGTGAATGAACCGGATGTGTGGTTATGGCGGGTGAATGGACTAAAGGTCAATAATATCGCAAGCCTAGGGATTGGCCTAGCCACACAAAGGGAGAACACCTACTACGGGAAAGTGGAGGCTCCCGTGTGAGCGAGCGGTAAAGTAGGGATAAGTAGTGGACTAAACTAATGCGGAAACTGGGGGAGGAGAATGTTAAATGACACTGTGTTGAACGTTGGGTTAGTGAGGGGAGAGCGAATCCAACTGGGACATTTGCTCATTCCTTGCATCCATTCCTTCTTAGGCATTTTGGAAAATATGTCCCTTCCTTGTATCCATTCTCCCTCAGACACTCCGTGTATCCATTCCTTCTCAGACATTCCTTGTATCCATTCCTTCTTAGACACTCCTTGTATCCATTCTTTCTCAGACAATATCCAGAAGATTATCCGATTTCTCCATGCTGGCTTGACCCTAGAGCCCCACAGGTTCAGTAACATCATGCCTCTTCTGAGGCTGAACCCCGACCACTGTCTGCGTAAGCCAGCACGATAGATCTCATGCCACTGTTGCTCAATCGCAAATACTGGCTGACTGGCTGGCTGGCTGAGGGTTTTGTTGGTTGTGAATGCAATGTAAGACAGTCAGCTGTAATTCTTCCACAAAATGCGGAGTTATTCATGAGGCCTAAATCCCGAACAGACCCTGCATCTATGGTAGTGAAGAGTAGTAGTAGAATTCATCTTTGTATTAGTAGTAGTAGTAGTAGTAGTAGTAGTAGTAGTAGTAGTAGTAGTAGTAGTAGTAGTAGTAGTAGTAGTAGTAGTAGTAGTAGTAGTAGTAGCAGCAGTTGTTGTTGTTGTTGTTGTAACAGTAGTAATAGTGGTAGCAACAGCAATAGTAGTAGCTATAGTACAGAGATCGCCTTTGACTCTCCAAACCCAGAAACCCGTGGGGGAGGGGGGAAAGGAGGGGGAAAAGGAGGGGGGTGGCGAAGATGTGCCGTAACGGGACTGGAAATTTACATCTGAGGGCAGGTCTAGTATTTAATGTCATCCATTAGGGAAATCAACAGCGCTCTCCGGGACTGGTTAGAATGAAGTCCAGGCTGGCTGTTTCCCCCATGGGTTTTCTGTATGTCATTGTCTAAAGGCCGGTCTCTCTGGCCGAGGGGTTACAACACTTTCTCCGTAATCCCGTTTATCACGCAGAGTCTCGTAGCGGGCGAAAACTGGGAGCGGTTCGTCCCCCGATGGTGACTTGCGGGATAACTGAGCCGGCCGCTCAGAAAGCAACGGCAAACTACTGAGCGTAACCTTGCCAAGAAATCAACAGACAGCTGAAAGATGCTGCTGTTGACAGCGATGTCCTGTAAAGGATATGCGAATAAAAAACAAATTGTCTAAAGACTTGAACCCGGTGCTCTGAGACAAGTCTAAGTACAAGGGGACTTCAAATAAAAAAATACCTTAACTTTGTCTGGTCTTGTGTCAGGTTTTAGTCAGATATGACTGAGCTACCGTATAACAGTAGACGGTACTACCTGCTTTCTGTTAGCGCCAAACGTTGGGCGGTGCTTACCAAACCCGACACCCCACATTGTGCCAACGACTTCGGGCGGAAGAGCGCAATTGGGAGGGTACAAGCCTTACCCTGGTGCGAGGAAATGCAACCTAAAGACAAAGTGTCATGGCAGGGCAGACCAGGCCCTAAGCCTTGGTTGGCGGCTGGTCTAGGATCGAAGCTCCGACAGGCGGACAGTTACAGCATTGCTTTGCTGATCCGGCGCTTTGCTGATCCGGCAGCTTCTGCAGCTTGTCTTGTTCCAGATGTATATGTGTTACTTTTCTTCTGAAGTGAACTAGGCAGGCCGAGAGAGGGATCATGCTGCATGGGAAACACATGATCTCTATATTTTAGCCCAGGCTTTGTGCTATGGAGAGGCAATAACTCCATCCCTTACAAACTATTGTCTGTCAAGACGGCAAGGTGCCAATGATATGAAATTTGTCTGAGTGTGTATGTGTGAATATTTGCTGCAAATGTAAAGAACAATTGTTTCATGTTTCGATATAGCCACCACTGCGTTCAATTCAAGTTCTCCAAGTCCGATAAAGTGCTTGGATTCCTGTGGAGAAAAAAGAAGTATCTTGGTGGCGTGTGTAACCACTCTAGGGTCACCACTAGGTGTGCCTGACCCGGTTGTGAACAGTATGTCACAGAAGTCACGCCGTTTTGAAACTTCCTACTCCACTCATACACTTGCTGGACTGACAGGCATGCATCACCATACTGGACTTTCATTCGCCGATGAATTTCTATAGGTTTCACTCCTTCACTGATAATAAAAAGCGGTTATTGCATGTTAAAACTGGGGTGGACTTCTGTAAACAGTCTTTATGACCAAATCGCGTTCGTCTGTACTGTGATGCCACGCATTAACCCCCTTTATATCCTTTACAACAATATTGCCAGGCTACAAGAGAATGGTATGGCTATTTTCATCATTTCTATCACACATTGTAGGTTTGCATGTGAAGTATTTGTAGTACATGAGTACAATTGGTGTAGATCTGTTGCATTATCTGCTATCAATACTATGTCATCTGCATAGCGTATATTATTTATATTATGGTGATGCAGTATGGTTATGCATGCCTGTCAGTCCAGCAAGTGTATGAGTGGAGTAGGAAGTTTCAAAACGGCGTGACTTCTGTGACAGACTGTTCACAACCGGGTCAGGCACACCTAGTGGTGACCCTAGAGTGGTTACACACGCCACCAAGATACTTCTTGTATATTGATTCAACGGGCAAGACGGCGTTTACCTGCAAAGCGTTGTGGAACGTAATGAGCACGGCAAGGCACGTAGAGCGCCCTAGTCATCCACTGCACCTGTATTCGTCTCCAATCGTCTCGACTTGTCTTGCCACTGGACTCAGATGGACTCAGGCGAGAGAGTGAGGTCGACGAATTGCGCAACTCTTCCTCACTTTAATCCAAGTCATCGCGCAAGTCATTCTTCATCCAACGTCACATATCACCTTCAAGCCCTGTGGCGATGGGCGAGCGGCAAAGCGGCAGGCGTGGGTACGCTGGCAGCCGTAGTCGCAGACCTGCACACAGGCGGCTCAGGCCATATGGTCGTCTTCTACTGACCGGAGCAGCAGTGGGATTCGGCAGCCCCCTGAGGACTGAGCAGCCCTCTATAGGAACACACTGCTCACCTCCATAGCATGAGGAAGGGGCTAGAAAAGGTGCCCTAAACATTGTCTGCTTCATCACTACCTAACCAGCTAGCCGCGGTTGGTGGGTACCCTAAACTGCGGTCGACATACAAAGAAAGATAAAACAAGCAAAGCTAAAAGAGTAAACCATATTCCCTTAACAATTGGAACTTGGAATGTACGCACCCTACTTGACAGAGACGGCGCGTCGGGTCCAGAGAGACGAACAGCACTGATTGGGAGAGAGCTCGGCAGGTACAACATCGACATTGCAGCCTTGAGCGAGACACGACTTGCAGAAGAAGGCCAAATCTGTGAAATTGGTGCCGGCTACACATTTTTCTGGAGTGGAAGGAAAAGTGAGGAAAGACGCCAATCCGGTGTGGGATTTGCCATTAAGTCAGCCCTGGTCGGCAAATTAGCTGGATTTCCAAAGGCTGTAAACGACAGGCTCATGACCATGAAGTTGCCTCTGCTGAATGGAAGGAAGCACGCAACCATTGATGATGTCAAGAATAAGTTCTATGAGGACCTGCACAATGTATTAACATCTGTTCCCAAAGGAGACGAACTTATACTCCTTGGGGATTTCAATGCCACAGTAGGCACGGACACCATCTCTTGGAGTGGCATTATTGGAAAGCATGGAGTCGGAAATTGTAACAGCAATGGACTCCGCCTCCTTCAGACATGTGCCGAACATGATCTCCTGATTACGAACACAATTTTCCGTCTCCCCATGAGAAATAGGACATCGTGGATGCACCCTCGCTCGAAACACTGGCACCTCATTGACTATGTCATCGTCAGGAGGAGTAACAGACAAGACGTTCGAGTGACAAAATCCATGTGTGGTGCCGAATGTTGGACAGACCATCGTCTCATTGTCTCGAAAATGAACATCCACACCAGGCCACCACGGCGTCCTCAAGAGGCGAAAATGCAAACAAAGCTAAATGTCACCCGCCTAAACAGCAAGAAAATGCAGCAGTCGTTTGAAAATATGCTGGAAGACCGCCTCAACCCAATGCTGAAGCTAAACAGGATACAGAAACAGAATGGAGAGCCCCAAAGGACACAATTTACAACACTGCTATGGAAATCCTGGGTCCAGCCCCCCGAAAGCATAAAGACTGGTTTGATGAAAATTCCGAAGACATCAACCAATTGCTGGCCGAGAAACATCTTCTCCTCAAGGCACATTTGAATGACCCAAAGTCAACATCAAAAAAAGATGCTTTCAAGAACATTCAGAGAGTAGTGCAGCAGAAACTTCGGCACATGCGGGACTCCTGGCTGAGCAGCAAAGCTGATGAAATTCAGGGCTTTGCTGACAGACACGATATGAAAAACTTCTACGACTCACTGAAAGCGGTCTATGGTCCTTCATCACCAGGCATAGTTCCCCTCCTCAGTGCAGACGGGGGAACATTGGTCACCGATAAGAAAGAAATCCTCCAACGCTGGGCAGAGCATTTCAGCAAAATCTTAAATGCAACTTCCTTCTTCGATGATGAAACCATCAATTGCCTTCCTCAAGTTCCCACCAATGAGACTCTTGATGACCTGCCAACCATAGTGGAAATAAACAAAGCCATCCAGCAACTCTCCAGCGGCAAGGCACCTGGTCCTGACTCCATCCCAGCAGAGATATACAAGGCAGGTGGGCCGGTCCTAACAGAGCAGCTTCACCAAGTCTTCACAAACATATGGATGAACGAGACCATGCCACAAGATTTTAAGGACGCGTCAATAGTCCACCTTTACAAACGTAAAGGAAACCGCCAATCCTGTGACAACCACCGAGGCATCTCCTTGCTTTCAATTGCAGGGAAGATACTCGCCAGAATTCTTCTCAATCGCCTCACAGCCCATCTCGATCAAGGTCTTCTTCCTGAGAGTCAATGTGGCTTCAGAAAAGAACGTGGAACTGTTGACATGATTTTCGCTGCAAGGCAGCTGCAAGAGAAATGTCAGGAACAGAACTACGAAATGTTCTCCACTTTCATTGACCTTACCAAGGCTTTTGATACAGTCAGCAGAGAAGGACTGTGGAAGATTATGGCAAAATATGGCTGTCCACGAAAGTTTGTCCAAATAGTGCGGCTATTTCATGACGGCATGCAGGCAAGAGTACAGGAAAATGGTGAGCTGTCTGAACCCTTTCCTGTCACCAATGGAGTGAAGCAAGGATGTGTCCTGGCACCAACACTGTTCAGCCTCATGTTTTCAGCCATGTTGATGAATGCCTTCGAGAACGACGACATTGGAATAGACATCAACTACCGTATGGATGGAAAGTTATTCAATCTCAGAAGGCTGAAAGCTAAAACCAAAATTGACAGCGGCACCGTCAGAGAGCTCCTGTTTGCTGATGATTGCGCTCTATACGCCAACTCAGCGGCGGACATGCAACATAATGTTTCAGCTTTCTCACATGCCTGTGCCAACTTTGGGCTCAATATCAACTTGGAGAAGACTGTAGTTATGTACCAGCCAGCTCCAGGGAATAATCACACTGTGCCGAATATCAAAGTGAATGATCATAGACAAGTGTTGTGGACAAATTTACCTATCTTGGCAGCACCCTGTCACAAGCTGCCACAATCGATGACGAAGTGAATGCAAGAATCTCCAAGGCCAGTGCAGCCTTTGGCAGACTGTACAAGAATGTATGGGACAGAACTGGAATAAGCCTGCAAACAAAGCTAAAAGTCTACAAAGCAGTTGTATTATCCACACTGCTATATGCTTGTGAAACCTGGACTGTTTATCAGCGACACGCTAGGAAATTAAACCACTTCCACACAGTCTGCCTAAGGAAGCTACTGAAGATTAAATGGCAAGACAAGATTCCAGACACTGAAGTCCTAGAAAGAGCATCCATGCCCAGTATTCACACTCTACTGATGAAGAATCAGATTCGCTGGGCTGGTCACTTGACTCGCATGCCAGATCACAGGCTCCCTAAACGAATATTTTACAGCGAACTGCGTTGTGGTAAACGCTCCCAAGGTGGCCAGAGGAAACGTTTTAAAGACACTGAAAATTTCACTGAATGCTTTTGGAATTCATCATGACACCTGGGAGGCTGCAGCCAGAGACCGAAATTCGTGGCGTGCATCATTGCGCAAAGGTGCAGTCATATGTGAGGCAACCAGGACTGCAAGAGCTGTGAAGAAAAGGCAGGACAGAAAAACCACTGCAGGAATTCCTCCTCCAGAGACGGCAAGCATTCTTTGTCCACATTGTCAAAGAACATTTCGAGCCAAAATAGGCCTTATCAGCCATCTTAGAACCCACGGCTCCACACCTTCAACCCCACTGGATGAAATGAATGGTCATCATCATTCTTGATGGACAAACAACAACAACATTATTTATATTATAAACTCCAAATATTATTCCTGGCTTTTCTTTGATCTCTCTCATTATTACTTCGCTTTATGTAATCGTCCACACAGACTATTGTGTGCTAAAATGTAAAATAAATGTCTGGGGGTTCATAGCGTAAGGTTAATAGACGGTGTTTAGTGCAGGAGAGCGTGGCATATAATACTAGTTTATCTAGTCTAAGACTGGAGGGTGAGGAAACCACCGCAGCGTTTCACTGGCTGGAAAACAAACCCCATACACATGTCGTGATTGTAACGTACTCACAGCGATTGCTGATTAAGTGTAACGACGTCCGTGATTCTTGCATAGTTTGCATAATTCAGTTAATGAAACCAGAGACACGAGACCATCCGAAGGATCCTTTCCCGTGGACATACCGGTGTGTTGGGACACGAGCAGGTGAATATATCAGCTGAGTCTGCACACCTGTGTGGGATATTGGTGCACCATAAGACATTTGTGGTTAAGGTGACTTTGGAATGATACAAACAGTGTGAAATAATAGAAACATCATTATTTTCTGTAGAGAGTCAGTGACTAAAGGATCTGGCTAACTGTCAACACTCGGAAGACAAGTCACACATACATACGTATAATCAGACCTCAACGGGCACCCGTATTGGGGCTTTTCGCTAGCTGGTGAAGATTAGATCGGATCCCGTATAGGGAAGTACATAGTGCTGTGATGTCGGCTTTTGGCTGAACTCAATGAGTTTTGTCAGATTCTGAAAGGAGGGATTGTGTTTGAAGCAAGGTGTGACAACCGATATCACTGTGAGTATTAGAAATGTTGGAGAAAATGATGTATCGTCTAGCAGAGCGACATTCAGTGGTCGAATTTATAAATAACACATAAAAAAACATGGCTGTGGAGGAGCTTGATCGCCGACGCCACTCAGACTGCAATGTCATGATGATCTTGATCATGTTTCAAATGTACTTTTAGTTATATCAATATTCAAAATAGCTTACCAAGAGCTGGCAATTATTTTAAAGGGAATATTATTTACCTAGAAACATTCTGACAAGATATAAATTACATGTAAAAGGTTGAATAAACACAGAGAGTCCGGGGACACCCTATGGTAAACAAAGTTGTCCTACAAACAATAAGAAATGCACCGAAATAACCGTACAATAACGATAATGGAAATGGCATGAAAGATCTTTATTTTAGATTGGAGGAGATTGTAGCTGAAGAGGTAAACATTTCAATTATGTCTCTCTTATTCTATTTCTCTCTCTCTCTCTCTCTCTCTCTCTCTATCTATATATATATATATATATATATATATATATATATATATATATATATATATATATATATATATATATATATATATATATATTTCTCTCTCTTTTCTCTCTCTTTTTCTCTTTATTTCCCTCTCTTTCTTGTGTGGGTGGGTGGTGGAGAATATGTGAGTGGGTGTGTGCGTGTCGGTTATGGGATGGGTGGGGGATGTATGTGTGGGTGGGGGATGAGTGGGTGGGTGGCGGCATGTATATTTGCCTGAGTCTGTGTGAGTGCGTGGAGGTATGTGTGGGTTGGTGGGGGTGTGGTGGGTGGGGGATGTATGGGTGGCTGAGGGCTGTGTGGGTGGCTGCTGAGAGTGAGGGTGGATGGGGGGTGTGCCTCACAACATTGCAATATGCTCTGTTTATGTTTACAACTTTCAATTGACAATGTTTTTTGTTTCCCCCCCCCCCCCTCCCCATGTGAATGTACCATCCGTATTATGCGTTGTTTATGCTTACAACATCCATTTGACAATGTTTTGTTTCCCTCCTATGTAAATGTAACATGTACATTTGATGAATTAAAGATGAGTGATCGAATGGGCCGAATGTAAGACGGGCCTGCGTGCCCAATTTGTTACCCTTTTAAAATAAAGTTTGTTTGTTCGTTCGTTCGTTCGTTAGTTCGTTCTCTATCATTCTCTCTCTCTTTCACTCTCTTTCTCTCTCTCTCTCTCTCTCTCTCTCTCTCTCTCTCTCTCTCTCTCTCTATCTATCTATCTATCTATCTATCTATCTATCTCTCTCTCTTCAGGTATAGATAGATTGGAAGGGCCTGTAGCTGAAGAGGTAAACATTTCAATTCTCTGTCTCTCCCATCTAATATTATCACATCTACACATCTACTACTGCCGCTGCTACTACGACGACGACTACTACTACTGCCATTACAACTACTACTAATACCAACACTATCACCGTTGCTACTACACTACTACTACTACTACTACTACTACTACTACTACTACTACTACTACTACTACTACTACTACTACTACTACTACTACTGCTGCTGCTGCTGCTACTACTACTACTACTACTACTACTACTACTACTACTACTACTACGACTACTACTACTACTACTACTACTACTATTGCTGCTGTTGCTGCTGCAACACCATCCCCCACCACTACCAATACCATGACTTCCACCACCAGTGGCGCAATAATTACTGCCACAAATTATCATAAGAATAATCATACAAAGAGTCATATCTATTTCATATCTCCACACCGCTACTACTGCTACTGTCACCACCTTCAATACTCCTGCTAGTACTAACTATCATCATCACCCACACTATTTCTACTGCTACCACCACAACTACAACTTCAACAATCACCAGTACTCCTACTACCAATTCTGCTGCTACTACTAAAATCCTCATCGCTACTACTCCTCGACTACGACAAATGCAAAAACTAATGTTGCTAATACTACCTCAATCACTGACACTAACACGGCTACACAAGCTAAATAATAATTATAATAATAGTAATATTACTGTTCTGCTTCTGTTACTTCTGCCAAAATAACCATGACCAAAACTGCTGCTGCCGTCTACGCCGCAATCGCCGCCACCGCCATCAGCACCACTACTGCTGCTACTACTACTACTACTACTACTACTACTACTACTACTACTACTACTACTACTACTACTACTACTACTACTACTATTACTACTTCTACTACTACTACTACTATACTACTACTACTACGTACTACTACTACTACTTACTACTACTACTACTACTATTACTACTACTACTACTACTACTACTACTACTTACTACTACTATTACTACTACTACTACTACTATTACTACTACTACTACTACTACTACTACTACTACTACTACTACTACTACTACTACTACTGCTGCTGCTACTACTACTACTACTACTACTACTACTACTATTACTGCTACTACTACTACTACTACTACTATAGCCTTTGCTGCTACTATTATTACGTGGTGACAACTGGCAAGATCGAGGGGGAAGAGAACAAGAAGAACACTGAGAAGTAAATACCTGGATTGCTTGGTCACGTATTCATGGTCGAGATAAGAACACCGAGCTGATCCACGACTCTAAGTGATCGAGTGAAATTACGAATCATGACTGCCTACGCTTATCGGCATGGCACATGATGGATCGATGGATGGACTATTACTACTGCTACCTCCACTCTTTTTACATTGTCTTGTGCGCCTGATCTCACCTTGTGTTCTTTACTACAATGAGTGTCCATCCACACCTCTAAATGGGTTTCTCTGCTAAAATAAATACTGGTATACTATTCACTAACCGCAATTTACGCTGGTCAATTATTGATTGTTTGTTATTTTGGTTGGCTGGTTATTTGGAAATCCTTGAAAGTCTGGGTTTTAATGTATGCATTGATATTCCTGTCGTGAAAGGGCTGTTGTAACATGTCTGTCAGACGAAATGCCTAGGAGTTTATAACAAACATATCATCATCATCATCATCATCATCATCATCATCATCATCATCATCATCATCATCATCATCATCATCATCATCGTCATCGTCATCGTCATCGTCATCGTCGTCGTCGTCGTCCTCCTCCTCCTCGTCGTCCTCCTCGTCCTCCTCCTCCTCATCATCATCCATCCATCATCCATCATCCATCAATCATCCATCAATCACCACCACCACCATCACCACCACCACCATCATCATCATCATCATCATAATCATCATCATCATCCAGTGCCTTGTCCGCTGACCTGGGCGATCAAGCCTCTCCACAATTACGATCTATGACGTCATGGATCAATTCGTGTGTTGACTCCCTTCCGTTCCATGACACACTATTAAGAATCTTCTCACGCTGTCTTCATCTATCTCTGTTTCCGCAAATCTTTCAGGTTGTCACATGTTCCAGTTTTTGTCTAATAATATGCCTCCCAATAATCAAACATGAAATATCTGCATCAGAGACTGTCCAACGATAATGTTCAACACGGCGTTCACGGAACAACCCATCGGCCAGGCTTCAACATAAGACAGTTATTGAACATTCACGATGAGCCATGAGATGTGTGATGAAGTCTATGGCTGTCATTCAACCATACAATCGTAGCAATTCATTAATATTCCAACTCCCCATTATAACTGTTATTCCAGCTGTTTAGTTTAGTTTAGTCGACGGATCAACATCACGGCATACGGGTGTAACCCATAAGTGCTCCGTTCTCCTCCTAACCCAAGCCTGAGCCCGGAGAATCTCAGCTCAGTGCACGAACTCCGTAGCACCGGTGAGGATCCTGAAATACTTTGGGTGGATTTTTAATTCGAAATTTTGCTGGGGCAGCGCAATTAGGCTACTCTTTTTCGATATCCACCTGCCAAGCGATATTTTACGTGCGCTACACTACATACGGGCGTCCGATTCCACTACCCAGAGACCAGGGGATATTTTGTTATTAGAAGTACACGTGAAAAAATCCCGGCACTCACCGGGGCATGAACCCGGGACCTCCAGCACTTAAAAAGTCGCTTAAAAGTCGGCAGGGTCGACTTCATTGCACCGGGTTTTATCCCATATGGCTCGGTCTCTTTCCGCAACCCGGAAAGCGTCGCACAAATCACGAACTCCGTAGCTCTAGCGACGACCCACAGGAGTCTGAAAAATTTCACTCGTGAACCGAAGCATGCGGCCCGGAATCAAACCCACAACCATCGGAGCCCGAGTCAAACGGCTTGACCACTTCGCCACGGAAACTCCTGACCTCCAGCACTCGAGGCGGATACCATACCTCGAGACCACTCAGCCCCTCCCCCCTCCCCTTCATGTAACTATCAATACCATGCGATAATTCTCACTTAGTCATTGAACGTTTACGGGTGCGTTGATAATCTGTCAATCACAAACTTGCAATTACCTCCTTCCTGAAGTATGATTCCTCTCAGTCCCCGCACACCACATTGTCTACATAACACAATCACACCTATAGCCAAATTCTAGTGATTACCCGAACAAATATACTAGGCCGATCGGCTCCTCCACGAACCTCTCTGCCTTGCGGAAGCTCCAGTTCGTCTAATGTACGTGGTAACACTTCAGCAGGCAACCAATACATCACGCATGAAAAATATTTGTGCGGTATCGTGCAACTATCGATCTCCCTGGTCTAGGCGTTACATGACTTTCTCCGTGATCCCGTATACTCTCGTAAGTAACGTGACGTGCGCGAGAATTGGTAGCGGTTCTCTCCGCGTCTGTAACTTACGGGGTAAGTGAACCGGTCGCTCAGAAATCAATGGCAAACTACTGAGCGTAATCTTGCCAAGAAATCAACAATAAGCTGAAAGATGTTGACAACGATGTCCTGTAAACGATATGCGAACAACAACAACAACAACAAAATCGTGCAACTGCACTCACCACGTTGTAAAAATTGTACAGTGCTTGCATCTATCTGAGCCAAGTTACTGAAGAAAGATTTCCCGGTCCGGTACTCAAGAGCGATCTCAAACGGGACCGGGTATCTCCCCATCCCGTATCCAACCCACTCGTCTCCTTATACAACATTGTTTGAATCTTTCCTATATTTATTCTACTTTCATTAGAACTGTTCAGGCCCTCATAATCCTCACGTGCCATGGCGATAATCGTGGGCGGCCCTGTTTCGCCATCAAAACACGATCATCATAATCATGGATCAGCTGTCTTCATGTCTAGACCATGTCACGTGGTCAAGCTATCGAGATATTTACTTCTTTGCCTTCCCCATTGATCTCTCTCCCCTCAGTATTGGTCTCACCAAGTTCTCTAGTTTATTTCTTCTTATTTTTTTTTTAAATGTTGCATATCCCTTGCAGGATGTTGCAGTCAACACCAGCATTTTTCAGCTGTTGTTTATATATCAGGCAAAGTTTACGTTCAGGAGTTTGCCATTACTTTCTGAACGACCGGCTCCCATACCAACACGTCATAACGCAATGTGACACGGTCTGCTGCAGAAATCGGTCGCGGCTGCGTTCTGAACTCCTGGTAAGCGGCTCACAAACCGCGTTCGCAAGCCTTTGTCCACGGGAACCGGCTGTCTACGTCTAATTTCTCTAACCAGTTTACGGTTTTTATTTGCTTCTTGTAAGCCATGCTCATAGGTTTTTCTGTCTGTTCATGGTAGGCTTTGCATTTTCCTCAGAAAACACATTTCCACCGACATGAGATGTTTTTCAACTTGTCTGCTCATTGTCCACGTTTCACATTCATACAAAAGTACACTTTCTATGTAGAAGTTCAACACTCATTTTCTTCTTGCAATTAAAATCGTGTAATTTTATTTCATTCCAGGATCTAATTGTAAGTTATCAGATAGTATAATTTAACACAGTTATCAGATTGTCAGGTTGTAATATTAGAAACAGCCCTGTGAATCCAGAAATAATTAAATAAAAATAAATTAGCACACTAATATAGCCACATAAAAATGAATGAATACAAAGAAGGCAAAATGAATGATACAAGCCAGGACTTTTTAGTCACTTTTCATCATAATTTTTTTTTTCCGGCCAACTGGCAAAGGCATTCATCTCTCCACAGATTTTGGTCATTGATGTTCTGGATCAATTCTTCTGATGATATAACTTTGTCCCACAATTAAATTTTATAAACACTCCAACTTCGCAGGAGGAGATTTGAACACATGCGCAACGAGCCAGCAGGTCAGAATACTCACTAACTCGGAACTGTATAGAGATTTTGTAATCGAAATATATCAAGAACCAAGTGAATGAATGTCATCAATAAAACATGACTAAGTTCTGAAAAATGTATCATAATGAACACGACATGGGGCGGAGTGGCTAATGGTAAGAACGTCCTTCTCTAATTCGTCAACACCTGTGTTGATTCGCGACGTAAACGGGACAGACGTTTACACAATACGGAAATGATGCCATTCTTCAATATTCTAGAGTATCACTATCCTAACCAATAACCAAGTCCTACCATGCTGATAAGCGTGTGTAGTCATGTTTCGCCAACTCACACGACCTCCAGAGCCGTGGATCAGCTCATTGTTCTTGTATCGACCAAACCACGTGACCAAGCCATTAAGGCATTTACTTCTCTATCTCTCCATTTTCTCGTGCCCTCAATTTTGCCAGTTGTCACCAAGTTCAATAATTTATTTATTATCATAACGTGTCCACAAATTATGACTGTCTAAGTCTAATTTCTCTAATCAGTGTACGGTTTTCATTTGTTTCTTGAAGGACTTGATCATTGGTTTTTCTGTCAGTCCATGATATTGTTTGAATTTTCCTCAGAAACCACATCTCCACAGCCGTTAGCTGTTTTTTCATCTTGTCTGCTCAATGTCCACGCTTCACATCCATACACAAATATAGGTTCTATTTTCTCTCTTTCTCGTTGCAACTGACACCGTTTTATTGGTCAATCTGTTTTTCATCTGCAAAAGGCTACCTTCGCCATGACAATTCATGTTCTTATCTCCTCAAGGCATCTCCCATCAGATGTTATGACTGTTACGAGATAGTTATACCGATTCACATGTTTCAGAATATTTTAATTTACCTGTAAATTACATTGTGGTATTTGTTTTTCTTTCTAGTGACGACCATAATCTGCGTCTTCTTACAATTTAATTGTTGTTCTTCTTCGTTCATCCGGAATATGTTTTGGACGTAATTACGTTGTGCCTGTTTACAACAGAGCTGCGATATTTGCTCCTTACGGCCAACACATCCGACTTCTGCAGGCATTTGTTGACCGGGTACAGTTTAATTCTAACCCTAGTTGTTCACTGTGTACAACAACCACATCTTCAAAATGGTGCAGATCCTGCTCGATGTCTGTAATAAATACTGTATTATTTGGATATCCATTCGAAGGTTAGCGATTCTTCCCATATCTTATAAATTTCTAAAAGTATGTTCACTGTATAGAGAAACAATATCTGGAGAATTAAACATCCCTGTCGCACACCTCTCTTAATAGGCTGATATTCACCTACTTCATTATCAATAATTATGGCAGCTTGTTTTTTCCATTATATGCTTTGTTTTTTTTTGTTACAAGTCGAATGTCTTTCCAATCAATTTGTTGATCTGCAAGCATCTTCATCATGTTGACATGTCTTGCTTTATCGACAGCCTTTGTGTAGTCAAAAAAGCAAATATGTAGCATTCTTAATATAACACGACATTCTCAATAGAACGCGGTCAGTAACTATAGCTGTAAATATTTTATGTTGTCTAGTGCCAAGTAGCAGGACAGAGAAAATGACAAAATCGCGAGCCAATGTGTAGGAGTATCGAATAGGCTGACGCAGAACGGAGAAGCTGTTAGAAGAATTGTCAACAACAACAACAACAACAACAACAACAACAGACATTCTGATCACAGAGCTGGACCAGAGAAGCAGCACGTTGAAGTTGTCTGGAACTTAGAAAGATATTTACTGGCAGGACAACCGTCCTCATGGCCAACACATATTGGAAATGAGAACCAAAATACTATGGCATCTTACATATCAAGCTAAATATCTAGGACAGATGCGGCATATCAGAATGAGACTTTGAATGTCACAGCAGAAGGACACTTTGGCAACCTTGCAGGGGAAAGAAGGTCTGCGATACGGACTTGATATATTCTAGTGGCTAGACAGGTCAACAGTTGATGACTTATAATTAATGTTATTATGACCGTCCCGTCTGGACATAACAGACCCGGTCGAAGCCAATTATGATTTCATGAATGTTCTGATTGATCATGCAGCACGAGAATATGGGCAAATAAACTTGGCCTCATCAATTAGATTGCCGGCCTTTGAGTTCTTTCATTGATGTTCAGTTGATGCTTCGTTGACATTACTGGATTGTTTCTGCAAACCCTGGAACTTTTATAGTTGAGCATGTTCTGTTGAAGTTATGCAAGACATACTCCAGCATCCAGTCCATTCCAAAGAATCCACTTCTGTATTCTACTATTATGAGTGTCAAACAATACGCGTGTATTTATTTATGAACTGTCTTAGTGGCATCAAAGGGTTCCCGATTGATATGTCTGTTTAATGCGTGTACAACATTGGGACGGACCATCATTTCTCTTGTTCAAACGTTCGTAAATATATCGGACACAGCATTACGGTTCACATGTTTGTATGTTTGTTATTTGACCTCCGCTGGTGTAATATACAATCTTAATGGTTATATATGAATTCTGCCCATATTGTAGACTCATGTGGATGATAGACCTGGCAAATGAAGACACTAGCACAGGTGTGTCAAGTTAGTCATGCGTCGAAGTACACTTGTTCCTGTAGAGCGGAGCTGTCACTGTTCGAATCCCGGTCGGTAACTATAGCTGTCAATTGTTATTTTGTCTAGCGCGACCACAAGCCGCTACTTCTTTACTTACGTGAGTGCTAAACAATGTTTATAAACTGTTTTAGTGGCCTCAAAGGATTAAAAAACTGTTATTTATGTGAATATAACGTAACATTGTGGGGACAACGGAATAGACCTGACCAAGACCAACTTTAGATAAAGCAGACAATATTTATGTGAATATAACGTAACACTGTGGGGACAACGGAATAGACCTGACCAAGACCAAGTTTAGATAAAGCAGACAATATTTATGTGAATATAACTTAACACTGTGGGGACAACGGAATAGACCTGACCAAGACCAAGTTTAGATAAAGCAGACAATATTTATGTGAATATAACGTAACACTGTGGGGACAACGGAATAGACCTGACCAAGACCAACTTTAGATAAAGCAGACAATCTCATAACTATTAGTACTGACATCATCAACATGCAAGTGCGATTTGCAGAACGTTGCTCTCATCGTGGCCATCACAGAAACTGTCAGAGAAAATGTGCCCTCGTACACTCCTTACCAAACATCCTATGACAGTTGTACACCGCAAGGAGTAGGCCGGAGAAGTAGCTTCCTAGCCTCATTTCAGAAATAATTTAATCAATCAATCAAACGCCGTCTCCACAATGAAGGCTGATTGTAATGCATCTCTAACTCTATCTCTCCCGGCCTGGTTGCACACTCTAACAGACTGCTGCTCGTCTATCTCTTGGGGTTATTTTCCCACTTGTTACGATCTCTACATCTTGCTTACCTGCCTTAAACTGTTTCCCCCAAAACCGTTTTCACAACAGTGTTTATGTCTCGTAATATGCCAAACTATTTCACTTTTCCACATTTGTTTTGTTTCTGCCATCAATTCTTGTTTTTATAGCCAGCAAATAAAAAAACAAATACCTACCCACAAAAGGCATATGTATATACAGGCATGATTCTGGTATACACACATATGGATATAGTGTGAACTGTGCAAACTGTGTCAGCTCTGAGGCGAGACTAAAACACATATGTGAAATCAGTGGCCAACGAAGCAGATGTTATAAATAAAACCAATACCACATGTTCAGAAACCACATTATTATAACATATTGTTATAAAGTAACTTTTTTACATATAAGTAGTATTTATCAATAATCAAAATTAGAACATCACTACCAACCACCGAGATGTAGCAAAATAAATTAAGTAAACGAGGATTGTAAGCACGGATACATTACTGAGTCTTTTAAAATTGCAGAAAACATACACAAATTCATTGCCTTCTTACATCTGAAGGGTGATGATCTATGTCTTCTATTGTCCGAAAGAGTGTCCAGCTTCCATACATTGTGTAGGCCTAAATGTCAATCTTAAGATCATTTAGTGGGTGACGAGCACATGAGCCCGAATCCCTGACCGAAAAAAAAAACATGAAATTATCAGTGCAGTACCCTGTCAGCCTCGTTAAATCATCTGCTAGCATAATGTACTGGTTGAAGACAATAACGCGTTACATCAAGCGACAGCCATGTTTGTTTTGATCTGATTAGACACGTGATTGTATATCTGACGAAAGCGACACTGGAGCGTATGAGAAACTTGATTTCTTCTAGCTGCTTCGTCTTCTTGTCCCTTGCCCTCCTTTTAAAACTCGTTTCCAGTTTCGGAAGTAAACATGGATGTTATTTTATGCGTTCTGGGTTCTCAGTTTATCTCTAACCGAGCTTTCTGAGGGCTAGGATTGCCTGTCGTGTTGTAGATCACAAATGTTGCTGAAATACTCGTCTCGCCTTAATGCCGAGGAAAATCAACACGGGGTATTTCCTTAGAGAACACAGAAGCCGTAAAGAATAGGTTTGACGGTTTATTGCCTGGCATATTTCGCTGCATCTCTTCAGTTATATACTGTAGAGTTATAATATCATGTGAAGAGAACAGATGAACCATATATTGCCTGAAATACATAAACACATATAGTCTCTGATACTGTTCGAATGTGCAACGATGTTACCCTCATGGTGATTGTAGTGACACTGTGAAATCTTTCTGTCCCGGTCCATAACCGGAGTTGTGCAGACACACAGGTTTACTGTGGACATAACACTATAGTGCGTTCACAAATGTTTGTCCTCGTATCAATATCTATAAATTAGTAACGAACTGAGGAGAAATGATGATTTAGCATACACCTAACAAAAATGTTTGTTTGTTCTGTAGATTGTAGAGCAGATCTGAATGTTTGTTTGTATGGGGTATTTAATTTACGGGTCAGAGATGAAGTGCATATTATGAAATGTACTGCATCTCCACACGGAAAAATCAGTGGTCCATAATTACTATTGTCCAAGGTGCCCGAGAATTTCCTTATGAAAGCACGTCACATAGTGGGACAGAAATGTTGAAAGGAGACGTCAATAATTGACGTCAATCAATCAATCAATCATGTGCCATGCCTGAAAGCGTGGGCGGTCATGACTCGCCATTTCATTCGATCACCAGAGAATAATAATAACTGACGTGTATTACTGTCAAAAAAGTTTGTTAGCGTGAAATCAATACAAGTTCGCCAAACATCAAATACATTTTTATCCATTTCCATTGTTTATGTTGCCTATGGGCCTATCAAGGACGTATTCCTTGGTTGTGGGTAAATATAAAACGGCAGGAACATTTTCACAACGATGCAACAGATACTTTAAAAAAATTTGAACGTGAAAGAGGGCAAACATTTGTGAACGTACTATAGCTCCATATTTGAGCATTATCAGACTATCTGTGTGATATGCACGTCAGCACAAATATAATTAATGTATACACTTCTTAAGATATATAATTCTGCAGTAGGCACCTTTCGAGATGCAGCCAGAAATACATGTAAATTATTAGGGAACCCTTGATGTCATCGAAATAGCATGAGCAATACACTCACGGATAATGATAGACACTTATGAAAACATAGGACGTAAGAACACATTAGGAAACCTATCATCATCATCAAGCGGCATACCAGCTGGCATAGGCGTTCATGTCTCTCCACACATCTCGGTCTTTGATGCTCTGGATCAACTCTGCTGATGATATTCCTCCGTGCCACCGTCTCAATCCATCCAGCATCATTTCTCTTGGTCTGCCTCTGCCTCTCTTCTCCTCAATCTTTCCAGTTGTCAAGATGTTCTCCAATGCCTCTCTTCACATAACATGACAAATGAAAGCTGTTTGTCTCTTTTTTATTGTTGTATATAATGTTCTAGTTTCATTAGCCTGTTTAGGCAGTCGTCGTTAGTGAACCTGTGGGTAAAGAAAAGACCCTAGCGCAGGACAGGACATATTGAGAACACTTGGGAATAGTATACCTAGAAAGGTCATTGTCGGGAATCCACAAGGCAACAAGAAACAGAGGAAGACTCAAAACTCACACAGAAGAGACGTAGCAGAAGAAATTAGCAGTAGAGAGACAGGACATCGACGGAGGTGCTTGGGATAACTAAAGATGGGAGAATTAGAATGAATCTGTTCATAGCCTATGCTCCAATAGGGAATAAAAGTGTGAAAGAAGAAACAGTTGCATATCCTTTATAGGACGTTGCAGTCAATCTCAGCATTGTTTGGGTGTTTGTCATCTCTTGGCAAGTTTACGTTCAGTAGTATGCCATTGCTTTCTGAACGACCGGCATATATACCATTTTATAATAAACACAACGAAAGGCGGTCTGCTGCCAAATCGCCCGCAGCTGTGTTTCGAAGGCGGTATGTGGGATTAAGAACTGCGTCTGTAACACCTTTGCTGAAAGAAGAAGCAGAAGAGAAAACACCAGACAATGTAATAGTTTAAGCTATAGTGACTACATTAAAATTTCAATCTACCGCTTCCAAATGAGGACAGTGCCACGATGACGGACAATGCCACGATAAAGGACAGTGCCACGATAAAGGGGCAATGTCAAAAGGAAGGACAGTGTCACGATGAAGGACAATGCCACGATAAAGGGCAGTGTCACAAGGAAGGACAGTGTCACGATGAAGGGCGGTGCCTTGATGAAGTACAGTGCCACGGTGAAGGGCGGTGCCACGATGAAGGGCGGTGCCACGATGAAGGGCAGTGCCACGATGAAGGGCGGTGCCACGATGAAGGGCGGTGCCACGATGAAGGGCAGTGCCACGATGAAGGGCGGTGCCTTGATGAAGTACAGTGCCACGGTGAAGGGCGGTGTCACGATGAAGGGCAGTGTCACGATGAAGGGCAGTGCCACGATGAAGGGCGGTGCCTTGATGAAGTACAGTGCCACGGTGAAGGGCGGTGCCACGATGAAGGGCAGTGTCACGATGAAGGGCAGTGCCACGATGAAGGGCAGTGCCACGATGAAGGGCGGTGCCTTGATGAAGTACAGTGCCACGGTGAAGGGCGGTGCCACGATGAAGGGCAGAGCCACGATGAAGGGCGGTGCCACGATGAAGGGCGGTGCCTTGATGAAGTACAGTGCCACGGTGAAGGGCGGTGCCACGGTGAAGGGCAGTGTCACGATGAAGGGCAGTGCCACGATGAAGGGCGGTGCCTTGATGAACTACAGTGCCACGGTGAAGGGCGGTGCTACGATGAAGGGCAGTGTCACGATGAAGGGCAGTGCCACGATGGAGGACACTGACTGCCACTATGAAGGACAGTGCCACGATGAAAGGCGGTTCCACGGTGAAGGGCGGTGCCACGATGAAGGACAGTGTCACGATGAAGGGCAGTGCCACGATGAAGGACAGTGCCACAATGAAGGACAGTGCCACGATGAAGGGCGGTGTCACACTGAAGGACAGTGCCACGATGAAGGACAGTGCCACGATGAAGGGCGGTGCCACACTGAAGGACAGTGCCACAAAGAAGGACAGTGTCACGATGAAGGACAGTGCCGCGATGAAGGACAATGCCACACTGAAGGACAGTGCCACGATGAAGGACAGTGCCACGATGAAGGGTGGTGCCACACTGAAGGACAGTGTCACGATGAAGGACAGTGTCACAATGAAGGACAGTGTCACGATGAAGGGCGGTGCCACGATGAAGGACAGTGTCACGATGAAGGACACTGACTGCCACTATGAAGGACAGTGCCACGATGCAGGGCGGTGCCACAATGAAGGACAGTGCCACGATGAAGGACAGTGCCACGATGAAGGACAGTGCCACGATGAAGGGCAGTGCCACGATGAAGGACAGTGCCACGATGGACAGTGCCACAATAAAGGACAGTGTCACGATGAAGGGCGGTGCCACGATGAAGGACAGTGTCACGATGAAGGACACTGACTGCCACTATGAAGGACAGTGCCACGATGAAGGGCAGTCCCACGATGAAGGACAGTGCCACAATAAAGGATAGTGCCACGATGAAGGGCGGTGCCACGATGAAGGACAGTGTCACGATGAAGGACACTGACTGCCACTATGAAGGACAGTGCCACGATGAAGGGCGGTGCCACAATGAAGGACAGTGTCACGATGAAGGACAGTGCCACGATGAAGGACAGTGCCACGATGAAGGGCGGTGTCACGATGAAGGGCAGTGCCACAATGAAGGGCGGTGCCACAATGAAGGGCGGTGCCACAATGAAGGGCAGTGCCACGATGAAGGACAGTGCCACAATGAAGGACAGCGCCACGATGAAGGGCGGTGCCACAATGAAGGACAGTGCCACGATGAAGGGCGGTGCCACGATGAAGTACAGTGCCACAATGAAGGAACACATTTGTCGTGCGCTGGGATACATCTGATTCTTCTGCGAGAGGCTGTCATCATTTGGAGTAATCTGGTTCGAACCCCGGTGTGTGGTAACTATAGCTGCTATCTGTTATGTTATCTAGGGTGTCCCCCCAATCTCTCCGTGTTTCCTCCTCTTCTTTGGGTCGATCAGTGGATGTATGTATCACGTTACTTCGTATGCATTCGATGGCCTTGATAATGATCCGGCAATAAACTTGACACGGAGTGTCAGACTGATCAGGACAAGCGTGTCACGCCAGGGCAAGCGTCTCACAATGATTAGGACAAATGTGTCACAATGATCTGGACAAATGTGTCACGGTGATCAGGACAAATGTGTCATGATTATACGGACAAATGTGTCATGTGTTTTAGACAGGAAGTTATAGATCCAATAATGTCAACAAATGCGATCTAGAATTTTGAATACATATAGGGTAAACAAATATCAGTGACATAGCCCTGACATGTGAAATAGACTCACATATAGTTGTCTGAATTCTATTCTATTCTATTCTATTCTATTTCATTCTATTCTATTCTATGGCATGTTATATTATTTTATATTACTTTATACTGTATATTACACTATATTTTATCACATTATATTATAGTATACTACATTATCATCATCGTCACTTGCCATGCCCGCTGGCGTTGGCTTTCATGTTTCTCCATGCCACCGTCTCAATCCATCCAGCATCATTTCTCTTGGTCTGCCTCTGCCTCTCGTCTCCTTGATCTTGTCAGTCGTCTCGATGTTCTCATATGTCTCTCATCTCGTCACATGACCATTATACAGTATACTACATTACAATATACTATATTATACTATATTATATTGCAGAGTATTTTACTGTAGTATATTATAGTATATTATATTGCTCTGTGGTATACTATATTATATTGGATGACGTTGTAGTATATTATAGTGTATTGTGTTGCAGTGTAGTATAGTGTATTGTATTGTATTGCAGTGTAGTGTATTGTATTGTATTGTATTTTAATGTATTGTAGTGTGGTGTGGTGTGGTGTAGTGTTGTGGCGTGGTGTGGCGTGGCTCGTTTTGTCGTGTCGTGTGGTGTCATGTGGTATCGTGTCGTGTCGTGTCGTGTATCATATTATACTAGCTGTGTTTCAATTCATCTCATCTTATCTTGTTCCTCTTGTACCTCAAGGTGTCGAGGTGACGTATAAACAGCGGTAGTGTGGCCGTTTATGGGCTTCATGTATCGAGATTCCCATTCTCTTTGTCCACCGTTTACGTGGTCGGCCTCTTCGTCTACTTCCATTTGGTCTGTACATCACTGCCTGGTGTGGTATAGTGTTAGCTGGTAATCTAGTTGCATGGCCAAACCATTTTACTCGCTGCCTTCTGATAAAATCTAACGCTGCTATAATCCTTACTTTAGTCCTGATTTCTTCATTTATGATTTTCTCTCTTCTTGACACAGTGAGTATTCTTCTCAGGAATCTCATTTCTGATGTTATGATGTTTCTTTTCTCGTTTTTGTCATTGTCCAGGTTTGGCATTAACAGCATATAGCTGGTGGGAAGATTATGTGGTAGAGTGCTTTCTTAGTAACTATTGTTACATGTTTGTTCTTTTGTATTGGTGCCACTTGTCCAATGAGTTGGTTTGCTTTATTGCATCTATTTGCGATCTTGTCTTCTGATTTGCCATTTGATGATATTATACCCCCTAAGTAAATAACAAATGTACACGCCCTTAGGTTTGCTTGATCTATAGAGGCCTCGAAGGGTGATAGACTCAACATAACGCTGTCGTCTTTATTTCCCAGCATTGCTTCCCTTTATTTCCCAGCATTGCTTCTCATCATTGCTTCCCTTTACTTCCCTTCATTGCTTCCCTTTACGTCCCAGCATTGCTTCCCTTTACTTCTCAGCATTTCTTCCCAGCATTGCTTCCCTTTACTTCCCAGCATTGCTTCCCTTTACTTCCCAGCATTGCTTCCCTTTACTTCCCAGCATTGCTTCCCTTTACTTCCCAGCATTGCTTCCCTTTACTTCCCAGCATTGCTTCCCTTTACTTCCCAGCATTGCTTCCCTTACCTTCCCATCATTGCTTCTCTTTACTTCTCATCATTGCTTCCCTTTACGTCCCAGCATTGCTTCCCTTTACTTCCCATCATTGCTTCCCTTTACTTCCCAGCATCGCTTCCCTATACTTCCCAGCATTGCTTCCCTTTCTTTCCCATCATTGCTTCCCTTTACTTCCCAGCATTGCTTCCCTTTACTTCCCAGCATTGCTTCCCTTTGCTTCCCAGCATTGCTTCCCTTTACTTCCCATCATTGCTTCCCTTTACTTCTCAGCATTTCTTCCCATCATTGCTTCCCTTTACTTCCCAGCATTGCTTCCCTTTACTTCCCAGCATTGCTTCCCTTTACTTCCCATCATTGCTTCCCTTTACTTTCCAGCATTGCTTTCCTGTACTTCCCATCATTGCTTCCCTTTACTTCCCATCATTGCTTCCCTTTACTTCCCATCATTGCTTCCCTTTACTTCTCAGCATTTCTTCCCATCATTGCTTCCCTTTACTTCCCATCATTGCTTCCCATTACTTCCCAGCATTGCTTCCCTTTACTTCCCAGCATTGCTTCCCTTTACTTCCCAGCATTGCTTCCCTTTACTTCCCAGCATTGCTTCCCTTTACTTCCCATCATTGCTTCCCTTACCTTCCCATCATTGCTTCTCTTTACTTCCCATCATTGCTTCCCTTTACGTCCCAGCATTGCTTCCCTTTACTTCCCATCATTGCTTCCCTTTACTTCCCAGCATTACTTCCCAGCATTGCTTCCCTTTACTTCCCATCATTGCTTCCCTTTACTTCCCAGCATTGCTTCCCTTTACTTCCCAGCATTGCTTCCCTTTACTTCCCAGCATTGCTTCCCTTTACTTCCCAGCATTGCTTCCCTTTACTTCCCATCATTGCTTCCCTTTACTTCCCATCATTGCTTCCCTTTACTTCCCATCATTGCTTCCCTTTACTTCCCATCATTGCTTCCCTTTACTTCCCAGCATTGCTTCCCTTTACTTCCCATCATTGCTTCCGTGTATTATTTTCTACGTCATGTTCAGCTGATTAAGTCATACCACATCTTCAACTATCTCATATTGTGTTCATGCTACGTTAACATTATCGTCTACCCGAGGTTACAGCTCTAAATCCCACTGCGACAATCGTTTTTAGAGTTCCAAGTCACACATGCTGCTGATTTTCGTACGGTGGGTAGTCACCTATCTCATATTGTGTTCTTGCTTCTTTGTCGTGTTTGTCTAGCCGAGGTTACAGACCTATGCCTGAGTTAAACATTGAGGGATCTATAATATATATTTAATTGCGTATTTCCTATAGTCTAGTAGAAGAAAAAAACCCGCTGCAATCATTTTTAACATTAATACTAGTAATATAGATTGCACGATTTACTGCCTCGATTATTTAGCAGCATCTCGTCAGATGCACACTGCAGAAATCACATAACATAAAATAAAGTAATTAGATAAATCTTTCAAGCTGGCAAAAATACACATATTCGCACAGTAATTTCAATTGTCTACCACGGTAATTTTAAACTGAATATCAAGTGTATGCATATATGCGAATATACCAGGCAATAAATCGTGCAATCTAATGTTTATGCCTTCGTTATTCAAATTCACTACGGGAAAACCTGTAATATACTTTCTATAGCGGGACTCCATCTGGTTGGTTTCCCTGAAACACACACACTGTCGTATTTTTAGGTTCTGGTCTCTCCCAAGGCGGCTGAACCACTTCTATAGGACCCGTGTACACGCTACAAGTCAGTCGGGCGTCGTAAACATCCTTCTCCTTAGTCAATAAACATTCCGCGTTCGCGTGCTGTCTCTTCTGTAGTTTCTTCATCAAGAAACCGTCCTCGGATATTTGACTGTAGCCATTTCTGGCCACGTCGGACTCCGGCGAACTCTCGCTCGACTGTCATCGTCGTTATCATAAAGTTTGAGCCTTGAAGGTGACTCATCTGGGACGTTGCTCCTGTTGGAATTAGTCCCATCTGAGTCCATCTTGGCCTGAGTTAATGGCAAGTTGTGATCTTGTTTGTTGGCGACTGTCGTTCTTTCTCGGCTTTGTTGAGTGCACGTCGCCCCGCGCATTTTCGTGTAGTTTCTGCCAAAGAAAACCCGCATGAACGTATTTCTAAACGCAACACTAAGTGTGCAGTACAGAAGAAAGTTGATAGCAGAGTTCAAGGCCACGAGGCTATCCGTAATTTCTCGAATGCCTTTTACTAAAGAATCCTCTTCCACGTATCCCTTCCCAAAGAAAGTGGACATGATGGCGTCAGGGGTGATACAGACGATAAACACAACCACCATCGTGATGAGCATGATGGTAATTCTGTTTCTGGAGCTGAATTTTTTACCTTTGACCCGTTCTTTCCTCAGAACATTAATGATCCGAGCGTTGAGAAACACCAGGATAAAAACTGGGATGATTCCTCTGAGAAAATTCTGAACCCATGTGTAAGGAATCATGAACTCTTTGTTTTTGCCGAGTTCTGTAACCACCAACTCCATGCACGTACTGTTGTTTATGGCGTCGTGGATGGTCTGAAGACGATATCGAAACACGGACGGTATCGATAAAAGAATCATGATGACAAACACTGAAGTGACCACAGTTCTGGCTTTTGGTATCGTGCACAAGGTTTTCGATACTGATGGATAACAGACTGAAATGTATCGATCCATGGCCACGGAGACGGTCAGCCATGCCGTGACACAAACGGCAACCTGGGGAGAAAGAAGATACTAAAATTACCAAAACTAAGATCAAGTATCGTGTACAGACATAATGGTTAAAAGATTACGAGTTGCCAACACGCAACCTCCTCGCGAGGGAAACGATAAGTAGATAACTCCAGTGTGCAGACAAAAGATCGTTGGGGTTAAATTACCATGTACCGGGGATAGGGGGTGGGGGCGGGGTGGGGGCTGAGTGGTCTCGAGGTATGGTGTCCGCCTCGAGTGATGGAGGTCCCGTGTTCAGGCCCCGGTGAGGACCTGGACTTCCAGTAATAAAATTTCCCCTGGTCTC